>JARQOC010000011.1:97217350-97387783 GCA_033576535.1 Allobates femoralis | reverse complement strand
GTGTTCTACATTACAAGCACAGTGGATGGATTTACAGAAACCTCATGCCCATTGTGCTGCTCTTTTATGCTGCATAAACTGACATGTGTGTGACTCCCCGAGCTGCAGCATGTCAATCTATTCGTGCGGAGATGCTAATGTTCTCGGTGGGACAACACAGTGAAAATACGCAGCACCCAGACACTGCATTGTACCACTGAGATCACTCATGTCTCTACAAGAGAAAACATACTGTGTCCATAATGCAGTCATTCCTGAACGTGGACAATTACCCTAAGCAATTTCCCTTCACTTTCTATACATCAGCTGTGATAAGTATGTACCTGGCTTAAACAGGTGATCCGAAACAAAGAATAATTTTCATCCAAAATGAATATTTATTGCATCAATCAAACAGCTTTTCTAATATGCTTCAGCTAATAAGCCCATATTGTCCCCTCCCTAATCTAACTGCTTTATTTATTTATTTTACCTATTTTGTTTTTGATGATGTTTAATTTGCATGATGGGATTCTCAAATGGGACGTCATAAGGGAGCAGAGCCTATAATCACTGCCACAGTCTCTGTTCCTACCCTGAAATGAAGCATCATTAGTGCCTGTTTCAGAAGCTAGACTAATCACCATACATGCCCAGTAGGGACCAGATGCAGATTATAATGGGGATAATCTGGGCTACCACATGAGGCCAAAGGCATAGTAAAATGCTTTCTGATCATTGATGGCGCATATCTCTGAATGGATGGCTTTTCTGGAGCTCTGCTGCCAGTAATACAGAATAGCAGCACAACTCCAGGAGTGCTCCTGTCACCTCTTTTGCAATGTGCTGTTGCGATGATGTCATTAGCCGACATGAGTAGGGATGAATTCGCTGGCAACAAGAAGTTGATCCTTGGGGACCACAGCAGAGGACCGGGGGACTAGGAGGGAGGAGGTTTGTTTTTTTAATATGTGTATGTGTGGCACCCCAGGACAGGGCTGGCTCCAGGTTTTCGTAGGTCCAGGGTGAAAGAGTCTCAGTGGATCCATTTAAAACATACTGGATATATATACTTTAGACTCTTAATATGAATATATATGTATATATAAGTTTATGACCACTTAGAAAATGTGTTCAAAGTGCCTCTCATTGTGTTGGATTGTCAATGCAACCCTCTTCTCCCACTCTTGACACACTGATAGCAACACCACAGAAGAAATGCTAGCACAGGTGACTCACCGTCGGCCCGTGGACTCCGGTTTAGACAGGCTGTAGCTCCTTCCTCCTTGTCACGGGTGGGCCGCGCCTGCCGGTAGCCGGACCCAGTGGAGTGCAGATCAAAAGTTGAAGACGTCTTGTAGGAACAGATTAAAGGGGTTAATTTATTTGTGACGCCACCTATGAGTAGTTTCGGTAATCGTTAACGACGCTGCGGAACCTCCGGGGATGGACAGCAGCAAGATGGAACGCTCCCCACAGGCTGAGCGGTGATCCCCGGAGGTTGGAGCTGCTTAAGATGTTGTGCGGCAGCTGCGGTTACCTTGTAGTGCGGACGCGGACAGTTCATAAGGAAGCACTGACACAGAAAGTCTCTGCAACGGGTCTTTACTGTAACCAGCAGGCAGTACATGGTATACAGTTTACGGGTAGTGGACCGGGTGGACTCAGCAGTGATGGTGTCCCTTAGAGATCTGCAAGTGTTCCTCCATTCTAGCTAAGTATTTTGCCATTGTCGCCCAGGAATACCAGATCGGGTATGGGGAGGCTGCTTCAATGCCCTATCCAAGATGTACGTTGTGGATGTTTTGGGGAGCCTTGGGTCCCTCGGTGGGTACACCGCTGGTTAGATGACTGGAAGTTGGCTGGTGGTGGGGTGCTCCTGTGAAGCTGCTCCTCCACGCTTCTGGTTCGCGTAGCAGAGGTGAATGGAGGTTGGCGGCGGGCTTCAGCACGGGCCTGCATGTTGGCGTGCAGCCGAGCGTGCCACTCCTCCCTTCGGATGCGACGTACCTCTTCGTCGGAGTTGTGCGGCGTGTGGATACAGTCACTACGGCGTGCTGGTTGTTGAACGGCTTGAGTTTGGTGGGCAGTCTGGAGGGGAGCCCGGTTTAACAGAACCGGAGAAGATGTTGCTGCGGCGGCACTCGACCAGTGTACCCGAGCAGGTCGCCCGGCAGAAGGATTCTTGGTGTCTCCCCAGGCGAACCCGGTGTAGAGGTCCTCAGCTGGGCTGTAGGTCTCGTCGTCATTATCCTCGATCTCTCCCTCGATGACCACGTCGGGCTGCTCGGCTAACGGAGATGATGGAACGGAATCCTCTGGGTCGATGAGTGGCTGTGCTGCAAAGTTGTCCTCAGGGTCGTCTTGCAGGGCTTCCAGGCTGCCTGCCTCTTCTTCTGTAGCAGCGGGAAGTGGTGTTTCAATCCGGTCACCAGGTAGGCCTCAGTAATTGCAGAGGAGGCCTCCGGTTCAGGGGAGAAACAGGCGACAGTCTCAGTAGTGTGGAAACTAGTCGCGGGTTCCGCAAATGGAACCAGGTATATGTCGAGTTCTTCAGTGGAGCGTATTGGAATCTCCGGCTCAGGAACGGGGTCAGCTGCAGTTTCAATCGCTGGAACGAGTTGAGCTGTGGCCTCCACAGGAATGATACAGTCTATAGGCTCCGGTGACGAAGCAGGACAGGTGGGGGCGACGGTGAGGCGGTTGAGAAGCTGGCGATGTCGTCTGGGCCGGTAGTAGCTGTACCCGGTCGGCTCTGCTGCATCGCATGATGGAGTCTTCTGCCTAGGGTCGCACTCCAGCTGCGAATCGTCCACTCTACAGTCTCAAGTAACCGCACCCGGAGGTCTTGTAGAGCCTCTAGCCAAGAGTCGGGGCTGCCGTCTATGGTAAGGGCAGGACCCGGACCCGGATGGCCGATGGCTGCTCTGGCCTCCGCCTCGACCTCCCGCATTAGGTCTTGGAGTCTTGTGCTGGCCATTCTCTTCTTTAGAGGGAACCACACCCGTTCAACCGGTAACCGTTCTGGTAGAGAGCTGGTGAAGAAGGTCTGCGACACTCCAATTTCCTGTGGGCTTTTTGTAGTCCAATTGTGGGAAAAGTCTTTGGGGTCCGCCCCCATGGTTGATTCGAGCAATCAGGGCGGACAAAGAGTTTTGGCGCCTTTGCCTTTAGCCCTCCCACGAAGAGGGGCGGTGGCTCACCCCTGGGCTTGCACGTGGCGGATTCTCATGGCGGGAACGCCATCTTGGGCGCCATCTTGGCCCACGATGAAAAGGCGGGAAAGTTCTTTTAGGGACGAACAAAGTCTAAATTGTAGACAATAAAGTAATTTTTAAGCACATTATACCCGTTAGGGAACGGGCCTGCTCGTATCCTGTTCGTGACGCCAGTTTCTGACTCACCGTCGGCCCGTGGACTCCGGTTTAGACAGGCTGTAGCTCCTTCCTCCTTGTCACGGGTGGGCCGCGCCTGCCGGTAGCCGGGCCCGGTGGAGTGCAGATCAAAAGTTGAAGACGTCTTGTAGGAACAGATTAAAGGGGTTAATTTATTCGTGACGCCACCTATGAGTAGTTTCGGTAATCGTTACCGACGCTGCGGAACCTCCGGGGGATGGACAGCAGCAAGATGGAACGCTCCCCACAGGCTGAGCGGTGATCCCCGGAGGTTGGAGCTGCTTAAGATGTTGTGCGGCAGCTGCGGTTACCTTGTAGTGCGGACGGACAGTTCATAAGGAAGCACGGACACAGAAAGTCTCTGCAACGGGTCTTTACTGTAACCAGCAGGCAGTAGATGGTATACAGTTTACGGGTAGTGGACCGGGTGGACTCAGCAGTGATGGTGTCCCTTAGAGATCTGCAAGTGTTCCTCCATTCTAGCTAAGTATTTTGCCATTGTCGCCCAGGAATACCAGATCGGGTACGGGGAGGCTGCTTCAATGCCCTATCCAAGATGTACGTTGTGGATGTTTTGGGGAGCCTTGGATCCCTCAGTGGGTACACCGCTGATTAGACGACTGGAAGTTGGCTGGTGGTGGGGTGCTCCTGTGAAGCTGCTCCTCCACGCTTCTGGTTCGCGTAGCAGAGGTGAACTGCTGCCAGCTTCGGTACCAGTGAACCGGCTGTGAAGTTTTGGGGCACGGGGTATTTTGGAACCCGTGGTTAGTGGTGCCCGATCCCGGTTGTTGAGGCCTCAGGTGCTGACACCCGACCGGTGACGGCCCAGGGGCTGCACGAGGTGCAGAGCCCCCGCTCCTACTCCAAGTTCAAGTTCTCTCGACCACTTACTCCTCCTAACTAACTATCTGTACTTCCTACACACTTCCCTAGCACTCCGCCCACCAGGACCCTGGGTTGGCCCTCTGTTCTAGGTGATGCATGCAGGGTTGGATCTCTCAGTTAACCAGATCACTGCTGTGTCAGAGAATATTGCGGCTGCATTTATGGCTGCAATACCCTCCTGTGACGCGCTCGTTGCGGGGCGCCACACAGGCTTCCAGTATCCGTTGTTTCAGATGCTGCACATCTAGTATCTTCACAGCATAGATAATTGCCTTCAGATGAGTGATGAGGTAAACTTTTTTGTGAATGGTGAAGTTAAACAAAATCAGCGCTATTGGTCTGACACTAACCCACAGTGAATAGATCCCTCCAAGACTGTTACAACACAAAAATTGATGGTATGGTGTGGTATATGGGGTACAAAGATAGTGGGGCCATTCTTCAACAATGGAAACCTCAATGCCCCTGGATATCTGAAATTGCTACTGTACATGATTCAGATATCCAATGGCAAATATAATCCCTCTCTGTGCCTGTCTCCCCCTGTGTACTGTGTCTCCACACTCTGTGCCTGTCTCCTGTGTGCTGTGTCTCCCTACTCTGTGTCTGTCTCCCCCTTGTGTGCTGTGTCTTTCGCCTGCGTCTATCCCCTGTATAATGACTCTCTCCCGAGTGCACTGTCTACCTTCTCTGTGCCTGTCTCAACCTCTGCCCTGTCTCTCCTCTGCATCTGTCTCTTCTCTGTATGATGTCTCTCCAACCTATGTGTTCTTTTCCCTCTCTGTGTCTTTCTCCCCCTTGTCTCTCTCTCCCTGCTACCTTCCTGGGCACTCACTTGCTCTCTCTCTTTTTCTCTCTCACTCTCTCCCCTTCTCCCAGAAACATTAATTTGGTAGAGTCTGGAGCAGAAATTAAAACGAAAAGCAGACCTTATCTGCAGGAAAAAAACCCGCAACTATTTTTCTGCTGCAGGGACAGCAAAGCACACTGGTCAGCAGAGCACAGACAGCAGAGCCCACTGACAGCAGAGCACAGTGAAAGCAAACAACACTGGATGGCAGAGCACAGATACCAGAGTCCTCCAGTCTACATCTGTGCTTAGCACAATGCAGCAGCCAGTGCACAGAGCAGGGCTGGTGGGGTGGGATGCAATGTTCTACAGCCCCTGCCCATCAAATGCACACAACTGCAGCAGTATAGCCAAACACTGGAAACAATACATGATCTACAGAGCAGTGGGCACACAATCTGCAGAGGAGTGACCACTAGACATGATCTGCAGAGCACTGGACACACTCTGCAGAGCACTGGACAAACAGCAGAGCACTGAACACACTCTGCAGAGCACTGGACACATAGCAAAGCACTGTATACACTCTGCAGAGCACTGGACACACGCAGCAGAGCACTGGACACACGCAGCAGAGCACTGGATACTGTAGAGCACTGGACAGACTCTGCAGAGCACTGGACACACTCTGCACAGCACTGCACACACTATGCACAGCACTGGACACAAAGCAGAGACTGGACACACAGCGGAGTACTGGACACACAGTGTAGCACTGGACACACAGTGGAGCACTGGACACAAATCAGAGTGCTGACACACTGCAGAGCACTGGACATACTCTGCAGAGCAATGAACACTGTGTAGAGCACTGGACACTCTGCAGAGCACTGGACACTCTGCAGAGCACTGGACACTCTGCAGAGCACTGGACACAGAGCAGAGCACTGGACACACTATGAAGAGCACTGGACATACTATGAAGAGCACTGAATACACAGCAGAGCACTGGATAGTCTTCAGAGTACTGGACACATAGCAGAGCACTGGGCACACAGCAGAGCATTGGACACACAGTGGAGCACTGGACAACCAGCGGACCACTGGACACCCAGCAGAGCATTAGACACACTGCGGAGCACTGGACACACTTCGGAGCACTGGACACACAGCAGAGCACTGGACATACAGAAGAGCTCTGGACACAGAGCAGAGTACTGGACACACAGCAGAGTACTGGACATACTCCAATGGCCGTGGGCCACTGGATGCTGTATATTTGCCCCTGACAGGGGCTCCCCTGTGAGCTCTGACCCCACCTCTTCCTTCTAACCTGTGTGGCAGACACATATCACAATGTCTGTCTGCATCTAAGCTGGCAGCAGAACTCTATGATCTCTTGCACCTCCTGCAGGAGATCATAGAGTTCTGCTGCCGGCTCAGTCCAGATGGGTATTGTGATATGCATCTGCCACAGACGTTAGGAGGGAAAGGGGGGTCAGAGCACATGGAGGGGTCCCTGTCCGGGGCAAATATACAGCATCCAGGGTCCACAGCCACCAGAGGATGCAGTGTAAGTGCAGGGCAGGAGACTCTGTCCTGCGGCAGACAGTGTGGGGCCCCCTAGGCACTTCAGGGTGCCGGCACTTGCCTAGGTGCGCCAGGTGCTGATGCCTGTCCTGCCCCAGGACTCCGGTTGGCTCAGTGGCATTGCCTCCCTCACAGGGGGGTGACGTCATGCCTGGAAGCAAGAAGGGTTTGCTCACATAGATAATTGTATATACACGAACGTTTCGACCCTTCAAGGGTCTTTCTCAACGTGAGTTATCTATAGAAGGTACAACATGAAACTTAGTTATTACAACATAAATGTTTACAGAAAGTTAATTCACAATATCATGCGAAAAATAAAACTATACATATTTGCATCTAGAGGTATATCGTACTGTATACACCCATAAAGCAAAAATTATATACAGGGAATCATCTTACGATGTACAGAAATGATCCAGAGACTATCCTTTAGTCCCATGCTTATTTAAATCACTTATTATTCGGAAAAAACATATATCGAGGCTATACCTACCTATGTGGCAATGGTAATTTCTGTTAGAAGTGTCTTGGAGAGCCGCCTTACCGTATAGTTGACCTGTAAGAATCATATATCTAGTACAACAAAACTATATACAGTATTTCGGGAAAAAACGGTGTCCTATGGTCCGCGCTGCCAAATCCACTTGTTCCAAGGAAAATACACGAGTAGATGAAGTATATCCAAAAGCCTTTATTACATCCTACACGTTCCTCAGGGATAACCTCACCCCAAAAAAAACCCATATATATAGCAAACCCCAAACAGATGATTAATGGGAGTCCTGTGCGGACCATAGGACACCGTTTTTCCCGTATTACTGTGTGATTCCACGTGCTAGTGGTCGGTGAGAGTCCTGCAGCAGCCAGCAGGATACAACACTATATGCCTTCATACCAGTTGTGGGTGTCACAACTGAAATAGGTGAGTGGTTCCCTCTATACCACCTGCATTTGAAGTGTCTGTGTGATAGGGCACTATTGCGCCTCTTGTTCCCCTTCCCTTTCTTTTATTTTAACAAAACTATATAGGGTCACATTGATATGTTATACGCCTATTATCCACTGTTTTTTTGATTGATGTTTACCCTCAGTTTCTATAAGAAATCTGGGGGGAGGGTCGGGAGGAAAAGAGGAAGGAAGATAAGAGGGAGAGAATATACTGAGTTATATAAAGCAGAGGTATGGGAGAAGTGAGTGAGAGAGATAGAAAAGCCATCATATGTGACTGATGGTGGCTCCTGCGTTCCATTGGCTGGCCATGGCTAAGGCGCCATATTTGATGATCTTTGCGTTCTTCACCAGACTCATCTTCTTCTTCACAAGTGTGTTGCAAGGCAAAGTATGAGCTTCATGGAGTACCGTATCATAGTGATACTGCGTGTATGCTGATTGGCCGTCCTGAAGAAATGTCAAAAGGCCGAAATTGTACATCAGTGTATGCAAACATACCCTGAAATATATGTGTACTAAGCCAACTGCTATTGCTGTTGGCTGAAATGTAAAAAGCAACATGGTCACCATACACAAATCAGAAAGCAAATGTCACCAGAAAGGAAATTGTAACGCATCTATGTCCTCCATTTGTCACGCACATGCGTCACCCTGCGGTTCCTTCTTCATGTATTGAGGTGACGTTACGGCATCCCAGAAAGGCTCACAACTCTGTTGTGCCTTAACGTGTGCAGTCCCTCAAGTTTCTTCGGCGTAACCAGCGTGTGCAATGACGTCATGTCGTAGTGTCACGTTGGCCCTGCCTTCCAGGTACTTTCCCTTCCCCTGCAGAGGTAGCTATGGCATCAGGTCAGACAGCTGCAGCACTGGACAGCTGGGATTATTGGTGCCACCAGCACCAACAGCACCCACGTCTCCACAAGCAGACCATCCTGCGTAAAGTGAAGAGGTCCCTGCTGAGGAGACTGGGTGTGGAGCGTACCACCCAGCAGATACAGAAGAAAGTGGCGGACCTTAAATATAAGTGTCCAGGGCGAATTGAAACCATCTGGGCATGGATTAGGAGGCTGCGTGGTGAGTACTTGTGATACACACATACCTAATACAAACAAAAAACAAGGCTGTATCACCACATGGAAGTGTAGCCTGTCAGATAGGTACCCTGATCACCTGATGTTGAGGCTTCATCCCTCTGCAGGGTCTGCAATATGCAACATGAAAGTGTACACTACACTACTATGTGTTGCCATTGTTGATGTCAACATTGCCGCCATATCAGTATATCAAGACACCTAGCTTGATAATAAGGGTGAAGTTAACATGTACGCCATGGATTGCCCACCATGACACATACAGTAATTCTCAGCATGCTGTGTGACATATCGGCTGTCACACAATGTTGTTTGGATACACAAAGATATCCATTACCCTGATCCTAAATGTATATTGCCACATGCCCACTACAACACTTTAGCCCTGTGTGGTCATGTGCATCTATACATTACTCTGTATGGATATGTATGTGTCACTATAGTTAGTAACATTTGTCACACTGTGTTGTACTGGGCAAGATTCCATCATGTAGCCCCTTCACTCACAGCATAGGTCTGCACACACAACATTAATGGCCCAATTGTGTGTGTCAAAGTCACAGTCAAGGCCAACACTATATTGTTGTGTGTACTGCATGGCCACAAAACAGTGGGTTTGGCCATGCCCATGTAGACATGTGCACACTCAGCTCACATCACATCACTATGGGCCAAACAACAAGTATTTACATGTTGACGGAAGTCATTACTGACACACATACAAATGACATGTATGTTGGCATAGGTGTTGTCGATGGTGGACATGTGCTGATAATTGCAATGCTCAATCTTACAGAGATGCTGACAGCTCTGAAGGGCAACCATCACCACCGGCAAGCCCACCACCCGCCAGATGTCCATCCCGCCAGCAACACCATCTGGCAGCCCGCCACCACCTTCTCCTGGAAGGGCTGCCTCAACACCTCAGCTCTGTCTCTGGGACACCTCAGAACCCCCCCCTCTGCAGCTGCCAGCCTAACCTCAGGGCCACAAACCTTAAATATAAATAGAATAGTTTTGGAGCGTTTATGCCCAAAAATGATATTTGTACTCAAATAGCCATGTGAAAGGTTTTATTGAAAAACACAAAACATTACAAAGGCTCCGACGTAACAATGTATCACAGACTTATTAAAACAGCAGAAACAGTACACAGGGATACCACAGGTGGTAGAACATCAAGCACAGAGAAACAACACCTTAGCAAAGGGGTCTTTTATATAGAGGGGTAACATTATCCTGCAAAAACTATCCTGAAAATGATCTCCTAACTAATCCAGAGGTGGCTAATGTGCCAGCCATAAGGGGAGAACAGAGAAAACACAGGTGCTGCAGCTTACTGAAACCCCCCCCCCCATTGTTAACATTCACCCATGCTGGTTTGTTTACCTGATTGATGTATAGGGGACACCCCAACGCGTTTCTCCCTTGAGGTTTCCTCAGGCTGCTCTCCATATGTATAGGTCCTTCTTATATAGCCCCCCCACCAGGTGTGCAGCATTGCTGGCCCCCTTGCAGCACATGTGCGGTCGTGTCCTCCCAGGGCGTCCACCGCCACCACCGGAAGTGCGTAAAATGACGCCGTTTCCAGTTTTGGAGTTGCATAAGGCCGTAACCCTGGAGACGCGCACCGCGCATGCGCAGGCGCCGACCCCACCATCTTGGTGAAGGGCAAAAGCCCTGACCGCGTTTTTTTTCGCGGCCGCACCTGCCGCAAGTGCCAAAACCGCACTTGCCGCACCTGCCGCAAGCCCGCATATACATTGTATGGGGCTTGCCGCAACTTTGCCGCAACCGTGCCACAAGTGCTGCCGGTATGCGGTAATCGCGGCAGATGCGTTTTTTTTCACCGCATCTGCCGCGATTATAAAAAACGCTGATGTGAAAGCAGCCTAAGAAAAGCAAAGAAAAAAAAAACGTTTGGATTGACCTTGGCCAACCTTAACAAAAAGGTCAATAACACCAACCCCCAAAAACAGGGATTTAATCAATAGAATTGATGTGCAAATCCCACTACTGTGTTTGGCCTCATGACTATATACACAGAGGTGCTTGAGTATGGATTTGAAACCTCTTTGCTAAGGCTACATCTTGATGGCACTAACAAATTTGTGAGGGTTCACATTAGCATTGACGGTGCAAACATTATTTCCAAGTTCCAGGTTTGCTGCATGAATGGACAACATGAATGTTCTCAGCACTACACTACATTACCGGCCCAATTTAAGGAGCATCCCAAACAAAACAATGGGTAAACACAACTCATCAGCATTGTATGGCAATCAACACAAGCATTTTGTGGTTGACGTGTACACAATTGTTGAGCTATGTAGGTGACAACTCCAACAAATGCATTGTGACACCTAGGGGACAAAGGGATGTAGCATATGTCCAAATATGTACGTGACCATGATATCTTGCTTATGTGTGCTACACAAGTGACACACAGCCTTGGCGTGTCATACTACATCACTATACATAGCTACACATACATGAGACATCAAGGTCAAACATGATATTGTGCTCACCAAAAGCATTTTATTGTAAACAAACACTGTGTGAATTACTAATTTGAAAAAAGATCTGTCCAAACAAAAAAACAAAGTCATTGGTAGCGTCTCTCTGCATGGGTGTACTCATCTAATGGATCAGACGTGGGTTGATGCTCCAAATCCCTATATCCCCAACCACTCGACCAACTGGGGGGGGGGAGGGGTCTGGTGCCCCTGGATATTTCAGGATTTTGTTGGGGCCCATGCAACGACAGCCGAGGACCATATGACACTGACACATGGCCACTGGGGATGACAAAATGGGCCTGGGGCGTCAGTGCCTCGTTCACGCCCGCCACCAGGACCCGAATTATGATCCGCTTGGCAATCTTCCGCTGAGGTGCTGTCATCATGGACACCCGCTCATTCACTAGGTGCCCAAAAATTGGGAGGCATTGCGATGGCCCTGGGAAGAAACATGGAGTAGAGCCTCTAAAAATTGTTCCCATTACAAAGGAGCGGGTCTCCTGTACTTGTAATGCCCATTTTGTAAGCATGGACTAAAACATTTACCCCTGGGGGGTATACATGAAACTACTGCCTAACTTTTGAACGGTTAGGGTCATCATCATCATAAATATGATGTAAAAAAATTATGTTTTTGTGGCATCATGAATCACGGTCACACTGATCATTTGATGGTGGCGGATGAGGAGAAGGAGGAGCAGTACAGCAAGTAACCAAAGACATAAAGTGTGTACCAATGTGTGGGTGTGCGGAGGTGCATGGCAATCTACCGGCACAAAATTTAAATTCCGCTATCATTTGGTGGTGGAGTGGTGAAGTCTGGCCCAATCCAACCCTTGTTCATCTTGATCAGAGTCAGCCTGTCAGCATTTTCAGTTGACAGGCGGGTGCGTTTATCTGTAATGATTCCACCTGCGGCACTATAAACACGCTCTGACAAAATGCTAGCGGCAGGGCAGGCCAGGACTTCCAACGCGTAGAGAGCCAATTCCTGCCACGTGTCCAGCTTGGATACCCAATAATTATAAGGCACAGAGGAGTCTAGGAGCACTTTAGTATGAATGGCAAGGTACTCCCTCAGCATCTTGGAAAACTTTGCAGTCCTTGTAACACTACCCCGCACCTCAGGGCCTGTGGTACGGGAGGTGCTGAGAAAAGTGTCCCAGATCTTTGAGAGTGTTCCCCTACCTCTGCTGGATTGGACTTGTGCGTCTCTCGGCCGGACGCCTTGGTTGTCCATCGAATCGTGACCTCTGCCGCTAGCGTTTTCAGAAGGGAATTTTTTTACTAATTCCGCGATTATGGTGTGATAGAGCCACCTACGGGCTGCCAATTCCAGGTAGACACAGGAAGCCTTGCCGGGTAAATGTCAGGTTTATTTCTGTCATAAACCATATGAAAAACAACCAAACTGGGGATCAGCTTCTTAGGCTCAGAGCTGCACACTGCTCTCCTCCACTCTAAACTCACACACAAGAAAAAAAAACAGAGGTGAACATTTAACTTCTCTGACCACACCTCAGGGAGGGAGGAACATGCTGAATCAGCCCCAGCTCACATAATAGAGTTCATCAACCTGGCTGAAACATATCTCCCATCACGTACGGTACCAGTAATCATATTACAATGGCCTTCTGGTACTGCAGCATTTTTGTAGACTTCTCTACCTCGGGAATAAGAGAAATAAAGTTCTCCTTGTAGCGTGGGTCTAAAAGTGTCACCAACCAGTAATGAGTGTCCACCAAGATGTTGATAACTCGAGGGTCACGAGACAGGCAACGTAGCATAAAGTCAGCCATGTGCGCCAGACTGTTAACAGGCAAGACTTCAGGGTCCTCACCAACAGCATGACTGGCCATGCTGGCCTCATCCTCCTCCTCCTCCTCTCCCCTGTCCTCTTTCCCTTCATATATTTTATATATTATATTTTATGCTTATTGTTTTTTATCTGTTTTTTACACATTTTATATATTTTTATATTTTGAGGATATGATGGATAAGAATCTTATGGGTAGTGTTGTGGGGGAGGCTTATTTTATTAATGGGGAAGATGTAATATGATCTACTTATGGTTGTAGTATTTATAGGGTTAACCAGGGGATTTGGGAATTGGTTGACACAAAGGGGGTTGTTAACCATTGAGGGTTGTTTTTTACTTTTAAAAGTTGTAACTTTGAAGTCCTCCTTCATTCCACCTGAGGAAGCCTACTGTGTCAGTGGAAACGCGTTGAGGCTGTGAAGGAGAATAATAAAAAGCTAAGTTTTATCAACAATTCACCCTGCCTGCCTTTCCTGAGCACTCCACAGACTGCTTTGCATTAATCATACAGCTCTTGAGAGTGGCCAAGTGTGGGATCAGTTATGTCTGGGGCTGGGCACTCCGCATGGTGGGAGGAAGGAGTATCAAGGTGTGGAATGTGCGGTCCAGTCTCATGGCTACTAACACTTGACCGTGTGGAAGACAGGGTATTGTGGTGGTGCCAAACTGACTGGAAGCATTATCCGCTATCCAACTAATAACCTGTTGACACTGGTCTTGGTTTAATAGTGGAGTACTGCTGCCCCTAGAAATTGGGACAGGAAGGTCGAGCGAGATGATGTGGGCGTTTGTCGTGGCGCAATTTGAGCTTGCACATGGCCTCAACCTCTGCCTGCACCACCTTCACGTCCAGTTCCTTGTCCCTTGCCACTGGCCTTGCGCATTTTCAATGTTGTGCTGACTGTATACAGCTAATTGAAGGCATCCAAGAAATGATTTTTAGCAGCACACTGAGAATAGAGATTAAGGCCCTGCAGTTGGACTGGTCAGACACAAACGCTGACGAGAATAGCGAATCTTTTGTTGTATCTTAATTTATGCTACAACCCACTCCTGGCGCACACAAATGTTAGATGAATGCAGACAAGAGTTGGTTTTTAGCTGGACACTGAGATAACAGATTAAGGCCCTGCACTTGGACTGGTCAGACACAAACGCTGACGAGAATAGCGAATCTTTTGTTGTATCTTAATTTATGCTACAACCCACTCCTGGCGCACACAAATGTTAGATGAATGCAGACAAGAGTTAGTTTTTAGCTGGACACTGAGATAACAGATTAAAGCCCTGCAGGTGGACTGGTCAGCCACAAACGCTGACGAGAATAGCGAATCTTTTGGCGTATCCTAATTTGCGCTAAAGCCTACTCCTGGCGCACACAAATGTTAGATGAATGCAGACAAGAGTTGGTTTTTAGCTGGACACTGAGATAACAGATTAAGGCCCTGCAGTTGGACTGGTCAGACACAAACGCTGACGAGAATAGCGAGTCTTTTGGCGTATCCTAATTTGCGCTAAAACCTACTCCTGCCTATAGAGAGCTAAATTAATCCCTAAAAGCACTGTTTTGGGATGGATGGATGAGATTTCCAGCCTGTACACCAGCCCCTGATGTGATGCAGGCTGGTATACTGGCACAACGAAGTTTGCTATATACCCTGCCTCCCTGCCTGCCTGTATACATCTCTATTAGTCCTCAGAAGGACTGTTGTGGTAATTAGACAGCCAGCCCTGCGCCTACACTAGCTGAAAAGCCACAAATCTGTCCCTCAATCAGCAGCAGCTCTCTCTCCCTACACTGACTGTCTGTGGAGCAGAGTGACGAGCACAGCGCGGTCAGGTCTTATAAAGACCTGATGACGCTATGGGGCCAGCCAATCACTGTAATGCCACAACCAACATGTCTGTGGCATTACAGTGTTTGTTAGCCAATCCTTGCATGCGGGCTGGTTCTGTAAAGAGCGCCAACATGCAGGGAGGTGGACCCCGAGCATAGCAAGAGTATCACGAGATTACTCGGTACTCACCGAGTACCAAGATATTCGTGCGAGTACCGAGTAGTGACAAGCATACTCGCTCATCCCTATCTACAATATGTTGTTGTTATTAGTGACAATGTATATTTTAGATGGTCATGTAGTTAATGGGTAATGTGTTGGTTGGCCATATCTTGTTTGTGTGTGTATGTTGGGAAACCAATGTTATTGTATGTTGTGTGAATGGTGGATATTTCAGAGGGGGATGGCCACTGCATCCGAACCTTGTTTTTGCTACTTGGATGTGTAGCATATAACACTGATGGGCGTTACCACCCACCCACAGGAAAGATTCACAATAAAGATTTATTTGATTCTCAATTAATCTTTATTTAATTCCATATAAATGCCATAAATTTAAAAACAGAGGGGGATACACAAGAAACGGTCAGGCTGAATAGTACAATATATAGTATTTTATACAATAACCTGTAAACTTATTGTCATATCACTCCAATACAGGGTCCATTCCATCTACCTGATATTTAACCCAGACTACTGAGCTGACAATATTAACCATCCTCCACCTTATATACACAGTACTTGACTGCGTGCCCACTTCAAAATCCAGCTTTTTACAAGCAGCCAATATGGTGCCTAGCTATCGCAAATCTTAGTAACTGTCTTGATAACAAGCCTCACCATTAATCTCTCATTATTCTCTATAGCTAACCGACGTGTAACAATACTTAATCAGGTGGCAGAATTATGTATCATACCTGTATCACTGTGGTGCCTGACCGTGCTTGCGCTCCCTCCTCCCCTTAAGCCGTTTCGCTTCCTGCTTCTTCCGGGGGGGCGTACTGAATGCTGAAAACTGGTTCTTTTTATCCTGCTCTCATCCTATGAGATCCCGCCACGCCATATCACCATCAGGTTAATCTCAGTTGCGGCGCATAGATCTCAACATGATATGGTTCTAAAAACTCCTCCTCTCTATGGCATGACGTAGTCATAAAGTCCATCATGAGAGCCGCAGGCAAGGGGCGTATACACAATCACGTAAAGAGCGCATGCGCACTTCAGATCCCTAAGGTGATATTTCTTTCTGTTTGTCCTGTTGCCTAGTAACCACCTCCATATAAAAACCAAAGTAAATTTTGTCACCTAGTGTTATTAGAACCATTCCTATCCTTATTCCTTAATATTTATAACATAAGGGGTCGCTATTTTTAAAAAAAATATATCTATCCCATACCTCATTATACTATAATCACACCCTGTGTAATCATATACATTATTACAAAATACAGTAAAAGTGCTAAAAATATGTAAAGTGCTAATGCATGATGATTCATATTACCTCTGTATTTTAAAGTGAATATACCCCTATATAATTGTGGATAGTATCATTAATATACATAAGGTATCTATACCAAAACCACCATATACTCATTACTATATTTCATACGATCACTAGCATATAGTGAATATTCTAATCCCAACCCTATATATATATTCTTATATATAATTGCCGTAGCGCACTTCCGTCATATTCGGCGCTACTTCCATCGTCGAGGACGTGGCTGCCAAACGGAAGTAGCGCTACGGCAACTATATATAACAACAATACAACAATACAATAGAATATATGTCAAGCCAGGGCCGGCGCCACTACAGGGGCCCACCGCTGCCCACACACATTGTCAATGCTTCCCTGCATTCTCTGCATTCTTCTATCTTCTGAGGCAGGCCGGCAGGCAGCCCCTGTCCCTGTCACTAAGGCCGCGGTCGGGTATCCAGGGGGCGTGTCCGCACCACTCCCCCAGCAACACCCACATCCAATCCACAGGTGGCTAAGCAGAGTGAGTGGGACACGTCGGAGGAGACCGCCCCACTCCTCATTCATCGCTGCTGTGCCAGTGTCCGCCCCATCCTCCTCGGCTCTATTTCCGGCAGTGATGCCGGCCTTCTCCCCGGCACTGTGTCTGCTGGGGGCTCAGCTTTGGACCCTGTACTCTGAGCCGCCGCTGCTCATCAACACCGGCCCGTTCCACACTGGTGACAGCGCGACACAAGCAGGTGAAGGTAGGAGGGCGCCGCTGACCCCCACTCTGCCCACTGACCCCCATTTAGCCCCTCACCCTGCTCTGACCACTCACCCCACTCTGACCACTCACCCCCTACTCTGCCCACTGACCCCCCAACTCTTCCCCCTGACCCCCTCCTCTGCCCCCTCACCCCCACTCTGCCCACTGACCCCCACTCTGCCCACTGACCCCCACTCTGCCCACTGACCCCCACTCTGCCCACTGACCCCCACTCTGCCCCTCACCCTGCTCTAACCACTCACCCCCACTCTGACCACTCACCCCCCTTTTCTGCCCACTGACCCCCAACTCTTCCCCCTGACCCCCTCTCTGCCCCCTCACCCCCCACTCTGCCCACTGACCCCCCACTCTGCCCACTGACCCCCCACTCTGCCCACTGACCCCCACTCTGCCCACTCACCCCCACTCTGCCCACTGACCCACCACTCTGCCCACTGACCCCCCACTCTGCCCACTGACCCCCCACTCTGCCCCTCACCCTGCTCTGACCACTCACCCCCCTACTCTGACCACTGACCCCCCAACTCTTCCCCCTCACCCTGCTCTGACCACTCACCCCCCTACACTGACCACTGACCCTCCAACTCTTCCCCCTGACCCCCTCTCTGCCCCCTCACCACCACTCTGCCCACGCCGCTGCGCTGACCACTCTGCCCACGCCGCTGCGCTGACCACTCTGCCCACGCCGCTGCGCTGACCACTCTGCCCACGCCGCTGCGCAGACCACTCTGCCCACGCCGCTGCGCTGACCACTCTGCCCACGCCGCTGCGCTGACCACTCTGCCCACGCCGCTGCGCTGACCACCCTGCTCACGCCGCTGCGCTGACCACATAGCCCCCGCCCTGCGCTGACCACAGAGCCCCCGCCCTGCGCTGACCACAGAGCCGCCGTCCTCTGCTGACCACAGAGCCGCCGTCCTCTGCTGACCACAGAGCCGCCGTCCTCTGCTGACCACAGAGCCGCCGTCCTCTGCTGACCACAGAGCCGCCGTCCTCTGCTGACCACAGAGCCGCCGTCCTCTGCTGACCACAGAGCCGCTGTCCTCTGCTGACCACAGAGCCGCCGTCCTCTGCTGACCACAGAGCCGCCGTCTCCTCTGCTGACCACAGAGCTGCCGCACTCACTGCTGACCACAGAGCCGCCGCACTCACTGCTGACCACAGAGCCGCCGCACTCACTGCTGACAACAGAGCCGCTGCACTCACTGCTGACCACAGAGCCGCCGCACTCATTGCTGACCACAGAGCCGCCGCACTCACTGCTGACCACAGAGCCACCGCACTCACTGCTGACCACAGAGCCGCCGCACTCACTGCTGACCACAGAGCCGCCGCACTCACTGCTGACCACAGAGCCGCCGCACTCACTGCTGACCACAGAGCCGCCGCACTCACTGCTGACCACTGAGCCGCCGCACTCACTGCTGACCACTGAGCCGCCGCACTCGCTACTGACAACTGAGCCGCCGCACTCACTGCTGACCACTGAGCCGCCGCACTCACTGCTGACCACTGAGCTGCCGCACTCACTGCTGACCACTGAGCCGCCGCACTCACTGCTGACCACTGAGCCGCCGCACTCACTGCTGACCACTGAGCCGCCCCACTCACTGCTGACCACTGAGCCGCCCCACTCACTGCTGACCACTGAGCCGCCGCACTCACTGCTGACCACTGAGCCGCCGCACTCACTGCTGACCACTGAGCCACCCCACTCACTGCTACCCACTGAGCCACCCCACTCACTGCTACCCACTGAGCCACCCCACTCACTGCTGACCACTGAGCCACCCCACTCACTGCTAACCACTCACCCACCGCACTCACTGCTACCCACTGAGCCGCCTGTATACACACAATTAATTTCACCGCACTCCCCTAACTATTACTAAATAAACTACATATAGATTCTAGACTACCCGATTCTTTAGAATCGGGCTCACAGCTAGTATATGTATATATATATATATATATATATATATATATATATATATATATATATACACAAAATTTCATATATTAAATTACCCTATACAACCTAATATTAGCAATCCCACTGACACAATTACTAGAACATACGTTTCTATTGTAATAACTCCCAAATTTTTTTCATTTTTTTATTATTATTTCATTCTTCTCGTATTCATTTCTTCATTCCATCGCTCTCACTGGTGACAATATCAGTTAAGGTACCTTTATATGCCGCAACTATCACTGGCGATCAGTAGCAACCGTATGTGCGCGTGCACGTTTTTAACGGTTGCTAGCGATTGCCGATGCCGCGTGTACAACCTAAGGGAACATGGTTCCCCGGAAGTTGAAACAGATCCTGCGGGAAACATCCAGTTGAATCCCGTCGCCACTTTACACACCGCAACCACTAAGGGAATGTGGGCATACATCTTCAGCGCTGCAAGAACATAGGCGTGACAGAGTTGTGTATTCCGCGCCCGAAACACGCTGATTAGACAATGCAATAGCGTCATGATTGGCCAGCCTGCGCAGGAAGGCTGGCTAATACATGACACCATTGCAATTGTGTAGTGTGAATGGACAGCATTTTAAATATGGCGCCCTGTAAAGGGACAGCCAATGAAAACACAGTAGCCCCCACCAATCATCGCTGATGGGGCGCAGAAAACATCACCTTGAGAGTTGTGAGGCCTCCTCTGCTACTGTGTACGGTGATTTGGGGTAAGTCCTGCCTATAATTGAACTTGCTGCTTTCTTGCCTCTCAGGGCTTTACTCTTTAACCAACAATGAGGGCCTTCTGTGGGGTCCCTACACTCCTCTTGGGCCCCTGGTCCTGTGCTTGGTCAGGTTTGCGTGTCTCTATTAAGTTAGTACCTCAGGGGAATAGATCCTCCTGGTTTCTCCAGGCTTTTCCTGCTTCAGTGTATGTTCTGCAGGTTTGGACTCCAGTGTCCGGGTGAGCTAAAGGGATCCTAGATCTGGTCCCTTGTAATGGCCTACTGCTCCTTCCACTGGCCTCCGTCCCTCTCTCTGGGGTGCTCCACAGCGGGTCAGTCTCCCTTGGTTCTGGGCCTTGCTTTGCCCAGCAACCGGGTCTTTCCAGCACCTTCTCTAGGGTCCTCCACTGGACTTAACTGCTCTCGTCACTGCTCAGAGCAGACTAACTGACTCCTCCCCTCAGGCCTGGATCCTTATAAGGGAACTTGGTTAAAGCAGCAAGTAGAGCTCCCTCTCCAGGTCTGGGGTGGAAGGTGTTGTGTTCTGTGTGTACCAAAGTGTAAATCCCTCTTTGCACCGGATGGGTCCTGTGGCAATCCCCAGCAGGGGTGCCACACCTACCTTCCTGCGTCGTAGGGATACTGCATCATACACACCGGCAAGTTATGTGGATTCAGTGGACTCCACAATAGGGGAAAGTCAGTCCCGGGCATAGCGTGCAACCGACCCAGGTCTGGCGCCACTCCAGCCACTGAGCCAGGGTCGGAGTCCACAGGATTCCAGGAGCATCAGGGAGAGCTACAGCTCCTACTTCAATGGCCCTGGGGCAGTGGCCTGGCAGCAACAACAGGTGTAGGGTGGCTGGGGTTCTCAGGCACCACCAGCAGGAGGAGGGTGTAGTCACCAGTATGGCTGCAGTGGGAGTTTTTTGTTATTTTGGATTTTAGGTTGGACTTTAAATGTAATCTAATATATAAAGCTGAATGTTTGTGTGTATGTATGTATGTATGTATGTATGTATATCCGGGATTGGCATCTACACCGTCCCAACTACAGCCACAAAATTTTGCACAGTCACACATCCGGACCCCGAGAGCGTCATAGGCTATGTTGTGAGGCGAAATTTTAACCCTGCTTGTTCCAGTTCACCAATTTTGCCCCTATCTACATAATGGGGAAAAAGTGAATGGAAAAGTGTTGGAGGAAAATTGACAGCTGTCAGCTATAGCCACAAAATTTTGCACAGTCACATGTCTGGACCCCGGGAGCGTCATAGGCTATGTTGTGAAGCGAAATTTTAATCCCGCGCATTCCAATTCACCAAACAATTTTGCCCCTATCTACATAGTGGGGAAAAAGGGACAGTTACCAGTTGACAGTTGTGAATGAGAGGGGGCTTAATGATAGTGCCAAAGACTAACAGCACATACCAGCATATAGTCACTAAGGTGGGGCCCCAACATGGGATATTCACCATGCACGGGGACATGTATACACACCACACGCACACAAAGAGTAACAGCATGTGTATAGTCGCTAAGGTGCAGCCACAACATTGTTCGGGTGCGTAGTGAGTATCCAAACACACACACCACAAAGAGACACACACAACACAGAGACACCCCCACACACCCCCACGGGGACACACACACATCCTATAGCGACACATGCACTCACCCCACAGGGACACACACACACACAGCACAAAGAGACACACACAACACAGACACACACACCACAAAGACCCCCCCACAGGGCCACACACACATAGAGACCCTATAGGGACACATGCACTCACCCCACAGGGACACACACACCACAAAGACACACACACACCACACTGACCCCCCCCACAGGGACACACACACATACACACCCTATAGGGACACATGCACTCACCCCACAGCGACACACACACACACACCACAAAGAGACACACACAACACAGAGACACACACACACCACACAGACATCCCCCCCACAGGGACACACAAACATACACACCCTATAGGGACACACACACACCACAAAGAGACACACACAACACAGATACACACACACACACCACACACAGACCCCCTTCACAGGGACACACACACATACACACCCTATAGGGACACATGCACTCACCTCACAGGAACACACACACCACAAAGAGACACACACAACAGAGACACACACCCCACAGACCCCCCCCATAGGGACACACACACATACACACCCTATAGGGATACATGCACTCACCCCACAGGGACACACACATACACACACCCCAGGGACACACACCACACAGACAGACACAGATGTGCACAAATCACCACACACAACTCGCCTCATACGTGTGCTATCTTTAATTTTCAAACATAAACATCTGATTAAAATCAGTCAATGTGCAACACATGTGCCATATAGGGAATTAACTGTATAAATACAAAAAGGGGGAGACAAGAGGCGCAATAGTGCCCTATTACACTGTTTGTGTAATCAATAGGTGTACACTCACCTGGTCCAGTTGTGTGACCCACAACTGGTTTATAAGCCTTCTGTTTAAAGCTGCTGCAGGACCTCCACCAGCCACTCGTACGTGGAAAAACGCTCCTATATAGGGAAGATGGTGTGTCACAGTCCGCGCTGCTGTCTCAGTGGGATCCCAAGGGATGGATGTCTCCAAGAAGTCACAAGGAAGGCAATGGTTCCAAAGCAAAGATCTCCTTTATTCACCTACGCGTTTCGGTGCCTCTCCTGGCACCTTCATCAGGGTACCCTGACACACCATTTTCCCTATATAGGAGAGATATAGGAAATTAAGGCAGACGTCAGTCACATGAGCTGTCTATTATGTGTATGTGTGAGGTAACATATACTGCCCGGCCAGGGGGAGGGTTTACTGTTGGCTGGAGATTTATTAGGCTGCCTATAGCAACCAATCACAGCTCAGCTTCTATTTTCTTACAGGTCATTAATATGACATATTCAAATTCTATTTTGTTATAGCTAACACCAGTTATTTATTAACCCGGGCGTAGCCGGGTAGTACAGCTAGTTTATTTATATAATTAACCTTTATTTTTTTTCTTATGCCCATTGTTTGAGCTCACATTTGTAAACACTTGTGTTTTTGTTCGGTATGTTATTGTTTATTTTGTGTTTTGTGCACAGATCTAAAAAAACATTCTGATCAGAACTACCTGTGTCTGTCTTTGCTTTTAACAACAGGGCAGTTGCACATAGCATTATGCTGTGCACAGAGGTATGTAAGACCACAATGGTCGTTATGGATCTCTGCAGCATTGTCTGCTAATGTCCAATACACAGGTCCAGGCCTTTGGCCCACACTGTATGCTCACTTTGTCTTCATGTCCATATTATATGGATTTACACAATGGTATGTGTCCACACACATGAACATTTGTATTCTGTTTGTGGATGTGGAAGATGGAGGTTGACATCAGTAAGCACACACACACATGTGTGCATACACATAGTTCAGCCAGGGCCACACACAATCCCGTCACATATGTCCGGAATGTTGTTTACAGCTTACCTACGTAAACAACAGACGCACACATAGCCATTCATAGTGTAATCCACAGAGCAACACACAAGACGTCCTGTGTGGCACTTTGACGATGCCAAAGTGCCTTTTGGCTGCCGCAACACATGACATGAGCGTGCAGTAGCGAGATAGTAGAAAGGGTAAATGTGACATGTAGTGGGCAGACGTCCTGACAAGGCTGACCAATGGTGACGCAGTTGTGTTGGCCAGTCGGAGTGGTAGGGGCGCGGTGAGAAACACTCTGGCATGCCTGTCTCCTTGGCGTACTCATAGTCTCCGGCCACATCGCTGATGAGGTGATGACATGTGAAGCGGAGATGTGGAAAAGGGAAATTGCTTCCGGTCTGCACCAGGTGATTTCTGGAACGCAGGATCGCCGGAGTTCACCCGCAAAATTACTACGTGTGACAGCTCCATGGCGGTGTGAAAATAAGTGGCCACGACGTGCGTGTGTGGCACCCTGTATGAGGCCACCACAGACTTCCGTGGGACACTGAAGGATCTCTCACAGCGAGTAACCCACTTCACACAACAACACCTTCCACCCTAGGCCTGTAGGGGGAGCCCAACTGGTTGCCTTAAGCCAGTTCCCCCTATAAATACAGGTTCCAGAGGGAAAACAGCAGAGTGTGCAGTCACTACAGAACTGTGAAGGGCTTAGTGAGCTGAGCTGGTACTGGAGCCATGCTAGGCCCATACCAGTAGCCACCTGAGACAGTGGTAGACCCACAGAGTAGAGGTCAAAGGCAGAGGAGAGAAACGTGCTACAACAGAGGGCAGAGGAGTCATAATGACTCACCCTGTAATGTTGTTATATCTTCTGTAATTTGCTGTTTGCATTTTCTGCCTAGTAACAGTGATGTAAGATAGAGGAGGAGCTGTGGCAGGAAAAGGGGGAGCTGGAAAGGGGAAGATGATTCATTAAAGTATGGACGCTCGACTGAGCAGTTCAGCATATCTGTGTGTGCTTCTGGATTCCTCATCATCTGCACTACAACACTACAATTGGCGACGAGGAAGCGTTCATTCATCAGCTAAAGGTATTTCAGTGCCACAAGATCATCAGTGCTCACCATGGCCTGTCTACCTGCATTCCCAGCTTTTGATGTGCATCAGTCCCAAGCAAACCTAGCAGCATGTTGGGATAAATGGCTGAAGCGCTTTGAGATATTTCTGCAAGCCATAAACATAGCCGATGATACAAGAAGGAAAGCCATGTTATTACACTATGCAGGGGAGCAAGTCTATCATATCTTCACTACTCTGCCTAACACAGGGGAGGACAAGGACTATGAGCTCACCAAAGCAGCATTGAGCAAACACTTCTCCCCACACAGAAATGCAGCATTTGAAATCTTCAAATTTAGACAATCAAAGCAATCAGCCACAGAAAGCATTGATGAATATCATGTCCGGCTACGGCACCTTGCAGCTTACTGTGAGTTTACAGACGTAGACAAAGAAATTCAAATGCAGATATTACAAGGATGTGTTTCTTCAAAGTTAAGAAGACAAGCACTCAGAGACCCTACTATGACCCTAGCAAAACTATTAGAAACAGCACGTATAAATGATACTGCAGAGACACAGGCAAAACTCATAGAGAGCAGTGAGCCAGAAGCACCATCTTCTATAGCAAAGCTTACACAGCAACCACAAGTACAGTCTGCTACTTGTTACAACTGCGGTGGGTCGTATCCTCACCAGAACGCTTGTCCAGCAAAGGGTACAACCTGCCATAATTGTGGAAAACTAAACCATTTTGTAAAAGTGTGCAGATCTACACCGCAGCAATCTGCTCGTCCCACAGTACAGCCCAGGTCACAGAAGGTCCAAGCACTGCAGCTTAATGACGAGGCTCAAAGCACTTACTTATTCTCAGTGACTGAGGAAGGATCTCGGGCTGTGCACATGATTAACAATCCAAAACGAGTCATCCTTCCTCATAAATGGCAATCCAGTGGAAGCCCTGGTGGACACAGGGGCGTCAGTCAACGTCATCAGTCATACAATCTATAACCAACTCCTGAATAGACCTGCTCTACAAAATACCAGCCTACAGATTTTCCCTTATGGTTCCACAGCTGCGTTGCCCCTGTGTGGCAAATTTCAGACAGAACTAACAGCTGAAGGGAAATCCATCACGGACACTTTTTACGTAGTGGAGTGCTCTGCAGATACGCTTCTCAGCTGCAGCAGCGCAGTCTCTCTAGGCCTGGTGAACCTGGTCAACAGCGTTACAGGTTCTTCAGTCCCACATATTATGCAGAGGCACCCTAGTCTCTTTAAAGGCCTTGGTAAGCTAAAAGACATTCAGATAAAGTTACATATTGATCAGTCGATACAGCCCTCCATCCAACCTCACAGGCGCATTCCCTTTCATGTCCGCAAACTTGTGGAGCAAGAATTGCAAGACCTGGAGGCATCTGATGTTATTGAACGGGTTGAAGGCCCAACTCCCTGGGTCTCGCCAATCGTTGTTGCGCCTAAACCAAAACAGCCTGGTAAAATACAGCTTTGTGTGGATATGCGGCATGCCAATCTAGCTATTCAGAGAGAAAGGCACATCACGCCTACTATTGATGACATTCTCACAGATCTGAATGGTGCAAAGGTGTTTTCAAAAATTGATCTATCATGGCTATCATCAACTTGAGTTGCATCCAGACTCCAGGTACATCACAACTTTTAGTACTCATATGGGCCTGCGTAGGTTCAAGAGGTTGAACTTTGGTATCTCATCAGCTGCAGAAATCTTTCAAAATGTTATCAGTCAGGTTCTGTCTGGAATAGCGGGAGTCCTCAACGTCAGTGATGACATTCTCATATACGGAACAACCCAAGAAGAACATGAGTCACCTTGAGCAAGTGTTTCAGAGACTGCAAGCCTGCAATTTAACTGTCAATCTATCAAAATGTGAGTTCAACAAAACGTCATTAAATTTTTTTGGATACATCTTTTCAGAACAAGGTGTGTCAGCAGATCCTCAGAAAGTAGCTGCCATCAAGTCTGCTGGTCAACCTCAAAATGCCTCAGAGGTTCGCAGCTTTCTAGGACTGGTCACATACTGTGGACGATTCATACCCGACCTAGCCACTATTTCCGAACCCCTGAGACAACTCACAAAGAAAGATATTCCTTGGTCATGGGGTACTGAGTGTGCCGCCCAGCTTAGGGGACCGGGATACCCGGCGCAGGGTCCCTTTCCTTGGGGGAGTCACTGGTGGCTGGACCCAGGCCGTGGCCCCAGGCTGGCACACTCCTAAAAGGGGGTATTTACAGGGGATTTAGAAGTTTATATAATTTATAAAGTTTGTAGATGTTATTGTCGTGACGCCACCCGGAATAATGTGGCTATATATGGCCACCGCTGCCTTGTACTGGCCAGGGGATGATGGTGAGAGGCAGCTGAGATGGTATAGCCCTTTTCCGGGTAGGGCTGTAGGGTCCCCTGGACAGGTGATATTAAAGTTAATGATGGATGAAGATGGAAGTATGGTGAGGAGATGTTAAGGGCACAGACACTTACTTGATTCACAGCAAATTCTCTCAGCGGTGATGGTCCCAATCCTGGATAGATGGTAGCTGTTAAATCAGAGGCTGAGGCACAGATGAGGTTTAACTGGTTTACTTTCAACCAAACTATAATACAACAAGTCCCGTCTCCGGAGTCTGCAATAGGGGTTCAGTTGCTCAGGCCCCACCGGGTCCTTTACCTCCTGCTTGCGCTGTCTATGTGGCCCTGCTGCCGTGTGTGAACTCGCTGCCGGCCCAAATCTGTCCTCTCTGGGTCCCACTCAACAGGCAACTTGAGTCCTTTGTCTCTCTGCTTACCCCCTCCGGGAGTACTGCTGAACTCTTATGTTGCTGTGTCTGGCCCTGTGAAGCTTGTTGTTACCTCACGTTTTTCCGGTTGCTGTATTGTATATAACTAATGCAGCCACGGATCCGGTATCCGTATCTGCGCTTTTTATCTAGGGTAGATAATGATGCTACCCGATTCTGAAAGTGTTCCTCTTATCAGTTTTCTCCTCCTCAGACCGATGGCTTGGCCCTGGAAATTGTCAGTCAGTCCTCAGGAACTCAATGCAGCTCCTGTCACTCTGAGCTCCTGGCTCCAACTGTCTGAAAATTTACCTCAGACCAGTGTTTTATCTCTAGGGAAGTCTCTGGTGTCTCTGGAGCTCCCCTACTGGCCAAAGGTGGTAGTGCAGTGGCATGGCTTTCTAAGTGAGTGCAACTATTATGATCTTATACTGTGGCTAATACCCGCAGGGGCGCCACATGAGCATCAAGCATCGTTTGACGTGTTGAAGTCCAGCCTAACTGGTGACACTGTCATGGCCTACTTTGACCCATTAAAGTCCACAGAACTGATTGTAGACGCTAGCCCGGTAGGCCTGGGTGCAATTCTCACACAAGTGTCCAACAATGGCAACATTTCTACAATTTCCTACGCAAGCAAGACATTAACAGATACAGAACAGCGCTACTCACAAACTGAAAGGGAAGCTCTTGCAGCTGTGTGGGGATGCCTTCACTTTCATCTGTACCTCTTTGGACACAAGTTCACAGTCGTAAGTGACCACAAACCGCTTGTTCCAATTTTCAACAAACACTCTTCCAAACCCCCTCCACGAATCGAACGCTGGTTGCTCCGCTTACAGAACTACCATCTTCAACTGAGATATGAGGCAGGAGTTGGAAACCCGGCGGACTATTTCTCCAGACACCCAATACCACAACCTACTAAGGACAACATTCCAGCAACTGTTCTCGCGGAGGAACATGTAAATTTCGTTGCTGCACATTCAGTGCCAAGAGCTATGACCATGGAGGAAATACAACAGGCGGTGGACTCTGATCCCCAACTTCAGTTGGTGATAGAATCGGTTCGGTCTAAGAAATGGAGCTGTTTTCTTGCTGAGGCTCGCCTTCAACCACCCGATCGAGTAGGTTACTTGGAGGCTTTCTTTAATGCACGACAATCACTCTCAGTGTCGGACTCAAATCTGCTGTTGCGTGACAGTCGCCTGGTGATACCTCAGAAACTGGAGGACCGTGTACTTGATCTAGCCCACGAGGCTCATCAAGGGGTAGTAAAAACAAAGCAATTACTTCGAGAAAAAGTCCAGGACTGGACAAAAAAGTAGAGGCATTGATTCAAACATGCATTCCTTGTCAAGCAACTATAGTTGACCATAGGCGTGCGCCTTTACAAATGACACCCCTGCCAAAGAGCCCATGGACTGCTGTCAGTGTTGATTTTTGTGTTTTACCGGACCGCTCTTACCTGTTGGTGGTCATGGATGACTATTCTCGGTTTCCAGTCATTGAACATGTTTCAACAACATCGGCCAGGGCTGTTATACCAAAATTAGACAAGATTTTCTCGGCTTATGGCATACCTGAGACAGTGAAGACGGACAATGGACCTCCATTCAATAGCACAGACTTTCAGTCATTGGCAACTTATCTTGGTTTCTCCCACAGGAAAATAACTCCTTATTGGCCTCAAGCCAATGGCAAAGTGGAACGATTCATGCAATCAATCAACAAGACCCTGAGGATGCTCCCCTACTCCAACCTTGCACAGAAACGACTGTGCTGCCCTACTACTCCATTACAACCTACAGCTCCGGGGACCCCGCTCGTCCTGTATGGAGCGATACCATCTTGCTGCCGCCCATCACCCCGGAGGCCCAAGCAGCGCCGGTGCCATCACCAGACCCTACATGTGGCGTCACGACTTGACATTTTTATTATTTTCTTTTCCCCCATTTTTCATCTGCAATCTCCCCCGGCCCACGGCCTCAGGCACCGCTACCCGTGACTTCCCTATCCAGACCGCGCCTGAGAGATCCGAGTACCCTAAGGGCCTGGGCAGGACAACTGTACACTGCGGTTCTAGGATATATGATTTTTATAAATCAGTACAATCATAACTGCTTCTTTAATCTCCCCCCTCCCTCATGGGACAGAAAATTGAAAGCTTCATGCAGCACCAGAGAATAGGAGGTGTGTCAGGGGCATGGACCCTGGGGATTGCAGGATCAGCTTACATTCAAGTGAGTGATGATGATGATCCATTAAAAGTTGGAGGGATAGGAAGATACCATGTTCATATGGGGGATGGGAGACCATGCAGAGCTGAATCGATCAATGTAATACTTTGCCTGTGTTCTCAGTCTGAGAATAATAGTACATATTATGTAACATCATACGGCAGAGGATCACAACATGTATTTCTATTTGCTTCGTGGACATGATTGCTATTTCAAGCCTGGATGCCCCTGTCACATAGGATGGTATATCAGGGACAGGATTGTATTTGTGAGCATGGGGCCAGCGGCCACACCCCCTGCCATGCCCCCTCCCTATACAGAAATGTGAATCGGCTGGAATGTAGGCTGATGAGATTGTCAGACGGAAAAGTCTCTGTTCCATCCTAGCTGCCCGTCCATCATCCCCAGAGGTTCTGCAGCAGCGGTGGCTACCCATAGCCACAAACCACGGGTGGCATCACAAATAACTCCCTTATAAATTACCCCTTTTTTACCTAAGCCAAGAACTGCCTTTGACAACTGTACCCAGGGTCACAGGAGCTGTGTCCCGACCCCTGTGACTCCCCAGAACTGCTCAACAGCTTTGTTCCGAGTACCCCACTGCCCTGAGGTGCATCATATATTTAGCAAAATTAAACTATAAACACAAAAATGTGAACGTCCCTCATTGGCCTTATCCACTGGCATGAAGTCCTTTATTACTTTTTAGATTTTTACCAACTCTTCAGTCAAATTCTGTGTGTTTTTAATTTTAGACTACACAGGCACATCTGTATAGCGCAGCTGTGATCACCCAATAAAGCAAGTGAATGAAGTGAAAATAATAAAATAAATATTTAAATTTGGCCTACTTTGCTGCAAAAGCCTAAAGTCACTGTGCAGTGTTAGAAAATAGGCTTGCACAATTAGATTTCCCTCTGAATGAATGATATGCACATATATTATACAATGCGGTGGCTTTAAAACATTAAACAAGCGTGCATCAATAACCTGAACTGAGAAAATGGGATTACGTTCCTTCTACTGCTGACCAGGCAGCATCACTAAATCCTTACATATTATTTTAATTAAATACGCACTCATGGTTTCCTTACCTCTGCCAGCTACTTCTCTCTTCTACTTACTGTTTTCCATGCTCAGTTTTGCCAAGATTTAAGGAAATCTTTATTTTGTGGCTTTGAATGACTCATAGAATTTATTATATATACTTCAGACTGGATAGTAGTGTTTAATATAGTGCCACATTGGAGGCATCTCAGGCTACACCTGCACGTTTATCTGCAATGCAATCACTCTAATTACATTGATTAGATTAGGCTGCGGTGTCTCCACATCTCATAAACTCTTTCTATCTGCAGACATACAAATGTCAGCGTTCTGCCAGCTAGCCAAGTAAAATGTGGAGGTTCTGAGTCAAAAGGGTCATTTTAATTAATGGAAATGACTGACTTCTATAACTAAGGCACCACTTAAATCTGGGAGTGATTACAGTAAAATGCCATAGCAATTACTGAAATATAATGGCACAAACTATAATATTAGGTAACACTTAAAAAACACTTGCACAGCACCTCTTGTATACATATTGGAAACTCAAATACAAATTGTTCTTTGGCTTTTTTAATTCATCAATTTAATAGTATTCCAAAAACATTTTCTAATTTCTTCCCAAACTCTCGTTGACCCACAAGAGCAATTGCTCAATTAACTCTTGTACGCAATTCTATTCAATATCTCTGCTATGTTATAATCTCAGTGAAAACCCTTACTACAATAAATGTTTACAATTTACAAGAAACAAAATTGTCTCAAAATAAATCTCAAATCTCATATGTAGTCCATACAGACCTCATGAACTGTCTACCTCCATGCCAGATTTGGGAAATTTGATGTGGTGTGGATAGCCTAACCCTAAAGGATTAACAGTCAACAATGGACAGGTCCACCAGAGGATCAGATGATCCTCCGCTGGGCCCTGGCACTGATAGGCACCTTAGTACTGCAGCAGTTCATAAAAGCTCAATGTTCATCTCTTAGGCTGCCTTCACACTTGCAGATGCATCTGCAGCGTTTTGCAGATGCATCTGCAAGTATCAGCATGCAGACCGCGGTCCCTATGTTTATAATAGGGCGCACCGCGGTCTGAATGCTCTCATTCATTCCTATATGTGAGCCGTAAGCAGGCGTATGCCTGCTGACAGATCACACTCTCCCGCCCCGCACCTTGGACGCAACATCTCGCGTCCATAGTGCGGGCGGGAGAGTGTGATCTGTAAGCAGGCATACGCCTGCTTACGGCTCACATATAGGAATGAATGAGAGCATTCACACCACGGCCGCGGTCTGCATGCTGATACTTGCAGATGCATCTGCAAAACGCTGCAGATGCATCTGCAAGTGTGAAGCCAGCCTTAACAACCCAGGAAAGCTATGCTACAGTTGTAAAACCTACTATTTCAATTGAGTTCCTCTCAATGGAAGTCTTCAAACAGAAACTGGACAGATATCTGCCTGGAATGATTTAGTAAATCCTGCTTTGAACAGGGTTGGACCAGATGACCAAGGAGGTTCCTTCCAATTCTACCATTCTATGATTCTACAGCTGCAGTTCACTTCAGACTGAGCAGAATGTCGCCTGCTGCAGTAGCCTGATTGCAGTCACCTCTCTTTACCTGGTTGTAAAGCCTGGAGAGTAGTGATGGTCAAACCCGAATTGTAAAGATCGTGGTCTATACCGAACATCTAGTGCTTGGGCACAGGACCTGAAGGCAGACTTCCCTGGGAAGTCTGTGCTACAGTTTGGATTCAGTTCAGGGGCGTGGAGATGTAAAAAGAAAGTAGATAGTGATTAAAAATAAGTGTTATACTTACTGGCATCCACGGCTTGTACTTCCAGGACCGCTCATTAACGTCCTCGGTATTCACTGCTGAAGGGCGGAGCAGCCAATCACAGATGATGTCACAAAGAATGGGCTTCTGTCATTGGCTGTTGGAATAATCTGGAATCAACCCATACATTCTAGCATAGTAGATGCTAGAATGTATGGGCTGTTTCAAGTTACTTCAACTTCCACAGCCAATCACAGACACCCATTCCCTGTGATCATGTCTGTGATTTGCTGTTGTGCCCCTCACCCATTAACTTACAACATAGTGCTATAAAAATAAAGAATGTAAATAATTAAAAAAAAATTAATTAGAGCTTTGCTGTATTTTTGATTCTCAGCACAGATAAAGTGGACAGCTACCGGCTGCCACCCGTAGCGGCCTGGCTTTATCTTAACCGTCAATCAAAATACAAGGAAGCCTACTTTTTTTTTTTTTTTTTTTAAGTAAATAATTTAAAAAAAGCATGGGCTGCACTATATTTTTGATTGCCAACCAAGGTAAAACCCAGGCAGCTGGGGCTGGGATTATGAGGTACCCTTAGGGTACCTTTACACACGGCTACGGCAGGATGGATGCATCCCGCTACTTCACGTGCACGAGCACGCTCAAACGGTTACAAACGCTCAACGCATCACCTTTACACGCCGCCATAAGGTGAGCTACGCTACGTGACATCTGTAACTAGCTGCATCGCCGGGTGTCTCAAGTAGCCATCTGTGGCTCAGCATACCTCATTTACACAACGCTACAACAAGCTAATATGGGCGGACCTGGTGCAGCAGGGACAGCACATAGGCGTGCCACAATTGTGGATTACAAGACGTCCGTACGCTGATAGGACAAAGCCAGAACATCATGATTGGGCAGGCATCGCAGGAGGCTGGTTAATACAGCACGCTCGAGCAATTGTGTAGTGTGACTGGTCAGCTCCTTAAATATGCCGCCCTAAGCAGCGACTACCAATCGTCATGCAGGAGCTTCCACCAATGATCGCACATGGGGCGCGGTAACACGGAGCCTGTGTCACGCCTTAGCTACATTGCAACTACATCGCAGGGTGTCCAGAGTTCCCTTCCGTAACTTCTTTACACGCCGATGCATCTTACTACCATCGGCTTTGTAGCTCTCTGTTTTCGAGCAGAAGTCGTAAACAGATGTATCTGTTGCCGGCTGTATCGTCACGTCTTCAGACGCCGCTACGACGGGCTATATTGGCGCTACAAGCTACATTTGTAGCCTGTAGCGGGATGCATCCATCCTGCCGTAGCGGCGTGTAAAGGTACCCTAAAGGTACCTGTACACGCCGCTATGACAGGATGGATACAACCCGCTACAGGCTACAAATGTAGCTTGTAGCGCCAATATAGCCCGTAGTAGCGGCGTGTGAAGACGGGACGTGACAGCCGGCAACAGATATATCTGTTTCCGAGCACTGCTCGAAAACAGATGGCTACAAAGCCGATTGCAGCCAGCTGTATCGGCGTGTAAAGAAGCTACAGAAGGGAACTCTGGACACCCGGCGATGTAGCTGCAATGTAGCTAAGGCGTGACCCAGGCTCCGGGATACCACGCCCCTTCAGCGATCATTGGAGGAAGCTCCTTCGTTGCGATTGGTTGTCGCTGCACAGGGCGGCATATTTAAGGAGCTGACCAGTCACACTACGCAATTGCTCGGGCGTCATGTATTAATCAGCCTCCTGCGATGCCTGGCCAATCATGGGTTTCATGCTTTGTCCTATCAGCGTACGGACGTCTCGTACTCCACAATTGTGGCACGCCTATGTGCTGTCCCTGCTGCACCAGGTCCGCCCATATTAGCTTGTTGTAGCGGTGTGTAAATGAGGTACGATGAGCTACAGATGGCTACTTGAGACACCCGGCGATGTATCCGGGGATAGATGTAGCGTAGCGTAGCGCACCTTGTGGCGGCGTGTAAAGGTGGTGCGTTTACCGTTTGTAACCGTTTGGCCGTGCTCATGCACGTGAAGTAGCGGGTTGTATCCATCCTGTCGTAACGGCGTGTAAAGGTACCTTTAAGAAACTCATAGTTGGCATCCACTAGAGCCATGAGGATTATACTACAATACCCTTTGTAATTGTAAAACAAAGAGCCTGAGTGGGCAGGTTTGGTAATCCTCACGTGCTTTCCATCCAATGCCCCACCGCAGTTGGGGAAGTTCCAGCGGGTTTCAAAGCCTCGCCCTACTTCCATCCTTTAAGGTACCTTTACACGCCGCTACAACAGGATGGATACAACCCGCTACTTCACGTGCACGAGCACGCCCAAACGGTTACAAACGGGAAACGCACCACCTTCACACGCCGCCACAAGGTGCGCTACGCTACGTTACATCTATAGCTAGATACATCGCCAGGTGTCTCAAGTAGCCATCTGTAGCTTAGCCTACCATCTTCACACGCCGCCACCACATAGTAATCTGGCCGTAACAAAGGCAGCAGGTAAAACATATAGGCGTGCCACAGTCCTGTACGCCGCGCCCAAACCACAACCATTGGCCAACACTAGAGAGTTCTGATTGGGCACGACGGAAAGGGCGGATGGCTGAGACGTGACGTACTAGTGATCGGACTGTGGCACGGAATAAGCACTTGTGACATGCCGGAGCGTGGCGTATGCATCGAAATCGATGGTAAAGCGTCACGCTGGAGCGGTGGTCAGTCACATACCCCGTGTGTATTAAAGTAGCGGTTCCGGCCCATGTGTGCGTAGTAGAAGTGTTTGCCTTGTCACGCACGATGAGCGCTTGTGACAGCGGCGTGTGGCGATTGTGCGACACACAGTAGCGGCTTACAACACACAGTATGTGCGTTTTCAGTTGAAGTTTGATGTGTGTCATGTCTGGCTAACTATGTGTGAATACAGGCCCAATGTTGTTCATATATGTGCTAACAGATGTGAATGTAGTGGAGGAGCTCCCAAGCCCACATGTCCAAGATGTGTGTGACAGTGTCCTTCAAACCACCTGACAAGAATATGTCCTGCATCAATGTGCTGTGTCCAGGTGACCCTCTGCCTACACCAAAATAAAAGGGTGAGGTACACACATTTCCCACATACAGTGTTGGACAAAATCCTTCACAAACAGCATGGCTACCCACACAGATTGTCTGCACAATCACAGCCAATAGGTGTCTATGACATCCCTGGCTCCCCCCAAAACCTTCATCACACTGCCCTCCATTCCCAAGTAATCAGGCTCACACAGATTAGTTTTGATCCAAGGACAAAATATTTATTATAATGCATCAATCCTGACCTTGGAGTGAAAAAAAAAAAAAAAAAAAACAGAAAGGAAATACAATGGACATTACAACTGCATGTGACATTGTTTAAACATATATTAGGGATCCCAAAATTAGCACACATGATAACCTGTGCAGCAACCAGAAAAAAATATGCATACCTAATCTAACTAACTAACTAACTAAAAGTGATGCACATAATGAAACCAAACAACAACAAAAAAAAAAAAAAAAAAACACATGGCACAGCTAACCTGCTGTCACCAACATAGCAAGCTTCAATCCATCATCCAGAACCAGCCACACTACATGGACTGGTCATGCCAGCTCACTGCACCAGACCCATTGAAGTAGGAGCAGTAAGCATCTCTACTGTCCCTGGCCTCCTGCTGAGTGCGACCATGGCTCTGCGGCTGGAGTGGCGCAACAACATGGCCCTCATCACGCCAAGACCCTGGACGGAGCTCCCCTGTTGTGGCGTCGGCATTATCTACATAACCTCCTGGCGTGTATGATGCTCTATCCCTACGACGCAGGAAGTTATGCAGCACACAGCAGGCCAGCACTACCGCGTCAATAGACTTCAGTTTCATATGCATAGGCGTATGAAAAACCCGGAATCTATTCGCCATTATCCCAAACGCATTTTCAACAACACGGCGGGCCCGGGATAGCCGGTAATTGAAAATGCGTCTCTCAGAAGTAAGGGCCCTCTGGGGATATGGCCGCAGTAGGTGTTCCTGAAGTGGGAATGCTTCATCCGCCACAAACGCAAAGTTGAGATGTTCGGTCGTCTCGTCATTTGAGGGTAAGTTTAGCCCACCACTCCCTAGTAGTGTTGCCAAGGAGCTTCGGGCAAACACACCCCCATCTGAGTTGCGACCGTTCATTCCAACATCGACGTAGAGAAACTCATAGTTGGCATCCACTAGAGCCATGAGGATTATACTACAATACCCTTTGTAATTGTAAAACAAAGAGCCTGAGTGGGCAGGTTTGGTAATCCTCACGTGCTTTCCATCCAATGCCCCACTGCAGTTGGGGAAGTTCCAGCGGGTTTCAAAGCCTCGCCCTACTTCCATCCATCCTGCGGCTGTTTGTGGCATCTTTATGTAGGATGGCTGCAGAACACTCCAGATGGCCTCACATGTCTCAGGGATCAGGCGGCTCAGCAGGGGCAGGGAGACACGTGACAAGTATGTGAGGGATGTCATTGACTGCCCTGTAGCCAGGAACCGCAAAGTGATAGCCAACCGCTCTGCAGCTGATACCGATGGACGCATTAGAGTGTCCTGACGCGCTATCAGTGGCCCAACACGCTCCAAAAGGAAGGTGAAAGTGTCCTCGGACATACATAGATAGTTTCGGTAATCTTCCGGATTATTAAGCTCCAGCTCCCGCAACAGTTGGATGTGTCCCCGGCTTTCCCGCCTGCGCAGCCAATCCCGGGTCCACAACCGCCGCTGTCTGCGACTCATCAACCGGTCATACCGATCCTGAAGCCACATTTGCTCTTCCACCACTGCGGCAGCCACGATAACATTGCGGTCATGGATATTCTGCATCCTCAATATCAGCACCTGTAGATGATAAAATCCAACATCAGTACATACAACAATATGGGGACATTTCAGCATGTTAAGCAAGCCACACCTCTTTTCAATGACACACTGTAGGCAAGCTGATGGGATCTCTCTTCTGCCCACAAAACACACCCTGGAAGGCATGCCTTTACCACACCCACTACTCGGCCAAAAGCAAATGGAACATGCACAATGATAATGGCCTCCTATCCATGTTCAGAGTTTGGAGGACATGGAAGTCACACATCTGGACCTATGTGAGTTACGAAGGGACATGTGTCAACAATAATGTTGCTCAGGCATGTCCCATAATCCTTACAATAAAACATATGTAGTTAGCAAAGAACATACATAAATCCTCTACGTACCAGGATATGCCAGGTTGAGTAAGCATACATGACACAAACAACATTCAACATGACTGAGGATGGTGAAACTTGGTTATACATGTGTTTGCTGGGGTTAGGTTCTCTCCACATCTGTTCTATGTCTGGAGTGCTACACGTCAAAGCCATGTGTGATCCTAGCCCCGTTGTTCCCAGTGTCCATTGGCCACAACCAGTATGATGTCATCGATGCAGTCCACATGAGTGACACAGTTCTGTCTACAGTCCAGCAGCCATTCTCCTGTATGGTGACTGGAAACAAAAACACCAATGTATCTGTGACAAAATGTCAAGCCCCATACAAAATGCCTAGGCCAATTCCCCACACTTCACTAATGTATCCACCCCACCAATAGCAACCCACATATAGTCCGCTAAAGCACTCTTTGGCGCTAGTCAAAAAACAACATGACAGATCCATCACACCCGCCGCTAATTCCATGTGTGGCCACGAATACTTACTTAATGGGTCTGACCAGCAAGCGTAACGTCTGCCGGGATGCGCAGCTTTTCAAGGACCGGCAACCAATCACGACTCAGCGATCTGCACCAATTAGCTGCCGCTAAACCTGCTCGCAGGTGTACGATCAGGATGTGCGTAATTGTTTCTTTTGTGATTGGTTTAGCGGACTATAAAGCCATGCTAATGGCCACCACACCTTGTCCAGACGTCCATGTGCATTAAGCTACTTGTGTCCTGTGCGCCTTCTTTTGTTGCTCTGACGGTAAGGCTTCCCTCGTGCTTGTTCGTTGACATGCGTTGCACTCAACGCAGATGCGGCAGTCACAGGGCGCTTAGGCAATGTGTGTATGCCCATGTACTTTACTGCATGTAGTAGTTTTTGGTGTAGGAATATATATGCATAGGTTATTCTGCGTAGGGCAATGGCCATGTAGTGCCTCTAGTGGCCTTCTCTGACAATAGATCCTACGTTGACGTTAATTAGCATGCCAACAGATCAAGGTGTGTTTGGGCCCGGTACTTGCCATCACCATTGATGCCTGCATTGTGTGCACATTGTTTCCAGGGATGGTTGGTACATGGCCTAAAGTTTATTTTCCATGGCTGTCGGACCACCAAGATGATCATGTGTTTGCCCATGACATGTAGTATGTGCAGTGTTGTCACACAGTCAGCCCTCCTTTAACATATGTTTAAATTAGAAGATTGTGGGCAGTGCAAAGCTAATATCTATCACACAATGTGCAGGTTTGCCCTGAGGAAGCAGCAGGTCCTGCTGTGAAACGCGTTGGCTCAATAAACGGACATCAAACCTACCCTTCCTGCTTGGTGGTCTGCGCGGAATCTAGACCTGGGCTTTTTTCTACATAAACACACAATGTGCTTGTGCAGATGTGGCCCTTGAGGTATGTGCACACACACTGTGTGGAGGTGTGTTGAAATATGTAATTCGGGGTAGTCAACCTTGTAACTACCATGTGTAGGTGGGCACAGATGTCATGTGTTTAATAATGGCTGAACACATGTGTCGGACTTCGGAGCGGGGGCACATGTAGACACTGTTCCACACATGCAAAGTAACATGTTTTTAAATGACAGAATATTTACAGAAGCAGCAATGTACTGGCATGTTTGGTCTTAATTCCAAAAGCATGGTGTAAGTTCTGTATGCCTCGTGTACTGACAGGATATTTTTTGTGTGTTTGCATGCCGAGGTGTAGTGTGGACTTCGAGACCCAGCTTCTCACGTAGTATCAGCGGCACGAGTGCCTGTGGCGCTCCTCGCTGCCTCAATATAAAATTCAGGCAGCGAGGGCCGAGGCCTACAGGCCTCTTGTGGCTCTGGCCAATCGGATGGAGCCAAGGGTAGGCAAGAGGTGGGACCAGCATATGGTGGCACTGAAGATTAAGAATATGCGGGCCTCGTTCATGCGGGCTCACATAGAATACCAGCGTCGTCGGTCAGGGGCTGGAGCGGATGAGGTACCATTGCCTACCCTATGGTACTGTCCGCTCCTCACCTTCGTCCTTGGTCACGGGAGCTCGCGTGCAATGAGGACCAGCTGCCCCATTGCTGCGTCCCATGTAGGCCCGGGCCAATCACCATCTGCGCCACAGGAGGTGGGTAATTGTGTTACGGTGGAGCCCCACAATGTTTTCTTCACATGTGTGCTTGTCTCACTCCTTCACAAGAACCACATTGTCATATTTCGGTGGTGACCCTGGTAAACCTTTGTGTGCTAAATAATGACCTCCTTGCATTCGGTGATTTTATCTCATTCTATCCACAGAGCCCTAGTTCAATTTGCAAAACACACCAACCTATGTTTAGGTTTGGGTTACTCAGTTAATGTATTTAAATTTATAGGTTTGGTATTCAATGAGGGACATGGTAGCATTTAAGACATGGTGCAGCCACACATGTGTGTTGCCTGTGGGCCATGTGGGGTATAGTTTGTTTGAAGTGGGGTGGTAGTTCAGAATAGTGGGACTCCAAACGTCCAGCTGGCCCACATGTCTGTGTGCAGAAAAGGCGCCAGTATGAACGCGGTGTGGTGAGATTTCTTTTTTGGGTATGGCTTTGTGAATCACACATAATTCTGTATAGAGGCGACGACGTTGAATGGTAGAGGTGAGTGTACAGGAGATGTACCGGTCTTGTGGTCATTAACCTTCGGTGCTTATGTGGTTTTTAAGTTCTTTTGGTGGTGTTTTGTGTGTGGTTGTGGTGTTTGGAGGCCTCTGGCCAATGTAGAGATTACATATTGGGTAAACTAATTTTTTTTTTTTGTTTCCCCCCACAGGCCCCTGAGCAGGACGGCTCCATTGCCGACCAATCTGTCGCTGATGATGCTCAGCCGATGACATCTGGGGCTGAGCAGGAGGGTGGAGCAAGTGATGTGGGTCCAGACCCAGGTCCCAGCTTGGTGATCCGTCGCCGAAGACGTCCAGCCCCACCTGACACCGAGCTGAGCACCTGGGCCCGACGGGTACTGTTAGACAAACAACGGACCCACATCTCGAGCTACACCCTCTACATGAGCGACAGGTTGGAAAGGATGGAGCCGCTCCAACGCCAGATAGCTCAGCAGGTCTTCAACGTTGTCGCTGATGCTGCCGAGGATGGGGCACTTCAATGGGGATGCCACATCCCCTCCCCCATTCAACAAGACTTGTGGCCCCTTTCCCCATCGCCCCCATCCCGGCCCGTGAGAAGTCTGGCCCCGCCACACACACCCAATCCTCCCCCAACACGTCGTCGTCGATCCAGACGCTCTCGGGCAGGTCGGGGCTGCCATGAGAGGAGGGGGGAGCCGGCATTGTCAGAGCCGACAGAGGATGAGGAAGTAGGACACTAGTAGCCAATGCACATAATTGGCAGTCTGGACTTTGCCTTATGGAGGAAACTCCTTGTTTCTTTTGACTTGTTTTTGTATGTTTTTTTTTTTTTTTTCCAAGTGTTGGCTGAATTGCAGCATATGATTTGTTTATGTTTGTTATAAATTCTGACACCATTAAAATTTTTGGTGTGACACAATTGTGTATTTATTTTGGGTTAGGGATTGTGGGGGTCAGCGTGGGTGAATGGTAGTGGTCACAATATAGGTTTGGCAAAGCCACACAATATGGCCCAATGCCCTCAGAGCAGGACCACCATCGGTTCCTTTGTAATGTGGTTGCACTTTGACAAAGAGATGTGGTAATGTGGCTGACATAGTTACCTGATGGTCATGTTTATGCACCAAATATTATTGTTGTGACATGAAGGAGCTTACAAAAACAGTTAACCCAACATTTTATTGAAAACATACATGTGTGACAGGCATTTGCCACAATACACAGAATGCTTTTGCCAGATAGGGCTAGGCATCCTTCTCTCCTCATGGTCCCAATGTGGGACAGTATAGGTAAAGAAGGCAAAGGGCTAGGCAGTCCACACTCCTCATGGTCCCAATGTGGGACAGTATAGGTAAAGAAGGCAAAGGGCTAGGCAGTCCACACTCCTCATGGTCCCAATGTGGGACAGTATAGGTAAAGAAGGCAAAGGGCAAGCCAGTCCACACTCCTCATGGTCCCAATGTGGGACAGTATAGGTAAAGAAGGCAAAGGGCTAGGCATTCCACAAGCCACCTGTTGTGAAAGTGGGACACTATAAGAAAAGAGCCCAACGGGGGCAACAAAAATAAAAACAATAAAAAGCCAAACAGGCAACATGGGAAATTTAGTGGTCCAACAAGGACAACATATTTTGGGGCCAGGGGAGCCCATTTTGTTTGGGGTGTTGGTACACCTCATTGTCGGCCATCCAGATGTTGCTGGACGGCAGCCAGCATGTCAGCCAAGCGGCCAAGATCCAGGATGCCACGTCGTAGGGCCCGTTGTAGGCGTTCGGCAAACTGGTGGTGGGCCCTCACCACGTCCTCCATGGTGGGTACACCTGTATTGTGGGATTAAAAAACCAAATCATCACATTCAAATAGTCCCTCTGCTTTTTTTTTCGGTTCACACAACAAATATGGTCCTTACCCTCGGCCTCAACATCCTCCTCACTATCATGTGGTGATGGGGAGGCACTCACACTCTAGCCCGCAGCTCCAGCCCGTTCGCCATCTGCAACAATGGGTGAGGACATAATTGAATACATGAGTGCCAATCCTAATTAACAAACAACACCACATTGCTTTGAGTGTGCAGGCCATAGCATCCCACAAAATACACTTACCACCATATTCCTCAATGGCGGGCTCATTTTGTGCTTGCGGCATAGCCTCAGGTTGTCCAGCAGGCGATGCCACCTCTGGGTCCAGCACCGCTGGGTCATCCTGATGTGGCACGGCATCAGCTGATGGTGACACCAGCTCCTCGGCCTGAAGCCCTGCTGGGTGTTCATGCTCCTCCTCCTCCTCATGCCCTGGTGATGGCCTATTCCCTTGTGGGGATGGTGTGGCAGCTGGCTCTTGAGCCGGTGGGGTTGCTGACCCACCTGCAGGTGGTGTCGGGGGAGCACCTGCAGGTGCTGGTGGGGGAGCATCATCCAATGAGCCATCAACATCTGTAGAGGATCACACAATAATTCATCTGTCAGCAGAATGTTTAAGCTGTGAGATGTATGGGCAGTTCAATATTTGGCCTATGTGTTTGCAGTAGTCCACATATGGGCTGACCTCATGTATTAGGCATGGCGTTTGTATGAGCCAGGTAGTGTGGTTATTGTGTGTAGAGCATCTAACACTGTGAACTCATGTTGTGCACAACATGAACCTTAGTTTAAGGCAGATGTGTAGCGTGTCAATCAATATTCTGCTGGCTATATTGTACCCCATAGCATGTGTGCCGGCGTAGCTCTCACTCTCCGTATGATGTTCATTAACATATAGTTGTGTCTTTGGTGAGGTTACATATGGTCAAATGTATGTTTGCCCCTCAGAAGTACTTACCGCGCAGCCTGGCAATCCTGCCACGGATGTCGAGTATGCGGCCTGGGCATTTGTGCTTCAGGTCCGCGATCTTCTTCTGGACGGCTTTAGCGGTCCTCTGCACCCCTAGTTGGTTGAGCAGAGCCCGTTGAATCCGCCGGATAGTGGCGCGATTGCGCAGCCTAGGATGACGGTGGTGCCGATTACCCCAGTAGTCATAGCGGTCACAGTGCTCTATGAGGACCAGTAGTTCGGCCATCCCCCACGTTGCAGCGCGGTGAACGGCCGCCATGACTGCTATGGTGTGTGCAGAGGAGGGGCTGGCACCTTGCAGGCAGAGTGAAAATGAAACTAACGTCATGACGTCAGTACGGCCGAGGTCGGGGTCACGCACCCTTTAAAGTAGCCACACGCGCAGTGACACGGGCGACACACTTATGCGGCACCTACTACACAAGACCCACAGTGCGGTGCGTAAACCAAGGCTGTGAGCTGTGTGTTGACTAATTACTTTCCATGTGGTATGGGTATGCGTGCATCTGTGTGCGCGTTGCGCGCAGTGACACCCAAGGAACACTTCTATGGCATCTGCTGTACAATAAGCCAGAGCGGTGCGTAAAACACACTGTGTACAGCATTATTCGTTATCATGTGTTCAGAGAATGTGCACACTGTATAAGGATCATGGGGCATTTGTACATTTTCTTTCCGCAAGTGTGTGTCCGCGTAATTGTACTAATATATGATCGTGCATACGGCGCATATCTGTAGTGCTGAAGGGACGGCTCAACCAAGATGGAGGGCTGTGAGGCAAGGGCCAATCGGAACGCACCATCTTCCACCAATGATCGCAGATGGGGCGCGGTAACACGGAGCCTGTGTCACGCCCTAGCTACATTCCAGCTACATGGCCTGGTGTCCAGACATCCCTTCTGTAGCCTCTTTACACGCCGATACAGCTCGCTGCAATCGGCTTTGTAGCCACCTGTTTCAGAGCAGTGCTCGGAAACAGATGTATCTGTTGCCGGCTGCCTCCTACCGTCTTCACACGCCGCTACTACGGGCTATATTGACGACGCAAGCTACGATCGTAGCCTGTAGCGGGTTGTATCCATCCTGTTGTAGCGGCGTGTAAAGGTACCTTTACAGGAACAGGAGAGCAGGGTGGCTGAGTAGCTAGCACTGCAGCATTGCAGCACTTGGGTCCTGGGTTCAAATCTCACCAAGGACAACATCTGCAAGGTGTTTGTATGTTTTCCCTGTGTTTGAGTATGTTTCATCCCACACTCCAAAGACATACTGATAGGATATTTAGATTGTGAGCCCATTGGGGACAGTAATGTATGTAAAGTGCTGTAGAATTAATAGTGCTAAATAAGTAAATAAATATTATTATAGCTGTTCAAAGCTGTATCCTATGTAGTCTTAATGTTACGGCTTGACTATGTAGACTAATATATTGTCAATTGTCTCCACTAACAGACTCTTAGTTGTCTGGATAGAGATGCTACAGAAAGAGGAGGACATGGCTCTCTATATTTGTATTAAAAACATCTACATTCCTCCAAATGTACAGTATGGGTCTGATGCAGACTATGGGCAGTGTATTTGGAATGCCAAACACAGCTATGAAGTCTAATGCAAATGTGAGCACCTTGCAAACATGCTGCAATTAACATTTTTTCTAGTCATGGAGAAACCTTTCAAGTAAGGCTACTTTCACATACCGATTTTGAGGGAGCCGATGCTGTCCGATATAATTCGGACAGCATCGGCTCCCTTCTGATGCCTGGAATCGGGTGCCAAATACGCACCCGATTCCGGCATAAAATCGGAGTGAAAAAAAGAAAAAAAAAAAACCTTATGCTCACCTCCCCACGAGCCCCCGCCGTCTTCCGCCATCTTCTTGAAGGCTCCCGGTGGCTCCCGCAGGCTGCCACTCTCAGCAGAGGTCGTCCTCTGCTGTTCAGGACCTGCGGTGATGTCACAGTCACGTGATCGCGGGTTCACCATGGTAATCCGCGGTCACATGACTGTGACATCACCGCAGGTCCTATAAGGCAGAGGAAGCCCTCTGCTGACACCGGCAGCCTGCGGGAGCCACCGGGAGCCTTCAAGAAGATGGCGGAAGACGGCGGGGGCTCGGGGGGAGGTGAGAATAAACTTTTTTTTTCTTTTTTAACCCTTATGCTCCTAGTTAGGAGCAGTTTTATTGTACTGAGCATGCTCAGTACAGTAAAACGGGGTCCGAGGAGACATCAGATGTTTCCTCGGACCCTTCTCCATAGGGCCCCATGTTATAGGGATCGGACCGAATCGGATGTGCACTAAATGCCGTCCGATTTGGTCCGATCCGAATCTGTCAGATTTTATTTTCGGTGCAAAAATCGGAGCAAGCTCCGATTTTTGCACCTATAATAAAATCGGACAGAATCGGATCGGACCAAATCGGATGGCATTTAGTGCACATCCGATTCGGTCCGATGCCCATAGGGATGCATGGGGTCCAAATTCGGATCCGATGCTGTCCGATTTTGATCGGACAGCATCGGAAATCCGAAAATCGTAATGTGAAAGCACCCTAACCTGTAACCTTCATCCTTTAAAGTAAAAAGCCTCGTTTATGGATCTTACAACCCTTCATATAAAACATTTGCTATAAATCCAATGGGACTCTGAAGGCCACTTTATGTGAGGCACCACCATATTTTCCAGACTAGTAACATTTCTAGGGAGAAATAGTTTGTCAATCCAGAAAACATTGATGTCAAATTCGTGAGATAAACTTCATTTGACCTCTAAAATAGAAATAACAGAGATTGAACGTGATGCCATAGCAGCCTATTGGCCCAGCTTTACAGAACCTGCCTTCAAGGAGTCATGTCATCTTTTTTTATTTTTTTTATCTATGCCAATGGTAATGGTGGATCTGCAGTATCTAATATGTAAATAAGTAAATCGTGGAGGGGATACCAGTGAATCTGGAATGACTTTAACGAAATATTCTGCTGTGCTGGCTGTCCGCAAAGAGGAAGAAAAGGCCAACTGTGTTGATGGATAAAATGAAGCATTGTGGTTCTCTATCCCCCAGCACACTCAGATGGAGAAAGAGATTTACATAAGTTATGAGGATATCAGTTTATTCTTAGGTCAGTTTAAGAAGTTGGTTTATATTTTGGTGCCAAGTTTCTTGGCTGCTTCACAGCATAAACAAAAAGTTGGAAGCCAAAATTTGGATGAGATTGTAAAATTGATGTTTTTTTCATTCACATAACCATGCCAAAATATATTTACTTTATCGTCTTGCTGTTACCATGACATTGCTGGATGTTTAGTGAGAATAAAAGTATGTTTTCTCAGATTCTTGAGCAGGATAGTCATATTTATTGTCTTCCATATATTACTAGATTGCTTTCTGCAGGTTTTCAAACACTCCTTCAAAGTCTATTGGCTTAGAAGATGTGCGGCTGAATGTGAAATTAAGTATATCTGCCCACCCTTAAGCTATTTGGGTCTTTATATTAGTAATGGAGAAAAAATGCTGTAAATAAAATATAATAAAAAAAATAATAAAGCAAGATATATTGCTGCAATAATCATATCTCTCAACATAAAGACACCATATCTCTTTGTTATTATGGTATAAACCAAGACGTGGGAAATTATTACAATTTTGTATACATATGAAAGGAAGGAGTTTCCTTGATCACGGTTCTCCAAGCAGAATAACGGATTTGGCCATTATTTGCATTCTAAGAAATAGGAACAAAAGAAGAACACATACTATTTTATCTCAATAATGTAATCTAGTACTTATTTACATACATTAATGGTGTCTTTAACATGGTCAAATGGACAATCTGTCGAGGTCTGCGCTGCTGGATAATAATGGAGATCACACGGGATCTACTTACGATGGTGCTGTTTGTTTCAACGCGTTTCAGAGCTAGTTGTGCTCCTTCATCAGGAAATATCTATCTATCTAAAGCAGTGGCGCACCCAGAAATTTCCCAAGGTAGGGGTCCAAGAAACACACACCGGCCCTGAAAGGGGGGTGTCACCCCCCAGCGGGTTCCAAGGGGCAAAGCCCCCGGTGGGGGGGTTTGGGGGAGCAAAGCCCCCCTAAAAGCCAAGCGATTTTTGTAAATCTGAATACCTAATTAATGCTTAATACTGCACGAAAATGGTCTTATTTCTAATGACGCTGCGCAGTCGGTCTCGGTTGCTCAGCAGTTCCGCTTTTTTATTTTCGTTATGGCATACAGTAAATATCTCCCCCATCCTGGCCCCTTGCCAAACAGTAACACTGACACTGGGGTACAGGATAATGACACTGGGGGTACAGGACAATGACACTGGGGTACAGGACAATGACACTGGGGGTACAGGAAATTGACGCTGGGGTACAGGACAATGACACTGGGGGTACAGGACAATGACGCTGGGGTTACAAGACAATGACACTGGGGGTACAGGACAATGACGCTGGGGTTACAGGACAATGACACTGGGGGTACAGGACAATGACGCTGGGGTTACAGGACAATGACGCGGACGCTGGGGGTACAGGACAATGACGCTGACGCTGGGGGTACAGGACAATGACGCTGGGGGTACAGGACAATGACGCTGGGGGTACAGGACAATGACGCTGGGGGTACAGGACAATTAAGCTGGGGGTACAGGACAATGATGCTGGGGGTACAGGACAATGACGCTGGGGGTACAGGATAATGACGCTGAGGGTACAGGACAATGACGCTGACGCTGGGGTACAGGATAATGATGCTGACACTTGTTCTGATATAATGGGAAAGCTGGGTGCAGAGGAAAAGGTGTATAGCACAGCAGGGGATGGGAAAGAGCTTGTTTCCCTCAGCACCCCCACCTTTTCCACCCCCTGATCTGCTATACACCTTTTCCCCAGCACTCAGCTTTCCTATGCTCTTGTATCCTTTATCCCTCAGCATTCAGCTTTCCCATGCTCTTCTATCCCTCAGCATTCAGCTTTCCCAGGCTCATCTATCCTCTCCCTCAGCATCCAGCTTTCCCATGCTCCTCTATCCTCTCCCTCAGCACTCAGCTTTCCCATGCTCCTCTATCTTCTTTCCCTCAGCATCCAGCTTTCCCATGCTCCTCTATCCGCTTTCCCTCAGCACTCAGCTTTCCCATGCTCCTCTATCTTCTTTCCCTCAGCATCCAGCTTTCCAATGCTCCTCTATCCGCTTTCCCTCAGCACTCAGCTTTCCCATGCTCCTCTATCCTCTCCCTCAGCACTCAGCTTTCCCATGCTCCTCTATCTTCTTTCCCTCAGCATCCAGCTTTCCCATGCTCCTCTATCCGCTTTCCCTCAGCACTCAGCTTTCCCATGCTCCTCTATCTTCTTTCCCTCAGCATCCAGCTTTCCAATGCTCCTCTATCCGCTTTCCCTCAGCACTCAGCTTTCCCATGCTCCTCTATCTTCTTTCCTCAGTCCCAGCTTTCCCATGCTCCTCTATTCTCTTTCCCTCAGCACCCAGCTTTTCCATGCTCTTCTATCCTCTTTCCTCAGTCCCAGCTTTCTCATGCTCTTCTATCCTTCTTTCCCTCAGCACCCAGCTTTCCCAAGTTGGGGGCTGATGGAAATCAGAACATGGGAAAGCTGGGTGCTGATGGAAATCAGAACATGGGAAAGCTGAGGAATAGAGTATAGGGGAGCATGGGAAAGCTGGGTGCTGAGGAATAGAGCTTCTTCCCCTCAGCAGACAGTTTTCTTATCCTCTTCTCTGCTGCTATCACTTTCTTCCCTTGGCTATATGATGGACGTGTCACTTACAGCACAACCAGCAGACACTGGCCCAGTCAATGTAAGGCCTTTTTCACATCAGTGTTTTTGTCCAGATCCAGTGGATCCGGACAAAAACCGCATCTGCCAAAACCGCGGCTATCCCGCACATTCCGGACCTGCCGCAAGCCCCTTAGACAATGCATGGGGCCTGCCACAAGTGTACTGCAAGTGCGGCCGTTAGGCGGCAGATGCGGTAAATCTGCCGCATTTGCTGCAATCAGCGAAAAACGCTGATGTGAAAGGGGCCTAAGGCTGGCTTCACACTAGCGTTTGTGTCTGCATGCGTCTGACATGCAGGTGCAAACGTAGTCATACTGATGTCAACGCAGCTGGGATTCTCCGCATGCGTTCACATAGTATAGTGCCCGGTCACCCAATCAGCGGTTGGTCTTGGCGGTGGCCTGGAGATCAGAGGTGGCCGCCAGGAGATCAGCGGCAGCCGCCACTGATCTCCCGGTGGCTGCCTCTGATTTCTGTGAAGATTTCAATGGATCCGCAGTATCTGCCTGCGTTGTCATGCGGAGGATACTGCGGATCCATTGAGCTCCATGCATTCTTTGTGCACTTGCGGTCACTTGCTGATAAAATAAGCCCCGTGAATGCACAGAAAATGCAACATGTTGTGTTCGGAGGGTGCTATTAAAAAATGCATCTGAACGCAAATGTAACCAAACGTAGCCATACGCAGGTACTATGCGTTCCCATATTAAACATAGGAATGCAATGTGCATGCGTTTGCTTACACTGCGTTCTGTACGCAAATGTGAAACCGGCCCAATAGCCCCAGCCCTCCTCTCACAAGCAGTCACACACACACCCTCCCTGGGCAAGTACAGGATGGAGAAACGGAGATGTAAAGAACTCTATACACCCCCCAAGCACACACATAAACACACAAACACATAAACACACACACACACACACATATACATACAGGGCCGGCTCCAGGTTTCTGTGGGCCCCGGGCGAAAAGGTCTCAGCAGGCCCCCTTTAGTACATATCGCGGACTATATATATATATATATATATATATATATATATATATATATATACATATATATGCCCGCAAATGGGTAGCAAGTGCAGCCGCTAGGCGTAAAATGCGGCAGATGCTGTTTTTTTTTACCACAACTGCCACATTTAAAAAAAAACGCCTATGTGAAATCAACCTTACAGGAACAGTGACTGCCGAAACCAGCAAGAGCTGCTCCTGACAGTGAGCATATTACACGTTGTTAGGAGCGGGCTAAAATGCATTTGCATTCCCTTGCCCTTTTTAAAAATACCCTTCAAATGCAAAATGTTGCATTTTTGTGCGTCTGAGGATTCTTGGTATATACACAAGCATCCTGAAGCGCACAAATAATGCAAGCAGCTCAATGGAGCCGCACTGCCATATGGTGGCACCGCAGCCAAGCGGAGTGTCTGGCCGTCCAGATCTCTCTTTCTCCTCACCTTTCTTCTCGCCGCTTCGGTCTCCTCCGGTCGCTCTGCACATAACAGCACAGTGATGACATCGTGCCCCTCCATGCTGAGCTGCAGAATGCAGACAGCGGCAGAAGAGACTCTGGAGAAGAATGCTGCTGGCAAAGGTGGCTGGGACTATAGGAGCGGAATCCGCGGGGGGCTACCACTGGCACACATACCTCGTACACACGCGGCTCTGCTCCGTACATGTCGTACACATGCGGCTCTGCTCCATACACCTCGTACACACATGGCTCTGCTCCGTACACCTCGTACACACGCGGCTCAGCTCCGTACACCTCGTACGCACGCGGCTCTGCTCCGTACACCTCGTACGCACGCGGCTCCGCTCCGTACACCTCGTACGCACGCGGCTCCGCTCCGTACACCTCGTACACACGCGGCTCTGCTCCATACACCTCGTACCCACGCGGCTCTGCTCCGTACACCTCGTACACACGCGGCTCTGCTCCGTACACCTCGTAAGCACGCGGCTCTGCTCCGTACACCTGGTACGCACGCGGCTCTGCTCCGTACACCTCGTACGCACGAGGCTCTGCTCCGTACACCTCGTACGCACGCGGCTCTGCTCCGTACACCTCGTACGCACGCGGCTCTGCTCCGTACACCTCGTACGCACGCGGCTTCTGCTCCGTACACCTCGTACGCACGCGGCTCTGCTCCATACACGTCGTACGCACGCGGCTCTGCTCCATACACGTCGTACGCACGCGGCTCTGCTCCATACACGTCGTACGCACGCGGCTCTGCTCCATACACGTCGTACGCACGCGGCTCTGCTCCATACACGTCGTACGCACGCGGCTCTGCTCCATACACGTCGTACGCACGCGGCTCTGCTCCATACACCTCGTACGCACGCGGCTCTGCTCCATACACCTCGTACGCACGCGGCTCTGCTCCATACACCTCGTACGCACGCGGCTCTGCTCCATACACCTCGTACGCACGCGGCTCTGCTCCATACACCTCGTACGCACGCGGCTCTGCTCCATACACCTCGTACGCACGCGGCTCTGCTCCATACACCTCGTACGCACGCGGCTCTGCTCCATACACCTCGTACGCACGCGGCTCTGCTCCATACACCTCGTACGCACGCGGCTCTGCTCCATACACCTCGTACGCACGCGGCTCTGCTCCATACACCTCGTACGCACGCGGCTCTGCTCCATACACCTCGTACGCACGCGGCTCTGCTCCATACACCTCGTACGCACGCGGCTCTGCTCCGTACACCTCGTACGCACGCGGCTCTGCTCCGTACACCTCGTACGCACGCGGCTCTGCTCCGTACACCTCGTACGCATGCGGCTCTGCTCCATACACCTCATACACATACGGCTCTGCTCCATACACCTAGTACTTACTGGGCTCTGCTACATTCACACTGTAAATCCCTCCTGACCCCACACATAACCTTCACCTATTTGCCATACACCTAGTACACACTCGCCTCTGCTACATTCACACTGCAAATCCCTCCTGACCCCACACAAACTTCACCCACCTAATTGAGCATGATGATGGGCAAAACAGCAGAGTCCTGCATAAACTGAGCTGATCATGTGACCCCTGACTCCTCCCCTCCATGTGACATCATCACAGGTCCTGTAAGCACAGAGTGTGCACTGTGCAGCTCTGTCGGCTCCCATGGAGGGGGGAGGAGGGAGACCTCCGGTGCTGCAGGAGGCCGAAAATGACCCCCCAGCTGCCCCCTGGATATGGCCTTGGCTGTGGGGGCAGTGCTCAGGGGCCCCCCTGAGGCTAGGGTCACACTTGCATTGTGACCCTAGCCTGATGCAAGTATTTTCGGCTGCAGCGCAGGCGGCGGAAGTGGCGGCAGTGTCAGGGACCGGGCGGCGGTGCCCCCCCCCCTTCTCAGGGCCGTCCAGGGGGGGGTCCAGACACGTAGGTCCCCCCCCTTGGGTGCGCCACTGATCTAAAGGCCCAGTTACACACACAGATAATTGTGCAGAGATTGTTTGGGGATCTCTGGTTGCAGTGACATCATGGACACATTGTTCTATTTTGTGGCCGTGTACAAATGGAACAATGTGTCCATGATTTCACTGCAACCAGAGATCTGCAAACCATCTCTGCACAATTATCTGTGTGTGTAACTGGGCCTTAATCTATAAAGGTTGAGAATGCGCAATAGGGTCTTATCTTTTTACAATCAGTTAAAAATGGTCTAAATCAGAATTGCTCACCTGATAAGGTTGTGTCACACACAACCAGCTTGATCGCTCAGAAATGCAGCTGCTGCAGGGACCGTACCTCCACAGGTTACTGAGGTAAACAATCGATCATCCGGACGAAGTACCTCAGATCCGCGCTGCTGCAAGATAGATGTAAATGACACCAGAAACACCGGGATGCCTGATTGAAAGTGATAAATAGCTTTATTTTCCGACGCGTTTCGGAGCTGCTCGCCGGGCTCCTTTCTCAGGGAACAGGGTGTTCCCTGAGGAAGGAGCCCGGCGAGCAGCTCCGAAACGCGTCGGACAATAAAGCTATTTAACTGGGCCTTAACATATATTGGATAGATATATCGTACATATTAGGTGATTTTATTTTCCATCAGCAGGTACCTATCCGCCTATATAAATGGACGTTTTTTTAAACCCAGAGAGAGGATTTATCTTGGTGTAGGAATCTAGTAATGAGTTATGCTGTGGGCTGATATAGAAACAACTGTTTTTATGTGCTAACTATCTCAATTGTTCATATACTTTCTTAACAGGTGACCCCTAACGAAGCTATTTCCATAGCACAACATGGAGGGTCTGTGTGCTCTTTAATATCATTTTGTGCCGGTTTCCTTTATTCCTACTATGGCAGGTTTATGGTGTTATTTATATCACACTATGTATTACTAAAGCTGTTTATATGTCTTATGTATGTGGCCCATGGCCAGGGTTATTTATGTATGCGATTTTTTATTTCTCCACTTAGTCTATGTTCACATGTAGCATATCTCCTGCACTTTTTTTGGGGCGCATTTTTTGTCGCATTTTGTGGACATGCTATTTAACGCCAGTAAAAATAATTCACACACCGCCTTTTTTTACAGCTGCATTTTTTTCCCCAAAAGCGCAGGAGGAAGTGTTGTCACACGGAGGCAGGAATCCTGTTCCCATGTGACATGTATGTGTACTTTTGCTTTAGCAGCATATCTACATTCACTGCTAAAGTGAAATAAAAGAAAGCAATGGTAATAAAAATGATTGACAATAAAATACTCACCTCTCCGCCGACTGTCCCGAGATGCAAGGTGTCCATGTCCGATCGCTACAGGACCTGAATCAGCTGACCGGTGGCAAATTGATCTTCTGATGCTGTCAGCTGTCACATCAGCTGAGCAATTTAAACCGCCCGCCAAAACCAATCGGTTCTGGTGGGCGGTTTGAGCTCTCAGCTGATGATGTCACATCATGATCAGCTGATGATGTCACGTGACACATCAGCTGCTCGCTACCGATCAATCAGATAATTAAGGTCCTTACAGCGATCGGACGTCTTCCCCTCGGGACCCGGGACAGCAGGTGGAGAGGTATTTTATTTTTTTATTTTTAATACCTTTTGTTCACTTTGATTTCGCTTTCGCAGTGTATGTAGATACACTGCAAAAGTGAAACTACAGCCGTGACATGTCACATGAGGGAAGGAACACAGGATTCTTCCTCCCCCCATGTGACATCATATCCTGCTTTTTCCCCAGCGCTCGCTCTTAGGGTACCTTTACATGCTGCCACTGAAGGTAGCAACAGGTATCCACCACACGTGCATGCACACGTTTTTAACGTTGGATACCGATTGCTAATGCCACATATATGTATTTGCATTCCCCGGAACTGCCGACAGCTCCTGCGGCTTACTTCCTGTGGAATTCCTTCCCTGGTTTACACGCCGCTACCGGAAAGGAATATCGGCGTACATATTTCGCGGCACAAGTACATAGGCGTGACAGAGTTGTGTATTACGTGACACTCGTACGCTGATTGGACAACACAATAGCATCATGATTGGCCAGCCTGCGCAGGAAGGCTGGCTAATACATGACGCCATTGCAAATGTGTAGTGTGACTGGTCAGCTCTTTAAATATGGCGCCCTGTGCAGGGACAGCCAATGGTTACACAGTAGCCCCCACCAATGATAGCTGATGGGGCGTGGTATCCATGAAGCTGTGGCATGCCCCTGGGAATTCACTAGGCGACGCAAATACCTTGCCTGTGCCCCGATTACACGCCACCACCATAGGAATTGTGCCTTCCTGTTTTTGAGCACGGCTCAGAAACAGGTATTGGAAGGAACTGCAGGACACCGGGAGGAATTTCCCGATTTACACGCCGCCATTTCGTAGTGATTTCATGGCAACAGGCACAAGTGTCCCCAGTGCCTGGCAGTTTCTGCCTTCCTGTGGCGGCGTGTAAAGGTACCCTTACATGTAATCCGGTTACCACATCCGGCCATCCGGCTCTGCAGCCTGCACGACTGATGGTCCCAATCCCATTTATAAGGCAAGAAATCCCACTTATTAAACCAGACAGGGTACACCTGTGAAGTGAAAAGCATTTCCAGTGACTACCTCTTTAAGCTCATCAAGAGAATGCCAAGACTGTGCAAAGCAGTAATCACAGTAGGTGGCTACTTTGAAGAACCTAGACTATAAGACATATTTTCAGTTGTTTCACGCTTTTTTGTTAAGTGTATAATTCCACACGTGTTAATTCATAGTTTTGATGTCTTCAGGGTGAATCTACAATTTTCATAGTCATGAAAATACAGAAAAATCTTTGAATGAGAAAGTGTGTCCAAACATTTGGTTTGTAATGTATATATATATATATATGCAGAGTGCACCTGTCCCTTTGTTATATGGCATGCTCAGCTATGCACCTCTACACACTGGATGTTATGGAGTGCCGTCGGGTTTCTTATCTTTATATATATATATATATATATATATATATATATTTGACTTATTGTTGATTTCCAAATGCACCTGCTGGGAAAATGGTCCAAGCAACCACTCTTCTTTTCATCCATTTTGTCTGAACTTCCACCAGCTAAATTCAGATTGGGCACCATCTTTTCTTTTTGCACCTACATACTCTCTTTCACAACTTACACCATATTTCTGATGTTTTAGCCAGCTTTAAGACTTGAAAGAGGGGTGTGACTTAAAGAGAATCTGACATATTACACATTCTGTCCAATCCATGGGCAGCACTGGCACTGGTTGTATGAACCCTGCCCGGTATGTTTGACTTGGAAACTCTGTGGCGTTTTGGAAAAAAAAACATACTTTTAATATACTTGTCCGATTAGCCTGCAGAAAATCTCGGTACCTGGCAATGTTTCCCCACCTACTACCCTGGATTGATGGGCAAAAGCCACTGGGAGCCCGCCTGTCCGACTAGTCCCCAGTGCTGCTTGGTCACCAGCAGCTTGTAAAGTGTGTCTTTTTCTGAAACAATTTGACCTTTCAGAGTCAAACAGTTCATGGATGATATTTATGTGCCATTGACTTCCATTGGTGAATTTAATTCACAACATTGTTTAAAGACATACGTGTCTACATTTTTTTCATGGCCAAAAGTAACTATGAAACAGCACATTTATTGTAATGAGTCTGTGATCTATCTATAAAATTTATGGATAGTAAACATAACAAAAAACTCATTTGTGAGACAGTTTTGATACATCTCACCAGTGTTTTAAAATGAAACAAAAATCATATTGCAAAACACATTGCAATTTCAATTATTTACACCTTTTATTTCCTCCACTTGTAATGTGTGGATTGAAAAAGTACCATACCCAGAGTATAATGCATCTATGATAAAAGCAAATGATGGTTAAACGCCTTTTATGAAATCAAAGATGTTTATTGTGAATTGAATGTCCTAAGTTATTTATTTACTTAAAGAGGACCTGTCACCAAACCAGGCATGGTGATCTAATTACAGCACTGGATGCAGCATGTCTGCAGCATGCAGACAAGGGGTCACCCAGCACTTGAGCAGCCCTGTACCCCGAGATAATACACTTAGAAAACTTACAGGCTACAGCCACTAAGGAGGTGGCTAGGGGCTGCAGCCAAGGGCAGATTCACACCCCCTGCATGTGTAATCTGCCCACCACTGTCAATCATTCTCTCCCTGTCTGCAGCATTTAAACAGAGTTTTTTTTCTCTGCCGTTTAGCCCCTCCCCTCAGGGGGCGGGACTAATGGACTTTCTGGGAGAGAGAAAAAAAACTCTGTTTAAATGCTGCAGACAATGAAAAAAGGGATAGAGTATGTGGTAAGCGCTAGGGAATAAGTACAGCTCCACGGCCAGTAGTAAATTACCTTTAGGCTTTAATCAAAATGTGTGCAGCACGCGGGTCCATTAACCACGATGCATTTCAACGCAGTATGCGTCTTTCTCAAGGGTAATTATTGCAAACACAGTATGGCGCAAATTGGATTTTATTTTTTAAATGCTGCAGACAGGGAGAGAATGATTGGCAGCGGTGGGCAGATTACACATGCAGGGGGTGTGAATCTGCCCTTGGTTGCAGCCCCTAGCCACCTCCTTAGTGGCTGTAGCATGTAAGTTTTCTAAGTGTATTATCTCGGGGTACAGGGCTGCTCAAGTGCTGGGGGACCCCTTGTCTGCATGCTGCAGACATGCTGCATCCAGTGCTGTAATTAGATCACCATGCCTGGTTTGGTGACAGGTCCTCTTTAAAGTCAATATATAGGAATACTCAAAATAGTGTTAAAGCTCAAATTACTACTAATATGTTGATTTGAGACCAAAAAACTATATAACTGAGATAAAGTAATTACTGCTTTATCTTCCATTTATTACGCCATTTCCAAAAGACAGAAAATGAACAACAAACTAAACAAGGGTTGAATGTATGAGATCAAATAAAACAAGTTAAGTGAAATAGAAAAAATGCTCTAAATTCCAGCCTAATACTACATTAGTATTGTAGGGTTCTTGGGTACTGTGTTGTGCTATTTAGAATTTTGTATATTGGGATATCATTGTTCTTATTACTTGGGTAGTTTTATCCAGGGCTGCCACTAGGAGTTTTTGGACCCCTTACTGCCAAAATTTTGGGGCCCCCCTGAGACTCCACCCAGCGTCCACCCGACTCAGCCTCCACCCATGCTCCGCCTCCACCCAAACATATATTATATTTATAGTGAAAAATTGGATCAGCACCAAAAATTACCTCAATTTATGTGCAAAGCTTTCCCAACCAGCAATCCAAATGGTTCCTTGCCATAGAGTAAAAAAAAGGAAAAACAGTTCAAAGAAATAGAAAAAAGTGGACTTTATTGCCCAATGTGTGGCCATGCCATTTGGCAATAAAGTCCTCTGTTTTCTATATTTTTGTGCTGTATTTTCTTTTTTTACACTCTCTCTCTATTATATATTACACACACACTTGAGACTGCTGTGGGCTGAATACACAATAGCTGTATAAACAATATAGAATACACAGTAGAGATGGCTGCTAGCTGTATACACAATAGAGATGGCTGCTGGCTATACACACAATAGAGAATACACAATAAAGACTTCTGCTGGTCGTAAACAATAGAGAATACACAATAGATATGGCTGTGGGCCGTATAGACAATAGAGATGGTTGTGGGCCGTATAGACAATGGAGACGGCTGCTGGCTATACACACAGTAGAGAATACACAATAGAATCTGCAGCTGGCTGTACACAATAGAGAATACACAATAGAGACTGCTGCTGGCCGTATACACAATGGAGATGGCTGTGGAACAAATGCACAATGGAAACAGCTGCTGACTGTACACAACACAATAGACACTGATGCTGGCCTGGCTACATAGACAATGGAGATGGCTGCGGGACAAATGCACAATGGAGATGGCTGTGGGGCAAATGCACAATGGAAATGACTGTGGAACAAATGCACAATGAAGACTGCTGTGAGACATATGCACATTAGAGACTGCTGCAGGATGTATACACATTGGAGACTGTGCAGGATGTATACAATGTATATAATAGGCTAGTTCTTCTGTAATGGGTCAGCACTATCCACAGTGGGCTAGCTCTGTCTATAATAGGATAGCCCCTTCTGTAATGTGCCAGGCCAGGAAAAATGAGTAAACAGCTGGGTCACAAGCTTCTGACAATGTAACTTACTAAACTTTCCTGTGTTCTCAGAATACCCGAATATCCTGGCCCCAGAGGGCACAGCAAGGCAGCATTCGTGCGGAGCTGTGTCACCCTGGGCCCATTACCGCCATACACTCCCCGCAGTGATAATGTCACGGGCTTGGCTGTAGCAGCACCACAATCCGACCTATAATAGTTTTCGCCCCCAGGAGCCCCTATAAACAGACCCCTGCACCACCTGATTGTCCGCTGCCCAGGGGCAGACTGGCCCAGGTGGCAGGGGGGCAAGTGCGGTATTGCCCTAATTTAGGGCCACCCACTTAATGATATGGACCAGCTGGCGCTGTGTTGTGGCCGCAGCTGCCTCAATGATAGTGGGAGTCTGGAAGGAGACGGCCAATTGTGGCCGGCGGGCAGAGATGTAAGTGACATCAAACACCCCCCCTCGCTCTCCACCTGGCAACATCCAAAAGCAGATTCCCCCGATCCTGACCTGGCCGGATCTGACAACGAAACCCTCCTCCTGGTCCTCACCTGCCTGGATCTGACAGCACCCAACCCCCCCCCACACCCACGGTCCTCTATTACTGTCAGGGCTGGAAAAATCAGGCTGCCCCCCAGGGAAAGGTCCACCAGCCAGCCCCTGCCACTGCCACTGTGACCGTCACCATGGAGATGAAGCACCGTAGGTCGCACATGAGGTGGGTTTACATTGGAGGTCAGTACTTAGCAGGTCATCTCCATGGTGACACACATTGGCTGGCCTGTACAGCGGCCGAGGGACGGGCATCAGCTCCTGAAGTAAACACTCCCCCCACACAAGCCAGAGTCCACACACACCGGAGCCTCACCTGCATCACCCAGTGCAGCACCGCGTCCACCTCCACCTGCTCCTGCAGCAGCAGCTCCAGCAGTTTGCAGGTAAAATGCACACAATCGGGGCCTGCCCCCTCAACCATCAGACCACTCTATATACTGGAGAACTACAAATCACAGCAGCCACTGTAACATCAGACCAATATATATACTGCAGGACTACAAATCCCAGCAGCCCATGTAACATCAGACCAATGCATATACTGCAGGACTACAAATCCCAGCAGCCCCTGTAACATCAGACCAATGCATCATGCATTGGTCTGATGTTACAGGGGCTGCTGGGATTTGTAGTCCTGCACAGCCCCTGTACAGAAGGGTCACAGCCCATGTACAGAGGAGATGCAGAGGAACGGACTGATACAGCCCCCTGGCAGAAGCTGTCCCCCGGGTGTGCTCTCCAGGTGTGGAGGGAGGGCACACTCACTCACCTCCTTTCCGTTGTCCGCCTGGTGTCTGCTCCTGCTCTGCTCCTGGTTCTTCTCCTGCAGCCACTTCACTATGAGGAAACTCCACTCAGTCCGGAGTTTTCTCTCTTTCTTCCAGGTTCCAGCGCTCCCAGGACTCCGCTCACGTGTCCCGGGCGGGGGCACTTCCTGAGGCCATAGACTGCACACAATCCGGGGCTTGCCCCCTCACGTCTCCTCCAGGCCCGCGACTTCTGGTTTGCGGGCTGCAGCAGTGGTAATGGACAGGGTCCGCTCAAGTGGTGAGGGGGTGGGGCCTGGCGGTGATTGATTTGAGAGGAAAGGGGGGCCATGTAAGATGTAAGGGGGCGGGGCCCAGAGGAGATCAGGGCCCATCCGCTCGCGTCTTGCACTAGCCCCCCTTTTCCTGTCGATCACCGCCAGGCCCCTGACAGCTGTAAAGATACCGTTACATGCTACAATGTCGTAATGATCTCACCAACGATATTACAGGAGCGCGGTCGTTAGGACATCTTTTTGAGATCGTTGGTGAGATGTCACACGTCTAGATATCGTGAACGATGCACCAACGATGTGGCGAGCAGCTATTTTTCGCACAACTTGGCGAACGCTACTTGTTCAATGTTGTGAATAGGCAAAGTCATTAACGAGATTGTTATCGCGGTGTCACACACAACGATGCAGCAGGTTGTCTGAATGACTCTCGTCTGATTTGAGAACATGTTCTCAAATCTGAGATCAGCGATCAAATGATTTATCGTAGTCGTATCTCGGTGTAACACGCAACGACGTACTAACGATGTTGTTTGAACGACTCCAAACCCGTGACATTTCAGCGACATCATTCACGATATCGTACCGTGTAATGGTACCTTAAGACTAGTAAGGCCCTGATGGCGGCCATGGTTATATCACATTCTGGCAACCGAAACACCCATAAGACAGCTGAATTTGCCAAATCAAACAGCAAGTAAATGCAATGCAGCAACATCCTCCTCCCAGAAATGCAGAAAACTTGATTGCATGCTATATATTGCACTAAGTTCACCCCTAGAAGAACAGATATCAGTGCTTTTACAAGAAAATACAATCTGAATTAATGGGCAGTGAATTACAGGATAAAATGCATGTTTGAATTGTTGCATTGAAAAATTGTTTTTACAGTCAATTATTTATAACCTTACAAGACCCAAGTAATGATTATTTTTTTTTTAATCTGCCTTTAAGTCTTATGGCAATAAAGGGCTGTTTACTGAACGTCTATCATATTTCATTAGATTTTCTTAATACATCCATATATATACATGCTGCCAAAACTGTGAAATATGAAATTGTAATCCAGCATTTTCATTCCGTGCGCACATTCTATATAATGCAGGAGCAACTATATGTTTTACTATTCTACACATTCTATTATGTTTCCCATCTTTCTTCTCCTGAAATACCTCTGGAAATACATCTCTTAGTGCACATAGAAATCACATAAATTAAGAAGAACGCGTCTCTGAATGTTATGCTTGAGGCTATTTTGTAGATTGTTTACTCTGAGAGAGTAAAAAATATTCAGTTTGTTAACTCTTTGAATCAACTACAAGTTATGTTTATTTTGCTTTTGCTCAAACATAGTTATGGTCAGGAATAGAGATGAAGTGGATAGTTTCAAATAAACCCAGTCCATGGTCCAGGTGAATGCTCTCTGGCCATGTTCTGGAGCTGTGTGAATTTCCTCATCTTCTGGAATCCCAGGCTTGGTTTAAGATTACCTTTGCTGGCAAAACTTCACCTATGTACTGCATGCCATACGGATGACGGCAACCCAGCCAGCAAATCAAATACTCAGGAAATTCACATAGTTGCTCTCCATGGCCAAAGAGCACTGTACATGGACAACAACTTAAAGGGAACCTGTCATGTCGTTTTTACCTCCTAAACTATCACTACCTGTCTCTGCACCTTCCTAGCACATTGCTAACCATCCCTGTCTGACCTAAAATTGTCCTATAAAGGCTGTGAAAAATGACTTTGATACTTACCTTTTTGCATGTAAATGAAGCATCCAGTCTATGGTCTATAGACTGAGCAAGGGTGTGAGAATTCCCTCTCTGGAGTGGTCCCGATTTGAACTCCCAGCCTCCTTTTTCCGGGTATGACGCACCGGCTGGATGTCAGTTCCAGTCTTGCGCATTGCGCGGTCTAGTTAGATGCCCATCACTTCATCATGCGAAGCAGGCCCAGCGCCAGCATCCGGCATGCCTGGGTATATGCTGGGGCCCTGAAGAAGTGAGAGGGCCCACATGCTGTGTGTGTGTGGAGGCAGTGAGGAGTCCTGCTCACAAACAGCCGTCCTCTCTCCCTCTCTTCTATCCTGCTCTGCACTGATCTAGGTGATCGGAACACAGCAGGAGAATCAGCTTACAGGGAGCTGAATGGAAGCTGCAGAACCTTGTAGTTCCAGTCATGTGACTGATCACATAGCTGAAATTAAGGCCCTTGAAGATCTTGCAGCTGCTCAATTTCTGCAGCCTCCTGCACCTCTCAGTGGCCCCTCTCCTGCTTTGCACCGATGTGGTAATGTATAGAGTTTGTGTGTATGTATGTGCATGCAGTGTCCATGTAGAAGAGCTGTGTGTATGTGTGTGTGTATGTGTGTGTTTCTTTGTTCATGTATTGTCCATCAAGCAGAGCTGTGTGTGTTTGTATGTGTGTATTTGTATGTGCATGTAGCAGAGCTGTGTGTGTATGTACATATAGTGTACATGTAGAAGAGCTGTGTGTGTCTGTACCTGCATGTAAGCAAAGCTGTGTGTGTGTGTGTATCTGTATGTTCATGTAGCAGAGCTGTGTGTGTAGTGTGCATGTATTGGGCATGTGAAAATACAAAACAGAAGGAAGCGCTAATAGTGAAGGACCCAAATTTAGAAGATCAGGTTGCTCTGCTTGTTGTGAGAAACAGATAAGGCTGGAGACACACTGAGCCAGACGCAAGTGAGATACTTGCATACTTACAGTAGTGCTGTAAAAAGTTGTCCTTTATTTGCTCTCTATATGTTAGCAGCGGGTTAATCAGCGTGATGTTCACAGCGAGCAGCAGAGAATGTTCATTTTTGGGGAATTAAGAACATCCAGCTTACAACATGAGAATAGGATCAATCTGGTTTCTGGGAGATGTAAAAAATTCATTCCCTGAGGAAGGAGCTGGGTTTTGAGCTCCGAAACGCGTCGGAAAATAAAGCAGAAGATTACTTTACTCAAAGCATTCCGGTGTCTTTGATATTCCTTTGGGGCAGCAGCGCGCGGACCTGGAGCCACTTAGTCCCGGATAGTGGTTTCTGGGAGAGGGAGAGAGGAATCTGCTGCGACCTTCAGCTTCCAGTTCCACACTAGAATGTACACGCTGGGAGCAGGAGGAGGAACATCCTGTCTCTGAATGAGGACCTTTTTTTTTTTTTTAACTTTGTTGACATCTGAACAATATGCATGCAGACATAAAATCACATCATATTAAACAAACAATAGTTGTTGCAATACATACAGATCAATATGCATTAGGCCAACACCCCCACTCAACAACTACTTATTCTGTTAGTCCCATAGTGGTTCGCAATCCTTGGAACCTAGGTCGTGGCATTTGCTTGGTCAAAATGTCAGCTACCATCTTATCAGTCTCACAATAAACAAACTGAATTATGCCACGATCTATCAAATCACGTAGATGATGATATCTGATGTCGATGTGCTTAGTTCTAGCACTGATTTTTTCACTGCATGCAAGTTTAATGCATCCTTGGTTGTCCTCATATATCACCGTTGGCTGAGTTAACGGTTTACCAAGATCATCCATCAGTTGTCTTAGCCAAATGATCTCCTGACTTGCATAGGCTGCGGACACATACTCAGCTTCTGTGGATGACAAAGCAACAGATACTTGTTTTCTACTAGACCAGGAGATTGAACTTTCTCCAAGTTTAAATACGTATCCGCTTGTGGAGTTACGATCATGCAAATCACCAGCCCAATCTGCGTCAGCATAGCTGTCACGCTGGGAGTGGGGAAGACACCCAGCGTAGGATAACGACGGGGGGGGGGAATCAGGAGTCCCTAATGCTAAGGGCACAAGAAGGAGACGGTGACCCCTAGACTTCCTAGAGCTGACCCTGTCTGCCCTAACGTCCCTATACAGTCTCCTCAACTGTCGCCGACCACGAACCTCGTCCCTCTCTGATCCTAGATCTATCTTATCTAAGGATCAGATGGAGAGGTTCACTAGACCCCTCCACTATCAACTAAAGACAAACACCAGGGAAGACAGACATTTGGGAAAAGGAAACACTTATCTGACAGCAGAACACAGCAACCTCCACAATCTCAGCTTCTGCTGGAGCAAGGATAAAGTGTGCACAAGGAACTATCACCTGCACCGAGGAAGGGTAATGAACCTCCTTATAAAGGTGGAAGGAGTCTGCTGGGTCCTAGTGACCTACAACATTGGTGGATAAAACCAGACCGAGCGCAAGACCTCCACAGCCGTCTCCCCATAATAGAGAGATCTCATCACACCTTCTTTCCATCAACACAGAAGGTAAATGCTCCTGAAAGAGACGGACCATCCTCCACCATTATGGCTGGTGGGCCAAACGCTGGGATCGTCTGCGCGTGGCCTCCACCCTGTCATCCGTGCCACCCGTGACAATAGCCGGTGAGTTTTAGATTTCCTGCTGCAGATAATTTTAAATTTAACCCTTGTGTCTCTTTTAAATATCGGAGAACTCTTTTAACGGCATTCCAGTCCTTTTGGCGCAGTTTCTCCACATATCTGCACAATATTCCAACTGCTGTTGTAATATCTGGTCGAGTCATAGTCGATATGTATAGAAGTGCCCCCACTGCCTGTCGATATTTCTCATTGTTAGGCAACAGGTCATCTTCTTCCAGTTTCAGGTAGGATGATTCCATTGGCGTTGATACACCTCTGGCTTCTGTCATTCCAAACTGATTCAAAATTGAATTCATTTTTGCACTTTGATTTAAAAGAAAACTTCCATCTTCCTCTCTCTGGATATGGATTCCTAGATAATATGTTACATTTCCAAGGTCTTTTGTTTCAAAATGCTGGTTCAAAATTTCAGTAATTTTCCCAATTTCGGCTTCTTCTTGATGAACTACAATTACATCGTCCACATATAAGAGAATATACATCCACTTTCCATCTAAATATCTCGTATATAGGCATGGATCCGCTTGACCTTTTTTAAATCCTTCTTCCAACAAGACTTTGTTCATTTTGGTGTTCCATGCTCTTGCCGATTGCTTAAGACCATAAAGAGATTTTTGCAGTTTGCAAACAAGGTTCTGTTCACCTTCCTTTATATAACCTTTAGGTTGAGTCATGTATAAGTTCTCCTCAATGTCACCGTTTAAAAATGCAGTTTTGATATCCAAATGTCTGACAAACATCTTTTGTACAACAGCTACGACCATCAAGGCTCTAAATGTTGTCTGCTTGGCGACTGGGGAAAAAGTAGCATCATAGTCCTCGCCATATTTTTGAGGATATCCTTTTGCGACCAACCTCGCTTTAAATCTGTGGACTTTACCTTCAGAGTCATATTTTGTTTTAAATACCCACTTGCACTTGATTGCCTTTTACCCTGTGGCAACTCAGTGAGTTTCCAAGTTTGAAGTTGATGAAGCGAGTTCATTTCTTCATTAGCGGTATTGATCCACTTTGTTCTTTCATGAGCAGGTAGTTTTTGCATTTCATCCCATGACTGTGGCTCTGACTCAGGTAGTGTCTTGACAATGTAGGATAGACATTTAGCTGGTATACCTTTGTTTGATCTTATCGATCGTCTGATTTCAGGTTCACTCAGGCTTTTTGTTGTTCCTTCAGTGGTTGAAGAATCTAGCCAGACTTCTACATTCTCCCTTTCGTTGTCTTGTGACTGTGACTGAGATTGTTGTTGTTGCTTCATCTGGACTACTGGCATAATATCACAAAACTTGGGTGACACAAAATTTTCATCAATCACTACATCTTTGCTTATTGTGACCTTGTTTGTCTCTGGGTGTAGAATTCTATAACCTTTCTGGGTTTCACTGTAATCTTCCAGAATGCCTTCCTTAGCGTGAGATTCCCACTTAGTTAGTTTTTCTTTGGGAATTATTATTATTATTATTAGGTATTTATATAGCGCTATTAGGATACATGGCGCTGTACAAGTTAGAGGGTAGACAAAGACAAGTGGTTGAAAAACGACAACAAATCGACAAAACAATCGTACGGCTACAATAGGGCCAGGGATCCTGTCCGCGAGGGCTCACAGTCTAGAGGGGGTGGGGAGGGAGACAGTAGGAGTGGGAGAGGTGAGATGGTGCAGTGGATTGGGTCTCAGTGTGTGTTGTAGGCTTGTAGGAAGAGGTGGGTCTTCAGGTTTTTCTTGAAGGTTCCCAGGGTAGGGGAGTGTCTGATGTGGTGGGGGAGGGAGTTCCAGAGTCTGCTGGAAGCACGAGAGAAGTCTTGTGTGCGGTTGTGGGAGGTGGAAATGCGGGGGGTTGAGAGAAGGAGGTCCTGGGAGGAGCGCAAGTTGCTTGAGGGGAGGTAGCAGGAGATTAGGTCGGAGATGTAGGGAGGGGACAGGTTGTGTATGGCCTTGTAGGTCAGGGTTAGGGTTTTGAAGCGAGATCGCTGGGGGATGGGGAGCCAGTGGAGGGCTCGGCGGAGAGGGGAGGCGGGGGAGTAACGGGGAGATAGGTGGATGAGACGGGCAGCAGAGTTGAGGATGGTGCGGAGAGGTGCGAGGGAGGTGGCAGCGAGACCGGTGAACAGGAGGTTGCAGTAGTCCAGGCGGGAGATGACGAGGGCGTGGATAAGTGTCTTGGCTGTGTTGTGGTCAAGGAAGGAGTGGATGCGGGCAATGTTTTTTAATTGGAGTTGGCAGGAGGTGGCGAGGGCTTGGATGTGGGGCTTGAAGGAGAGGGAGGAGTTGAGGATTACCCCGAGGCACTTGGTGTTGGGGAGAGGTGAGAGTGTGCAGTCATTGACGGTGATAGATAGGTCAGGAAGCGGAGCGGGGTTGTTCGGGGGAAAGACGAAAAATTCGGTCTTGTCCATGTTGAGTTTTAGGAAGCCGGTAGAAAAGAAGGATACAATGGCAGATAGGCATGGAGGGATTTAGGATAAAAGGCAGGAGATATCAGGGCCAGATATATAGAGCTTGGTATTGGAGTCCATGTGACTCAATGAGATTGCCTAGGCCAAGGGTGTAGATGGAGAAGAGTAGTGGTCCCAGTACTGAGCCTTGGGGGACACCTACAGAGAGGGGGTGGGGCGAGAAGGAGGTGTGAGAGTGGGTGACGCTGAAGGTCCTGTCCGTTAGGTAGGAGGAGATCCAGGAGAGGGCGAGGTCAGTAATGCCAAGAGACTCAAGAATTTGGAGTAAGAGGGAGTGGTCAACAGTGTCGAAGGCAGCAGAGAGGTCGAGAAGGATGAGGACGGAGTAGTGTCGTTTGCTCTTGGCGATCAGAAGGTCGTTTATGACTTTGGTTAGGGCTGTTTTGGTGGAGTGGTGAGGTCAGAAGCCGGATTGCAGGCGATCAAAGAGAGTACAGGAAGAGTGGGAGGACAGTTCGGAATAGACGTGTTGTTCAAGAAGTTTAGAGGCAAACGGGAGGAGAGATATGGGGCGATAGTTGGAGACTGTTGTGGGGTCAAGGGATGGTTTTTTTAGGATGGGCGTGATTAGGGCATGTTTGAAGGATGAGGGGAATGTGCCGGATTTGAGTGAAATGTTGAAAAGGTGTGTTAGAGTAGGGATGAGCACTGAGGTGAGGTTAGGCATTCGGTGGGAGGGGAGCGGATCAAGGGCGCATGTGGTGAGGTGTGATCGTGCAAGAAGGGAGGAGAGGTGGTCCTCTGTCACGGGGGTGAAACTGCGTTTTGGTGAGGGGGGGTGGGCTGGAGGTGGGATGGGGCGAGGGGAGTGTGGGTCGAAGCTTTGTCTGAGTTTGTCAATTTTGTCTTTGAAGAAGGTGGCGAAGTCGTCGGCAGAGATGATGGGTGAGGGAGGGGGTGCAGGGGGACGAAGTAAAGAGTTGAATGTTTTGAAGAGTTGTTTGGGGTTGTGAGACAGAGCAGTAATTAGGGAAGAGAAGTAGGCTTGTTTTGCGGAGTCAAGGGCAGTCTTGAAGGTATTGAAGGAATATATATTGTATAGGGCGAAGTGCTCTGCGAAGTGGGATTTCTTCCATTTCCGCTCGGTTGCCCTAGTCATCTGTCTGAGTTTTTTGGTGAGGGTCGTGAGCTAGGGTTGTCGTTGTACTCGTGTTGTGTTAAATGTGAGGGGAGCAGCCTGGTCGAGGGCTGTGGTGAGAGTGGAGTTGTAAAGGGAGGCAGCAGAGTCAGCGTCTTGAGAAGAGGCCAAGTCTAAGAGGGGGAGGAGGGATTCTAAGAGTGAATGGAAGTCTATGAGCCTAAGGTTTCTGCGGGGGTGGGGGAGTGTCCGGAGAGGGGGTAGTGTGGTAGGGGGAGAGGGATGAGAATGTCAGTAGGTTATGGTCGTAGTGGGTGATGGTTAAGTGTGTGAGGTCAGTGAGGGAGCAGAGGCGGGTGAAGACTAGGTCAAGTGTGTGGCCGCCAGTGTGTGTGGCGGAGGAGATCCATTGGGAGAGGCCGAAGGAGGAGGTGAGGGATAGGAGTCTGGAGGCAGCGGCTTTGGGGGTGTCGATGGGGATATTGAAGTCACCCATGACGATGGTGGGGATGTCGGAGGAGAGGAGGTGGAGGAGCCAGGTTGTGAAGTGGTCAAAGAAGGTAGAGGGGGATCCAGGGGGGCGGTAGACAACGGCCAGTTGGAGGTTGCAGGGGGAGTAGAGGCGAACAGCATGTGCCTCGAAGGAGGGGAGGGGGGTGGTGTAAGTGGGGAGAAGGAGCAGTCATTGGCCAGGAGTAGGCCAACGCCTCCACCGCTGGTGTTGGTGGGGCGGGGAGTATGGGAGAGCGTGAATCCACCGTAGGAGAGGGCAGCTGGGGAGGTTGTGTCAGAGGGGGTAAGCCAGGTCTCTGTGAGGCCGAGGAAGGAGAGTTTTCTGGAGATGAAGAGGTCATGGATGACTGTGAGTTTGTTACGGGCCGAGCGGGCGTTCCAGAGTGCGCCGGGTAAGGGGACAGAGGAGGCAGGGGTGGGGGGAATGGGACGGAGGTTGAGGGGGTTACGGGGGTTGGTGGTGGGTCGTTGAAGTGGGGTGGAGGGTAGTGAGATGGTATGGTGGGATGGACCAGGATTAGGGGAAATGTCACCAGAGAGTAGGAGGAGCAGGGAGAGGGTTAGGAGGTGGGAGCAGGGGAGCTTGCGTGGTGGGCGTGTAAGTCTAGAGATGGTGGGTTGAAAGTGGGGAAATAGTGTGGATCATTGTGTGAGGTGGGTAGGAAGGATGGAGGATGAGAGTAGGATTTCTTTGCTCAGTGGGGGGATTGGTGGGGGTAGTAGGAAGTGGAGAAGAATGGGGGTGAAGGTGAGAAGAAGAAGGAACATGGTGGGGTGAGTAGGGGAGGAGAGGTGGGTGAGGGCAGAGGTAGCCGGGGATCTGGTGTGGCAGGGGTGAGTTCCAGGTGATGGGTGGTCGGCCGCGGTTGGGGAGTGACCAGGTGATTAGGTTTAGTCTGGGGAAGAGATGCAGTTCGGGGATGAGGTACAGCCAGGGGAGGAAGCAGCCAGAGGCAAGAGGCAGCCGGGGATGAGATGTAGCAGGGGTGGGATGCAGTCGTTGATGGGATGAGATGCAGTCACAGGTGGGATGGGATGCGGCACAGGATGAGATGCAGACAGGATAAGATGAAGATGCAGGTGCAGCCGCGGGTGAGATGAGGTGCAGCCGCGGGTGAGATGAGATGCAGCCGCGGGTGAGATGAGATGCAGCCGGGGGTGAGATGAGATGCAGCCGCGGGTGAGATGAGATGCAGGCGCGGGTGAGATGAGATGTAGCCGCGGGTGAGATGAGATGCAGCCGCGGGTGAGATGAGATGCAGCCGCGGGTGAAATGAAATGCAGCCGCGGGTGAGATGAGATGCAGCCACGGGTGAGATGAGATGCAGCCGCGGGTGAGATGAGATGCAGCCGCGGGTGAGATGAGATGCAGCCACGGGTGAGATGAGATGCAGCCGCGGGTGAGATGAGATGCAGCCACGGGTGAGATGAGATGCAGCCGCGGGTGAGATGAGATGCAGCCGCGGGTGAGATGAAATGCAGCCGCGGGTGAGATGAGATGCAGCCGCGGGTGAGATGAGATGCAGCCACGGGTGAGATGAGATGCAGCCGCGGGTGAGGTGAGATGCAGCCACGGGTGAGGTGAGATGAGATGCAGCCACGGATGAGAGGAGATGCAGTCGCAGGTGAGATGAGATGCAGCCACGGATGAAATGAGATGCAGTCACGGGTGAGATGAGGTGCAGCCAGGGATGCAGTGCAGCCACGGGTGAGATGAGGTGCAGCCACAGGTGAGAAGCAGCCAGGAGGGTAATGCAGCCAGAGATGTAGTGCAGCCACGGGTGAGATGAGATGCAGCCACGGTGAGAAGCAGTCGGCCGGGTAATGTAGCCAGGGATGCAGTGCAGCCACAGGTGAGATGAGATGCAGCCACGGGTGAGAAGCAGCCAGGAGGATAGTGCAGCCAGAGATGTAGTGCAGCCACGGGTGAGAAGCAGCCAGGAGGGTAGTGCAGCCAGAGAGTTAGTGCAGCCACGGGTGAGATGAGATGCAGCCACGGGTGAGAAGCAGTCGGGCGGGTAATGCAGCCAGGGTAATACAGCAGAGATGCAGTGCAGGCAGGGGTCATAGGCACTGTAAGAGCGGTGGCGGTTCCGTGCAGGCAGGACGGAGGAGTCTGGTGGTCTAGGAGATGAGGGACCTGGTCGGCCCCGTTACTCGGTGCGGTCCTGTGGCCAGGGAGGGGGGCAGAGGTGCCTGGGACATACTGCAGGCCCTGGGGTCGGTCGGGTGCCGGGCTCTGTAAAATGTTCAGGGCAGGCAAGTGGTGGTGAACGGGGGTGCAGCAGAGGGGGTAGATGGGCAGATGCCCAGCACTCACCGCGGGGGGCCGGTGGACTCTGTGGGAATGTGTGGAAATGCTTTGCTTCCGAAAATCCTTATGTGCTGTAGTTTTGGCTTTGCACTATTCCATTGCTCAAATGGAGTTTTCTCTGTCGCTTTGCCTGGTAGTCTGTTCTGAAGATAGCAAGCCGTCATAATAGCTTCGCCCAAATATACTGTAGGCAGATTTGCATCAAATAACATACTCCTTCTGCTTTCACAGAGTGTTCGGTTCCTTCTTTCTGCTACACCATTTTGCTCAGGGGTGTATGGTACAGTAGTCTGAAATATGATTCCATTTCTCTTTAAAATGGTCTGTGTCTCATTACTTGTATATTCAGTCCCATTATCTGCACGTTGAATTTTTGGCATTCTCCCAAACTTGTTATATACTTCAGCTAGATATATTTCAAGTTTCTCTGGAACTTCATTTTTGCTGTGAAGTAGATAGACAACTGTGTATCTTGAATTGTCATCAATAAATGTAAGAAAATATCTCTTCTTTCCAGGGGTCTGAATATGCATTGGGCCACAGATATCTGTGTGTATTAAATCTAGTGGTTGTTCTGTTCTTGTAGGACTTTTCTTAGGAAAGGCCTTTCTGGACATTTTCCCTTTGATACAGCTGGTACACCTCATTGTCTGGTTACATGGAGCAATTGTAATATCATCAGCTAAGTGTTCTTGAAATAACTTTCTTATTGCTTCTGGGTCTCTATGTGCAAGCCGTCTGTGCCATACATGGATACAGTTCTTGTGCATTTCTTGCTTAGCTGTGTATACACACTCTTTACGTTTCAACTGATACAGTTCATCTTTGATTTTTCCTTTTGCTAGTGTGTGACCCTCCTTTGAGATGATGCAGTTATTGTGCTTAAACGTAACTTCATTCCCTTGTTTTGTAAGCTTTTTCACGGATAATAGATTACTTTCAAGACTAGGCACATATAGCACATCTTTTACATGAATCCTTTTGTTTTGTGTTGCAGAGATGTTACAATCAATATAACCATCTCCTATGCCTTCTGAGTTCATACATTGACCATTCGCCATTATCACTTTCTCTGACTTGCTTTGGTTAAGCTTAGTAAATAAGTCTCTGTCATTGGTCATGTGACTGGTTGCACCAGAATCTATACACCACGCATGCTTTGATTTAAATGCATTGACTAATGTGAATGCAGCCTCAGTATTTACAGGATCATTATTTTCAAATACAGCACTCTTAACTCTTTGTTTACTGTTTTGCTTCTTCGGCTGATTCATTTTAGCTTTCCAGGCTCTGCATTCAGCTTTTAAATGACCTGGCTTCTTGCATACAAAACATTCACGTGTTTCTTTAGGGTGGTTTCTGCTGGTGGGCACATCCTGTGTTTGTAAAGCAGTTTCCTTGCATATTTTGCTGCTCACACTATCTGCCTTTCTCTTATATTCATCTACAAGCTTTCCTCTGACATACTCCAATGTAAGCTCATCATCTGGGCGTGCATCTAGTGCAGTTACAAGCGTGTCATAGCTTTCTGAGAGACCACTAAGTAGTAGTGCTGCTACATGGAAGTCCTTCATATCTTCCCCAATGCCCCGCAGGCGCTCTACGGTCTCTAGAGTGCTTCTAATGTAGTCCTGCATGTCCTGGTCACTGTGTAGGTTAGACTGATATAGCTTTCTTATTAGATAGAGTTTGTTACTTAGATTTATCCTCTCATGTACTTTCTGCAGCTGCTCCCACATTTCCTTTGCAGATTCCCACTTATACACATGCACGATCTGATCATCCTCTATGCTGAGTGATATGGTGCTCTGTGATTTCTGATCCATTTCTAGACAGTCCTGTGGTACTGGGTCAGGCTTGGGCTCCTGAGTGTATTTCCACGTACCTTCTCTTATCAGCAGCATCTTCACCTTGAATTTTCTGGTTATTCAGGCTTGGCACTGTAAACTTTGCTGAGCTGCTGGTGGCGGTCATCTTTACTTCTTCTCAGCTCGCTGTTGTCTTTCTATCTCTGTGCTCTGGAGGTTTGGGACTTCTGTGACTCCTGGGCCCATAACCTCTTAGCAGCGGGTTAATCAGCGTGATGTCCAGCGAGCAACAGAGAATGTTCATTTATTCAGAATTAACAACATCCAGCTTACAACATGAGAATAGCATCAATCTGGTTTCTGGGAGAGGGAGAGAGAAATCTGCTGCGACCTTCAGCTTCCAGTTCCACACTAGAATGTACACTCTGGGAGCAGGAGGAGGAACATCTCTGAATGAGGACCTTTTTTTTTTTTTAACTTTGTTGACATCTGCACAGTATGTGCATGTATTGGGCATGTAGTAGAGCTGTGTGTGTGTGTTTGTGTGTAGTGTGCAAGTCACAGAGCTGTGAGTCTGGTCTGCATGTCAAAGGACCATCTCCTCAGTGCTTTACTCTGCCCATAGGCCATCTGCATAATGATCCTCTGTGTCTTGAGGCCATCTCCTCAGCAATTCACTGTCCTCATGCCATCTCCTCACTGCTCTTCTCTGCCATCAGTCCTCCTCCTCAGGGCATCTCTCTCAAAAATGCATAATATCACAAAGTGCAAATCATGGTCATGTGACCGTTGTCATGGCCGTGGGTAAACAGTGGCCGATGACGACATCCGGTATAGACAGGAAGTGACGCTTATGGTCACCGTAGCAACATAATAAAGCATCAGAGAGGCTGGTGGCTCACCAGAGGAGCCGATATGCATCAGGCAGAGCAAGAGATAGCTAGACAGTAATGTGCCAGGCGCAAGTAAAGCAAAAAATAAACAGAGCTTATAAAGCTATTATGCCGAGACCAGTATAACATGGAGAACACTTCAATCCAAATAGAGAAGAGTCTGGAAAAGCGGCCATAGTCACCACACCATATGTAATAAACATCTTAGATAGACGATACCCTTATACCACCTGATGAAGACTGTTTGTATGCAGTTGAAACGCGTAGTGGAGCTGTGAGGGGAGCTAAGAAGTTAATAAAAGGTTTGACATTTATGAAAACATCTTACATGTCTGCTTGTTCCTTAGAGCGCTCCTAATTAGACCGCCATTACTATTTTTTGCATTGGGACCATTAAGGACACAGCTGATACCTAACTTACCATAGCACATACCATGAGTATAAGCGACGCCCGTGTCTAAAGTAGCGGTCGCTATAAAGGTGTATGACCAACCATAGATCACGTTATGAACGTAGCAAATATCAATAGTTGTGATCTTAAGCTAAAATGCAAATAGTTGCAGGTTTATTAGGCAAGCAATCATATGCAGGAATCCAAACCAAGGGTTATGACAAACAACCAGGCAAAGTTATCAACAGGGAGAGTTGCCAAAAGGGTAAGTATATGTAGAGTATTTAAATGATGCACTATGGCCACCTCCTAGTGTCCCTCAAGGGTTTATAGATAAGGCAAAGAATCCTATATATACAGCCACCATCCAATAGGCAACAGGCCCTGATATAATGTAACTAGTGATGAGCGAGTACTAAAATGCTCGGGTGCTCGAAGCTCGGGCCGAGCACCCCGAGATGCTCGTGTACTCAGCCCGAGTACCGAGCCCAATGTTATCCTATGGGAGACCCGAGTATTTTTATGAAATGACTGCCGGCAGCATGGAAAAACCCTAAAAATGGGGAAGACCCCTGGAAGCATTTCTCACTCAAAAGTCACAGCTGCGAACAATGTTGTCCAAATTTCACGCCAATTTTACGGAGTCACCAGAAAACCTTCCAAAATGACACCAAAATGAATATTTAGGGTGGAAATGTTAAGGGCACATACCCAATAGTGAGATACAGCTGTTGTATGTTACTTTTTGTGATTACATGAAAGATTTTACGTGAAAACATTGTGCGGTACTCCGATGACCCTGAGAAGAGACGTACATGAAGCCCTGTCTTGAAATAATGTGCCCATTTTGAGGAACTGGGTCTATTGTAGTATTCTCCTTTGCCAGGGCAGTCCAAAATTGGGAGGCTCCACATTGTCCTTGGATAGAGATGTGCAGGAGGGCCTGTAAACATGAAGTGGGTGTATTGTAGTATAGCCCTTTGGCCAGGGCAGCCAAAAATTGGGAGGCTCCACATTGTCCCTGGATAGAGACGTGCAGGAGGGCCTGTAAACATGAAGTGGGTGTATTGTAGTCTAGCCCTTTGGCCAGGGCAGCCAAAAATTGGGAGGTTCAATAATGACCCATGCATACAGACATACAGTAGGGCCTGTAAACCTCAAGTGGGTGTATTGTAGTATAGCCCTTTGGCAGGGCAGCCAAAAATTGGGAGGTTCAACAATGACCCATGCATACAGACATGTAGTAGGGCTTGTAACCCTCAAGTGGGTGTATTGTAGTATAGCCCTTTTGCCAGGGCAGCCAAAAATTGGGAGGCTCCACATTGTCCCTGGATAGAGACGTGCAGGAGGGCCTGTAAACATGAAGTGGGTGTATTGTAGTATAGCCCTTTGGCAGGGCAGCCAAAAATTGGGAGGTTCAACAATGACCCATGCGTACAGACATACAGTAGGGCCTGTAACCCTCAAGTGGGTGTATTGTAGTATAGGCCTTTGGCAGGGCAGCCAAAAATTGGGAGGTTCAACAATGACCCATGCATACAGACATACAGTAGGGCCTGTAAACCTCAAGTGGGTGTATTGTAGTATAGCCCTTTGGCAGGGCAGCCAAAAATTGGGAGGTTCAACAATGACCCATGCATACAGACATGTAGTAGGGCCTGTAACCCTCAAGTGGGTGTATTGTAGTATAGCCCTTTGGCAGGGCAGCCAAAAATTGGGAGGTTCAACAATGACCCATGCATACAGACATACAGTAGGGCCTGTAAACCTCAAGTGGGTGTATTGTAGTATAGCCCTTTGGCAGGGCAGCCAAAAATTGGGAGGTTCAACAATGACCCATGCATACAAACATGTAGTAGGGCCTGTAACCCTCAAGTGGGTGTATTGTAGTATAGCCCTTTGGCCAGGGCAGCCAAAAATTGGGAGGCTCCACATTGTCCCTGGATAGAGACGTGCAGGAGGGCCTGTAAACATGAAGTGGGTGTATTGTAGTATAGCCCTTTGGCAGGGGAGCCAAAAATTGGGAGGCTCCACATTGTCCCTGGATAGAGACGTGCAGGAGGGCCTCAAAACATTTTTCCCATTCAAAAGGAGCGGGTCTCCTGTCGTTGTAATGCCCATTCTAAAAGAATGGGCGAAAAAATTTACCACTGCGGGTATACCTCAAACAACAGCCTAACTATTGTCACGGTCATCATGGTGGCACATGAGGAGAAGGAGGAACAGTCCAGCGATTAGCCAAAGTCCAGAAGTGTGTACCCATGGGTGAGTGGAGGTACATGGCAAATTCCCAGAACAAAATTTTAATTCAGTTGTCATTTGCTGGTGGTGTGGTGAAGTCTGGCCCAATCCAACCCTTGTTCATCTTGATCAGAGTCAGCCTGTCAGCATTTTCAGTTGACAGGCGGGTGCGTTTATCAGTAATGATTTCACCTGCAGCACTGAAAACACGCTCTGATAAAACGCTAGCGGCAGGGCAATTCATGCCACGTGTCCAGCTTGGAGACCCAATAATTGAAAGACACAGACGAATCTCGCAGTACAGTTGTTCGATCTGCAAGGTACTCCTTCAGCATCTGCCCAAACTTAGCATTTCTGGTGGCACTACCCCACACCTCAGGGGCTGTGCTACGTGAGGGGCTGAGAAAACTGTCCCACATCGTAAAGACTGTTCCCCTACCTCTGGCGGATTGGACTTGTGCCCCTGTTGGCCGTACGCCTTGGTTGTCCACCGAATCCTGACCTATGCCGCTAGCGTTTTGTGAGGGGAATGATTTGCCTACTTCCGTGACTATGGCCCTGTGGAACTGCTGCATTTTGGCTGACCTCTCCGCCTCAGGAATGAAAGACATAAAGTTCTCCTTGTAGCGTGGGTCTAACAGTGTTGCCAACCAGTACTGATTGTCGGCCAAGATGTTCTGAACGCGAGGGTCACGAGCCAGGCAGCTTACCATAAAGTCAGCCATGTGCGCCAGACTCTTAACAGCCAACACTTCAGTATCCAGACCAACACGATGACTGAACATGCTGTCCTCCTCCTCCTCATCTCCCCTGTCCTCTGGCCAGACACGCTGAATCGAGGGTATGAGTGGTGTGCATGTCATATCCTCAATTTGGCCAGAGAGTTGCTCCATGTCTTCCTCCTCCTCCTTCTCGTCATAGTCCTCCACTGCACGTTGTGATGAGATGAGGCTGGGCTGTGTGTTTTCACCCACACCCACTACTGTTTCTTGCTCCAAGTCATCGCGCTCGGCCTGCAATGCATCCTCTTTGATTTTCAGCAGAGACCGTTTTAGAAGGCAGAGTAGTGGTATGGTGACGCTAATAATGGCGTCATCGCCGCTCACCATCTTGGTGGAGTCCTCAAAGTTTTGGAGGACAGTACATAGGTCCGACATCCATCTCCACTCCTCAGGTGTTATGTGTGGAGTTTGACCCATTTCCCGACGGCTTAGGTGATGCAGGTAGTCCACAACTGCCCTCTTCTGCTCACATATCCTGACCAACATGTGCAGAGTTGAATTCCAACGCGTGGGGACATTACACACCAGTCTGTGGGCCGGAAGACGCAAACGGCGCTGAAAGCCGGCAAAGCCGGCTGAAGCAGCAGGTGAGTTGCGAAAATGTGCAGACAGACGGCGAACTTTTACCAGCAGTTCAGACACCTCTGGGTATGACTTTACAAACCTCTGAAGCACCAGGTTGAGCACATGGGCCACGCATGGAACATGCGTCAGCTGGCCTCGTCTCAAAGCTGCCACCAGGTTCCGGCCATTGTCACACACAACCTTTCCTGGCTTTAGGTTCAGAGGTGTGAGCCAGTGATCTGCCTGCTGTTTCAGAGCTGTCCACACCTCTTCTGCATTGTGGGGTTTGTCACCTATGCAGACTAGCTTCACCACAGCCTGTTGCCGCTTTGCAGAGGCAGTGCTGCAGTGCTTCCAGCTTGGGACTGGTGTGGAGGGTACAGTGGATGAGGATGCGCAGGAGGAGGAGGCTGAGGAGCATGACATTCCGGAGCTGTAGAGTGTCGGTGAAACCCTGACAGAGGTAGGGCCTGCTATCCTTGGTGTGGGAAGGACGTGTTCCGTCCCTCGCTCAGACTGGGTCCCAGCCTCCACAATATGAATCCAGTGTGCCGTCAAGGAGATGTAGCGGCCTTGCCCACAAGCACTTGTCCACGTGTCTGTGGTTAGGTGGACTTTGGCTGAAACAGCGTTGTTCAGGGCACGTGTGATGCTGTTGGACACGTGGTTATGCAATGCGGGGAAGGCACATCTGGAGAAATAGTGGCGGCTGGGGACCGAGTAACGTGGGACAGCAGCCACCATCAGGTCGCGGAATGCTTCCGTCTCCACCAGCCGGAAAGGCAACATTTCTAGCGCTATGAGTCGCGAAATGGGATCATTCAGGACTGTGGCATGTGGGGTGTTGGCAGCGTATTTGCGCCTGCGTTCAAATGTTTGCTGAATGGATAATTGAACGCTGCGCTGGGACAAGGACGTGCTTGATGGTGATGTTATTTGTGCGTGGGCAACTTCAGGTGCAGGGCCGGAGGCTTGTTCGCGGCCAGCATGGACAGGGGATTGGCTCGCACGCATAACAGGCGAAGACGTAGCAGTGACATCAGCAAGCACCGCTCCTCGACTCTGTTGTACTTCCCACAAAGTCGGGTGCTTGGCTGACATGTGCCTGATCATGCTGGTGGTGGTCAGGCTGCTAGTTTTCGTACCCCTGCTGATACTGGCATGGCAGGTATGGCAAATGTCCTTTTTAGAGTCTTCTGGAGCCAACTTAAAAAACTCCCAGACTCGGGAAGACCGAACATTTGCACAGGCACCTTGAGTCGTGTTGTTGTTCCGGGGAACGGTTGCCTGCCTTCTGCCTGTGGACACGACCCTGCTTCGTACTGCCTGTTGGGATGCTACGCCTGCCTCCCCCTGTGCACTGCTGGCCTCGCTCTGCATATCCTCCTGCCATGTTGGGTCAGCTACTGGATCATCCACCACGTCGTCTTCCTCTTCCGCACCCTGATCCTCCTCCTGACTTCCTGGCAATTGTGTCTCATCATCGTCCACCCCTTCTTGAGACACTGCCAACGTTCCGTTCGTGAGAACGTGGCTGCTCAAATATTTGGGCATTTGTACATACCATCTCCTCATCACCCACTTCAAGAGGAGGTGGCGACAGGCCAGATTCTGCGAATGGATACGTGAACAGCTCTTCCGAGTGTCCTAGTGTGGGATCAGTAATGTCCCTGGACGTGTACTCGGCCTGGTGATAGGAAGGAGGATCAGGTTTGGATATGTGCGGTGCAGTATCACGGCTACTGACACTTGACCGTGTGGAAGACAGGGTGTTTGTGGAGGTGCCCATCTGCGCATTTTGCCTGTATACAGCGACAACTGTCTGGTGACTGTAGAGGTCACAGGAGATTAGGATTTTAGTCCCTAACCTGTATTAAGGTAGTAAGTACACCAGTCTGGTTACAGTTCAGATCACAGGAGATTAGGATTTTAGTCCCTAACCTGTATTAAGGTAGTAAGTACACCAGTCTGGTGAATGTAATGGTCACAGGAGATTAGGATTTTAGTCCCTAACCTGTATCAAGGTAGTACGTACACCAGTCTGGTGACTGTAATGGTCACAGGAGATTAGGATTTTAGGCCCTAACCTGTATCAAGGTAGTACGTACACCAGTCTGGTGACTGTAATGGTCACAGGAGATTAGGATTTTAGGCCCTAACCTGTATCAAGGTAGTAATTACACCAGTCTGGTGACTGTAATGGTCACAGGAGATTAGGATTTTAGTCCCTAACCTGTATCAAGGTAGTAATTACACCAGTCTGGTGACTGTAATGGTCACAGGAGATTAGGATTTTTTGTCCCTAACCTATATCAAGGTAGTACGTACACCAGTCTGGTGACTGTTCAGATCACAGGAGATTAGGATTTTAGTCCCTAACCTGTATTAAGGTAGTAAGTACACCAGTCAGGTGAATGTAATGGTCACAGGAGATTAGGATTTTAGTCCCTAACCTGTATCAAGGTAGTACGTACACCAGTCTGGTGACTGTAATGGTCACAGGAGATTAGGATTTTAGTCCCTAACCTGTATCAAGGTAGTAATTACACCAGTCTGGTGACTGTAATGGTCACAGGAGATTAAGATTTTTTGTCCCTAACCTGTATCAACGTAGTACGTACACCAGTCTGGTGACTGTAATGGTCACAGGAGATGAGGATTTTAGGTCCTACCCTGTATCAAGGTAGTAATTACACCAGTCTGGTGACTGTTCAGATCACAGGAGATTAGGATTTTAGTCCCTAACCTGTATTAAGGTAGTAAGTACACCAGTCTGGTGACAGTTCAGATCACAGGAGATTAGGATTTTAGTCCCTAACCTGTATTAAGGTAGTACGTACACCAGTCTGGTGACTGTAATGGTCACAGGAGATTAGGATTTTAGGCCCTAACCTGTATCAAGGTAGTACGTACACCAGTCTGGTGACTGTAATGGTCACAGGAGATTAGGATTTTAGTCCCTAACCTGTATCAAGGTAGTAATTACACCAGTCTGGTGACTGTAATGGTCACAGGAGATTAGGATTTTTTGTCCCTAACCTGTATCAAGGTAGTACGTACACCAGTCTGGTGACTGTAATGGTCACAGGAGATTAGGATTTTAGTCCCTAACCTGTATTAAGGTAGTAATTACACCAGTCTGGTGACTGTTCAGATCACAGGAGATTAGGATTTTTTGTCCCTAACCTGTATCAAGGTAGTACGTACACCAGTCTGGTGACTGTAATGGTCACAGGAGATTAGGATTTTAGTCCCTAACCTGTATTAAGGTAGTAAGTACACCAGTCTGGTAACAGTTCAGATCACAGGAGATTAGGATTTTAGTCCCTAACCTGTGTTAAGGTAGTAAGTACACCAGTCTGGTGAATGTAATGGTCACAGGAGATTAGGATTTTAGTCCCTAACCTGTATCAAGGTAGTACGTACACCAGTCTGGTGACTGTAATGGTCACAGGAGATGAGGATTTTAGTCCCTAAGTCCTAACCTGGATCAAGCTAGTAAGTACAACAGTCTGGTGACTGTAATGGTCACAGAAAAGTTTGGACTCCGATCTGGATCACCCTGCCTATATCCTCCTAGATTAGTCCTGAGAAGGACTGTTGTGGTCAGCTCAGCAGCAGTTTGCAGCCCTGCTCCGGATCTACCTATGAGGGCCGCAAATCTGTCCCTAAGCAGCAGCAGACACTCTCCCTACACTCACTGTCTGGATGGCTGTGTGCAGAGCACAGCGCGGCCGGGTCTTATAAAGGCTCGGTCACGCTGTGCAGGCCGGCCCATCACTGCAATGCCACAACTAACAGGGCTGTGGCATTGCAGTGGTCTGCCAGCCAATCCCTGCACGTGGCTGGCTCTCAAAAGAGCGCCAACATGCAGAGATCACGACCACGAGCACAGCACGAGTATCGCGAGATTACTCGGTGCTCGCCGAGTAGCCCGAGTACAGTGATACTCGTGCGAGTACCGAGTAGTGGCGAGCATGCTCGCTTATCACTAAATGTAACATATAAGATGTATCCATCCCGAGGGACCTACCCAAATAACCAATTATAAACCTATGTTCAATGCACAAGGATATATCGTATATCTAAGATGTTTATTACATATGGTGTGGTGACTATGGCCGCCTTTCCAGACTCTTCTCTATTTGGATTGATGTGTGCTCCATGTTACACTGGTCTCGGCATAATAGCTTTATAAGCTCTATTTATTTTGTGCTTTACATGCGCCTGGCACATTACTGTCAAGCTATTTCTCCCTCTGCCTGATGCTCCCAAAAATGAGATGCAAACAGGTATATAATTCAGCTAGTATGTGCTTACATCGCTATTCCCCTGACAAAGCTGCATTTAGGCAGCGATACACGTGGGGCTTGGGCGCCCCTGGGCCCATGACAGGATGATTTCTATCCATCTGACATAGAGTTACCTCCACCATCACGGTGACCTCCGGACTGGTTTGTTTATTTGGACCGATGACAGTGCTTTCCCATGGTGGGATGCCCACGTAATTTGCACTTTGTGATATCATGCATTTTTGACTCCCTCATAATACTGTTATGACTTATCAGGGTCTATACAGCTGGTTATGACTAGGTTATATGCAGTACTATTCACGCCTGATCCTTATGTGATCTTGTCACACCTGTGCTGCCTAGCATTCATACTATCGTTGATACTCATAGGTTGTATATGTATGTACTCAGAGTGATCACAGCATCTAATATATTGGCCACCACCTAGTCGGTACATTTTTACCGTGCATATAAGGTGTTTTGGGTTAACATTACTGGTTTATCTCATGGTGGGATTCCTCGCACTTGATACTGATTTGTCAATTGCGTATTATCGATTTGATTGCACCACTGTGACTCCTTGATTGATTGATCTATGCTCTCATCTTGGTTCTTATACCATACAAGAGGTTTCATTTGGGTAACTGTTTACACTGTACCACGGTGCTCCCACTGCCACCCCAGTTGTTACCAACCACACCCTGGTTATAGCATTTACCCCTGTTGTTTAACCATACCAATAACTATTCAATCGATCACATGGTGTGCTCTTTTTACACCTCTTGTACCAGACAGATGGTCCCGAATATATATACATAATTATACCATTGTCATCTACTTTATAATACGGTTATAATTGTTATAACAACACCCTGCGAGGGGTGTCCCACGGTTATCGTGTATATGGTGTCTTTGTATTGCCTTTATATCCACTATGTGATCACTGTTCCCGGGCTGTCAGATCGCTTCTCTGCAGCATGATCCCTATGCAGAGAGATCAGGCTGCAGTGAAGTGATCTGACAGCCCAGGCACAGTGATCCACTATGTGATCACAGTGCACAGGATGTCAGATCACTTTACTGCAGCCTGATCCCCATGCAGAGGGATCGGGCTGCAGAGAAGTTATCTGACAGCCCGGGCACAGTGATCCGCTATGTGATCACTGTGCCCGGGCTGTCAGATCGCTTCTCTGCAGCCTGATCCCCCTGCAGGAAGATTTGGCTGCAGAGAAGCGATCTGACAGCCCAGGCGCAGTGATCCGCTATGTGATTACTGTGCACAGGCTGCTGTCAGATCACTTCACTACAGCCTGATCCCCATTAATGGGGATCAGGCTGCAAAGAAGCCATCTGACAGCCCAAGCACAGTGATCCACAATGTGATCAATGTGCCTGGGCTGTCGAATTACTGATCTGCAGCCTGATCCCCCTGCAGGGAGTTTGGGCTGCAGTGAAGTGATCTGATAGCCCAGGCACAGTGATTTCATAGCGGATCGCTGTGCCCGGGCTGTCAGATCACTTCACTGCAGCTCCATCCCCCAGCAGGGAGATTGGGCTGCAGTGAAGCGATCTGATAGCCCAGGCACAGTGATTTCATAGCGGATCGCTGTGCCTGGGCTGTCAGATCACTTCACTTCAGCCCGATCTCCATGCATGGGGATCAGACTGCAGAGAAGCGATCTGACAGCCTGGGCACAGTGATCACATAGTGAACATGTGATCTCTGAGACTTGGGTTTGCACAGTGATGCTGCACTGTATGGCAATGATCTGCAATACAGTGCATCATCACTATGACACTAGAGACTGCAACAAGAGGACACTTGATCCCTTGCTGCAGTCTCTGGATGTAGGAGAGGTGATCGAGCTTTGTGGGACCATCGTTTTGGACTACGTTGGATCTTTATAATAAAGATGGAGTCCATATTTTGTTTGTGTTTTTTTTTCTAATAAAAAGATTTTTCCGTGTGGTGTATTATTTAACTTTTTACTAGAGATTCTTAACAGCCGGGTCTAACATTGGGCCGACATTATGAATCTTGGGCTTAGTGCCAGCTGCCAACAAAAAAGCTGGCATTAATCCCTTTATTACCTAGTTTGCCACCGGCAACAGGGCAACTGGAAGAGTCTGGGTACAGTGCCAGAAAATGGCACTTCAATGAATGCACCATTTTCTGGGGCGGCTGCAGGCTGCAATTCACAGTGTGGGGGCCCAGACTGCTTGGGCCTCTCCATGCTGAGGATTCCAGCCCCCAGCTGCCTAGTTGTACCTGGCTGCCCAGAAATATGGCGGAGCCCCACGTCAATTTTCTCCCAAATTAGTTATATAAATGAAAAAAAAATGTTGGGCTTCGCTCTATTTTTGGTTGCCAGGTACAATGAGGCAGCTGTGGGTGGTAGTCCGTAGCTGCCATGTTGTACCTGGCTGGACCAAAAATATGGCAAAGTCCCACATCATTAAAAAAAAAAAATATTTCTACAAATAAAACACCATGGTGCTTTGCAGTATTTTTTGTTGACAGCCAGGCACAACTTGGCAGCTGGGGGGCTGGAATCCTCGGCGTGGAGAGACTCAAACGTTGTGGGCCCCCCACGCTGCGAATTGCAACCCACAGCCACCGCAGAAAATAGAGCATTCATTAGAGGCACCATTTTCTGGTACTGTACCCCGACTCTTCCAGTTGCTCTTATGCTGATGGCACACAGGGGCTCTCCATATGCGACATGGTGTCCGCTAACAATTTGATTGGAAAATTAGCTTCAATTGTTGGCGGACACCATGTTGCGTATAGAGAGCCCCTGTGTGCCTAAACATTGGAGCTCTTCCACATGTGACCCCATTTTGGAAACTAGACCCCCCAAGGAACTTATCTAGATGCATAGTAAGCACTTTTTTCACAAATATTTCCTTTTAGCCTTAATTTTTCTTTTTCACATGGGCAACTGGATAAAATGGATCCTAAAATGTGTTGGGCAATTTCTTCTGAGTACACCGATACCTCATATGTGGTCATTATCCACTGTTTGGGCGCATGGCAGGGCTCGGAAGGGAAGGTGCGCCATTTGACTTTTTGAATGGAAAATTAGCTCCAAAAGTCAAATGGCGCTCCTTCCCTTTCGAGCACTGTCATGCGCAAAAACAGTGGTTTATGCCCACATATCAGGTATCAGTGTACTCGGGAGAAATTGCCCAACAAATTTTATGATCTATTTTATCCTGTTGCCCATGTGAAATTGAAAAAAAATCAGGCTAACAGAACATTTTTGTTGGGAAAATTAAAATGTCCATTTTTTTCTTTCACGTTCCTTTAGTTCCTGTGAAGCACCTGAAGGGTTAATAATCTTCTTGAATATAGTTTTGAGTAGCTTGAGGGGTGCAGTTTTTGGAATGGTTTCACTCTTGGGTGTTTTCTGTCATGTACACCCCTCAAAGGGACTTCAAATGTGATGTGGTCACTAATAAAATGGTTTTGTAAATTTTGCTGGAAAAATGAGAAATTGCTTATGAACTTTGAACCCTTATAACTTCCGAACAATTTTTTTTTTTTGTTTCAAAATTGTGCAGATGTGAAGTAGACATGTGGGAAATGTTATTTACTAACTATTTTGTGTCACATAACTCTCTAGTTCAACAAAATAAAAATTCAAAATCTGAAAATTGTGAAATTTTAAAACTTTTTGCTAAATTTAGAATTTTTTCACAAATAAACGCAAAAATTATCAACCTGAATTTACCACTCACATGAAGCCCAATATGTCATGAAAAAACAATCTCAGAGTCGCTAGGATCTGTTGAAGTGCTCCAGAGTTATTACCTCATAAAGAGACACTGGTCAAAAAAAAATGGCAATCAGTAAGGCCAAAATAGGCTGGGTCATGAAGTGGGGTTCAAAATTTTGGCTAACTGTCGAACATTACCTGTTCGACAAACCGAACTGAATTTGAACTTCCAAAAGTTTGCTCATCTCTAGTTATGAACCAAACACCAGCTAAAATGTATCATTAAGGCCCCTTTCACATCTAATGCAGGGCTGCGTTTTTACCACTAAAAACGCATCACAACACATGCGTTTTTAGCCCCATTGATGTTAATGGAAACATGTAAAAACACATGCAAAAACGCAAAATGCATGCGTTTTTGCAAACGCAGACCAAAATGTCACAAGCAACTTTTTGGTCTGCTTTTGCAAAAATGCATGCATTTTGCATTTTTGAAAATGCACATGCATTTTTGCATGAATTTTTACATGCGTTTCCATTAAAATCAATGGGGGTAAAACCCCAAGCGTTTTGGTGCGTTTTAGCGGTAAAAACGCATAGAAACGCAATTGAAGCAAAACGCAGCCCTGCATTAGATGTGAAAGGGGCCTAACTTCATGCTACCACTCTCAAATGCTTTCATGGTGCGCAGCAAGATGTCAATGAAAGCTGGAATGAAGGTCTTTCCTCTTCAGGAAGACAACTTTTGCCTTGGACACAATGATTGCTAGAATGTAGTCTAGAGATTACATGGGCAACACCATTAACATACGTTCATGAACATGAAGGTGTCCCATGAGATATTTTTCAACCACACTTCCAGACCACATGTTGCTTATGTTGTGAGCAGCCCACAAGTCATAACTGTTAGGCTAGGGTCACACTGCCACAATTCTAAGTCCCCTGCATGTTTAGCAGAGAACTTAGATTTTTTTTCTCCCTCTGCAGCCTTCATGCAGGCTGCAGAGCGGAGAACGCGGCCCCTAGCAACCCGCAGGGAACTTAGAATTGTGCCAATGTGACCCCAGCCTTATACCGTGGCCTGCAGCTCTCCCATCGATCATATGTGGGATGTCTTTGGTTGGCAATTGGAAAGGGAGCTACCAGCAGCTAATCAGAACAATCTGCAAATCTAAGGCTAGGGTCACACTTGTGAGGGTAATTGCGGTTACCACATCCAGATTTGGCTGTGGTAACCACAATTGCCTTCACACACATTTTGGACACAAAATGTGTCCTTAAATCCGCAATCCGGTAACTGGATTGCTCCGGATGTGTAATCTGGAGCAATCCGGTTACCGCCTGCTTTGTTCATCCCTGCTGCCACAGGTTAAATATTAATAATCCATGTGGGCAGCATGTCTCTAGGTGGTGCCCACCCTCCCTAGAGACATGCTGTCTACACAGGACGGCATGTCAGGGGTTAATTATACTGTTAACACCTTAGCCGCAATTGTCGGCTTTTACTATACTTTCTATTAACAGATGCCGCCTCCTGCATCAGGACCACTATCCTACGTAATGTGCGTAAGCACATTACAGAACAGCATCCTTAATAAGGAGCTGTCTGTGGTGGGTACGCCATTTGCGTAATGTAGTGGCTGCTGTCCTGGGTCCTGATATGATGTACAGTAGTTCTATGGCTGTGCGGTGGTCATAGAAATACTGTATGAGCGATCAGGACCCTGGACAGCAGCCACTACACTACGCAAATGGCGTAACCACCACAGACAGCTCCTTATTAAGGATGCTGTTATGTAATGTGCTTACGCACATTACGTAGGATAGTGGTCCTGATGCAGGAGCCGGCAGCTGTCAATAGAAAGTATAGTAAAAGCCAACAATTGCGGCTAAGGGGTTAACAGTATAATTAACCCCTGACATGCGTCCTGTGTGGACAGCATGTCTCTAGGGAGGGTGGGCACCCCTAGAGACATGTTGCCCACATGGATTATTAATATGTAACCCTTTGTTCATCTCTGCGGCAGCAGGGATAAACAAAAGGATACGGCTGCCGCTGGCATTCACATATGCCTTGCGGCAGCCGCATGGGCTCCCATACCGCTCCGAAAACTTCAGCCTGCATGATTTTTCACGCAGGATGCAAATCCGGATGCGGTAACCGGATTGCATGCAGTGCAATCCGGTTATAATAATGGCCTCCTATGGGCTGCGGATCCTGATCCGGTTTTGAGCTTTTTAACAGCTCAATACCGGATCAGGATCTGAATTTTTTGCCTCAAATGTGACCCTAGCCTAAGTATATTCAGCATTGCAGAACATTACTTAAACATTAGTAACTACATTGATAGCAGACCAGATTTATAAATGCAGTAATTTCAGCACATTGCATTCATACTTTATACTGCATAGAGAAATTTTGAAAATATTGCTTCATTCATTTCATTTTTTTTCAGTGCATATTATTAACATCAATCCTGAGATGTCCATAATTCCAAAACTTTTAAATTTTGGAGTTGTAATTTCTAGCATTAAGGGGTATATATACATGTACATACATGTCAAATAATATACAGTATATCCCAAAGAAGCAGCATATCCTCTGTGGGTGCTCGATTGTCCAAGGGAATATATATCAAGTTTTATAAGTCTCTCTATAGTATATAAATTCTCTACCAGCAATGATCTAACCTATTAGTAATATTGTTTGGCTCACATATGGAGAATGAGAATAGAAGCAGAAAATACAAAATACAATTCAACATCAGAAAAGAACAAAATCAAAGAGAGGTGAACAATAACCAACTGAAAGGAATTGTCAAACCTGCAGCAATAATTCGACAAACTGGAAAAACGCCACATATTTGTGTGAGGCATCATGGAGATAGCTCATTATGTTTTTGGAAATTCCCCAATCCCGTACAATTCGTGCATATGGCAGAGATGAGTGAATGCAGCCAGTATTACAAGCTTATTTTTTCACCTTGTTGATGGGGTTCCCACTGAGCTTTTAGACAGCACTAGAGAAAAATCGTTCTTCCAATCTGAGAAACTTTCTTTTGTTGTTGGTTTGTATAACATTAAAGAGGATTCTAAAATACGAGATGAGTTTCAAACAGAGGTTCTGACATGACCACATGTGGATCCAAGCTGTCAATGTCTATTTTAGATCAGCCTACTGATTAATCAGGAAATGTCTGTTGCCGATGTGGACCATTTAAAAGAAGCTGGCTTGAATGGAATCACTGAGGAGCCACAGCTACTTCAAAAATATATAATTTATAAAACATTGGAAATCAATATGTACAACTGAGTAGTATTTACACCGCTATGTGGCTTAGCTATAAGGAAAATTGCATTCATACTAATGGATTTATCTACCCAAATGAAATTCAGTGACTTACTATAGTATCATTATATAAAATATTCTCCTATCAATCCACTAGAACACAGCCCTGAATGGAATACAAAAGATGCATACAAGGGGGACTCTGACCTACATGTATAAACTTTAATCATATGCAGTGTCTATAAAAAGTCTACACACCCCTGTAAGCATTCCCAGATTTTTGTCATATAAAAATATTATACAACGAAGAATCTTTCTGAAAATATCCCACTTTTATTGTCACCTGTAATTTGTGGTAATGCATTGAGAAAAAAAAATGAATTAATTTTGATGGGAAAACTAAAATTAAAATAATGTGGTTATATAAGTGTAAATACCTCCTTATAATCGGAGATGTGGTTGTGGTCAGAATTAGCCAATCACATTTAAACTCATGTTAAATAGAGTCAGTATATGGATGTCATCATATACAGTGACTCTAAATAATCCTATATAAAGCATAACAGTACTAAGATTTTTCTGAAATTTTCTTAGTTGCATTTTACAAAGCTCCATGAACAACCCTCGAAACAGCAAAAGGATCTCATTGTTGTTGTCAGACGAATGGTACAAGAAAGTTTCCAAGCTATTAGATGTATTATACTGTGATACCACCCGTGGTATTCGGCATTTGGATGGCCGACGCTGCGGTTCAGATCCACTGGAGCAGTTGGTGACATAGCAAAGATGATAAAGCTCTCCACGGGTAGAGCGAGGCCCCAGGGCAGTTATAAAGTCTATTAGATGATGGTAACCGATGTAGCACAGGGCAAGTGATGCAGTAAATAAATCTGAGGACACAGCAGGGTGCAGTGTTCACATTTTACTCACAGTTCTCCAGGTTTCAACAACCAGATGTGCTGTGTCCTCTGGGTCAGGGCTCCTGTCAATTCAAGGGTAACTTGGATGCACTTTACCGGGACCCTCTTCTGGTGTAGCTTTCCAGGTCATCTCTCTGCGCTGGCTGACGCCCTGCTGCCCTGCGCCTCGCACACAGTGTCCCAATACAGCAGCCGCGGGTCCTGTCGGATTAAGTCTTCCTAGCCCCCTTGACCCTGTGTGGCTGCCTTTTTATCGATTATTTGTGGATTTGGCTGCTACACATGAAGATACTGCAGCCTCCGGTTTGCTAGTTGAGTCCTACAGTCTCTCTGCTAGTCTGGGGCTGGTCCCCACTGCGACCTGGTCCCTCCACCTGACTCCGGTCATGGTCAGTGGATTCCCCACTCCAGCGCCATGGGTGGATTCCTCACTTCCTGTGCTCCTAGGACCCCTTTTCTGTCTCTCAAGCCCCTCACCAGCTCTTCTGTCTCTCTCCTTCCCTTGTCCTGAGACAAGCCTCTCTGCTCCAGTCTCCAGGATGTCTCTCTCTGTCACTCCACTCATGATAGACTCCTGTCATCAATTGAACTCCCTTCTAGACTCTTCTACCCATTTTCTAACGTCAATCACGTTCTCTACGCCACCAACGTACGTCCTACATTGTCTCTGCTTCCTTCACTACTTCCTGGTATTCTACTCTTATCTACTTCCTCCACCCACACCCTCTATCAAGTTCCTCCTCCAGCCTGAGATGGGGTCCTCCCTCAATAGGGTCCACCCAGATCCCCTGGTCTGGAGTGGTGTGGTGCTGGATGCTAGTGGGTACTGGGTAGCGCCCCCTCCTTACCCAAAAGTCAAGTACCACCCCTCTGGCTGAGGTGCAGTACCTCTGCAGTACCACATAATCTTATATATGTGTCAATCCTATGTACTGTGTAATAGATGTGTCTAACCATACAGGGACATGGTCTCATCCTACCACATCTCCTGTGCTGAGATATTCATGGATATTGCCTGATCATACGACATCTTCTGGGCAGGGGAGGAAGTAAAAGGTACATAGACATTACAGCACAGGATCACAAATAATTATTTCTTTGAGGTAAAACATTTTTTAAAAACAGGGAGGGAAATGTTTTACCTCACAAAATTAATCATCTATCTACTGTAATGTCTGTATACTCTTTTGTGCGATCACCTGCAGAGGAGAGGTGGTATAATCAGACCGTGTCCCTGTATGGTCAGACACATTCATTACACAATACATAGCAGGGACACACATATAAGATTATCTCAGCACAGGAAATGTGGAATGATGAGACCATGTCCCTGTACGGTCAGACACATCCATTACACTGTACATAGCAGGGACACATATATAAGATTCTATAAAAATGAGACAAATGCGCAATAGAGTATTATCTCTATTATATAGAAATGTATGTATGGTGACAAGGGCCTGCTCACCTGATCTGGTTGTGTAACCCACAACCAGTATGAACAGGGGCGTAACTACAACAAGTGCAGGGGTTGCGATCGCACCCGGGCCCTGCAGCCTAGGGGGACCCCAAAAGTCCTTTGGCCCATAGAAAAAGACTAATACTATTAAAAATTTGCAATAATTGGGGGCCCCGTTGGAGCTTTCGCATCGGGGCCCCAGGGCCTGAAGTTACACCACTGAGTATGAACGCTTAGTCAGTAGCTGCTGCTGGATCCACACATCCACGGGTCACAGCGGTAAGAAATCAGCATATAAGGACGAAGTGTCGTACGATTACCAGTAATGTCCCTGAGGAAGGAGCTGGGAAATAGCTCCGAAACGCGTCGGATTAAAGAACTACTTCAACCAGACGATCCTTTGTCCTGGTCTTCCTTTGGTAGCAGCGGGGATCGTACGACACTTCGTCCTTATATGCTGACATATATAAGATTATCTCAGCACAGGAACATTTTATTTAACTACATCCACTTGTGGAAATTATTATTATTCCAAGATCTATTTATTAAAATCAACTTTGAAATTTACTTTGTGGGAAAACCCCCTTTAAATTTGGTAAAAAAGTAACATTTCCAAGAGCTTGCAAGAATGGTACCGTATATACTCGTGTATAAGCCGAGTTTTTCAGCACAAAAATTGTGCTGAAAAGTGCCCCCCTCGGCTTATACACTAGTCACTATACGGCTGAGTGTGGGGGGGGGCGGTGACCGGGGGCTGGAGGAGGTGGGGGAGGCTGTAATATGAGCGCCCGGTCACGTGGGGCCGCTCATTAGTGCAATGCAATATGCACTGCATCCCCCTGTCCATCAGCGGCAGGTGGAGCGGTGCATATTACATTGCGCTCCAACAGTGGTATATACAGGCCCTCCCGCTCCCCCCCATGGTATATACAGGCCCCCCCGTTTCCCCCCCCCCAGTGGTATACAGGCCCCCGGTTGCTACCGCACACCTGTAAAAGAACAGCTTTCATACTTACCCTCCTCGCTGTTACCGCGCTCCTCCGGTCTCCTTCCCGCTTCTATCTGGCCGTCCGGCGCACAGACAATGACGTCATTGTTTCTGCGCAGTCACATGACGCCGGGTAGAAGCAGGAAGGAGACGAGGACGCACGATGACAGCGAGGAGGGTAAGTATGAAAGCTATTCTTTTACAGGTGTGCGGCAGCAACCGGGGGCCTGTATACCACTGGGGGGGAAACGGGGGGCCTGTATATACCGCGGGGGGGCCTGTATATACCACTGGGGGGGAGCGGGGGCCTGTATATACAACTGGGGGGAGCCTGTATATACCACTGGGGGCCTGTATATATCACTGATGGGGGCCTGTATATATCACTATGGGGGCCTGTATATATCACTGGGAGGGGCTGTAACCTCTGATGGGGGGCCTGTATATACCACTAATGGTGGACCTGTATATACCACTGGGGAGGCTGCTGTATACCACTGGGACTGCTGTATGTACTGCTGGGGCCTGTATATACAACTGGGGAGGCTGCTGTAATACTGCTGGGGCCTGTATATACCACTGGGGAGGCTGCTGTATACCACTGGGGCTGCTGTATATACTGCTGGGGTCTGTATATACCACTGGGGAGGCTGCTGTAATACTGCTGGGGCCTGTATATACCACTGGGAGGCTGCTGTATACTACCACTGGGGAGGCTGCTGTATACTAGCACTGGGGAGACTGCTGTATACTACCACTGGGGAGGCTGCTGTATACTACCACTGGGGAGGCCTGTATACCACACTACTGGGGGCTGTATACCTGTGCTGGGGTCCACCCTTGGCTTATACACGAGTCAATATGTTTTCCCAGGTTTTGGGGGCAAAAGTAGTGGGGTCGGCTTATACACGGGTCGGCTTATACACGAGTATATACGGTAAATTCCAACATCTAAGCACAATGAGTAGGGGACATGCAGCATTGTGTAACCATGCATACACTTGTTTTGAACCATTAAGAGAAGGTCCCACATCTTGAGTGTGGCCTGCACACACCTGGAGGTGTTTGTGTGCTTGTTCAGACAGTATACATGTATGTTAAATTTGAAGGCTCACTACAAAACACACTCAACCATCGTAGATGGGAGGTCTGAACAGCACAACTTACCCAATGACTCTGGTGAGCTAGCTGGAGCACGTACTGCGTGTTTTTTTTATATATGCAACGCAGCCAATCACAGCGCAGTGGCATCATTCAATACACGGACCCGCCTCGGCGTAGCCACGCCCGAGCCATATGATTTGCTCACTCAGGTGCGTTTTAATTTTGTGTTGCTCCATTTAAAAAGGGCAGTGTTGAAGGCACTTGTGTGTTGCAAAGTCATATGCCACATCTTGGTAGCGTCTCTTCAAGCACACTCTGCTGGTCAGACGGTAGGTCTAGCACTGTCCATGCCTTCATCAAGTCCACAGGTCTGTGTATTTGGCTCCTACCACCACCTACTGGCCCATATCAAATGTTTTAGACAATAATTTTGGGTATGGAGACGTACATGGATGTCGATTTTTTGGTTTATAGAGGCATGTTCTGGACGTCAATGTCATGTCTGCCACATCATGTGGCTCTCCACATTTCAGCGCCCTCATCTACTGTGTTGGGCTTTGTGTACATTATGCTGCAAAGAGCGGCTAAACCTGTACTGCTGCCATGCAACAAACCAGAGTGCCATACAACTGTTGTGCTATTGAGACATAGTGCCTTTGCTAATACATTTATGCACACCCTAACGTATGTCGAATAGTTGTTTTTGTAGCCATTCATAAGACGACAGGTCTTATTAGTTTTTTCCAGGTTTAGGCTAGGTTTGAACATTTCATTAAGTCACGCTTTACCGCAATGTTTGGGTCAAATTATGTCATATTAATGACCGGTTGTGATTATGTGCCCATTAATTGGGGGACATTATGTGAATATAGATACATCTATGTGTGGTTTGTGATGTGTTTTGTGCTTATGTTGCAGATGGCGGACGATCAGGATTTTATCCGGGCATTATTGGCCATATACCAGGAGAACGAATGCCTGTGGCGGCTGCGAGCACCTGATTATAAGAATAATCAGGTGAAGGATGTGGCCTATGGCCATCAGGTTGCCCTCACTCAGTAGCACAACGCTGGTGCGAGGTGGGACAAGGCGATGGTCAAGAATAAAATCAAGCGCCGCGCACCATATTCCGAAAGGAACACAAGCAGGTCCATAGTTCCCAGCATTCAGGGATGGGAAGTGAGAAGGTACATGTGCCACAATTGTGGTACTTTGACCTCCTCACTTTCACTCTGGACCAGGATGTTTCTCGAGGTTTATGGTGTGTCAGGGAGTTTGCTGACACCAGGGCCGCATCCGAAGCCACCACTCCATCACAGGAGGTAGGCTATTGTAATGTTCTAGTGTATCTGCGTCCTTTGGTGGTAGTTCACAATCCTGTGGGTCTTGAAATTATACCGTGTTTGTGTTGTTGATTGGTCACACACTTTCCTCCTCTGTTGTTAGATTGATTGTTTGTAACACACAGCACTTTACATGTGTTGCCCTCAGGTAAGTAGGGTGGACATTTTGCACAGTGTAATTTCTTTGCTGCTCTCTGTGACATGTTTTTGTGCATGGTATACAATGTATTGGGACTGGTGCTGTTGCAGTACATCTGTGATGGCTAATAGCCTCTTGTTGGAACATGGCCATTGATAATTGTTTTGTTTTCCCCTTTGTTACAGGATCCACTGGAGCAGGAGCTAACGCTGGAGGGGTTACCCGCTCAGGATCCTCCTCCGACCACATCTGCGGGGAAGGCTGTGCCTGGTCCCAGTTTGGTCGACCAGCACCCTCATCCCAGCTCAGGTGTCTCTAGAAGACGGGCCCTGACACCGCCCAATACTGAGCTGGGAGCGTGGGCTAAGCGGGTGCTGGTCCACACGAAAATCAGCCAAGTACTGGGACTGGGCACCTAGTTAATGAGCGGTGGTCCAGATGTCAACACAGCAGCGGCAGATTAGTGAGTGGATCATCATTCATGTCCTGGAGGTGGGCGTGGAAGACGCGGAAGGGTCACAGGGTCCTCGTCCACCTGTGCATGGCCCCGGACAAAATCCTGATTTGTCCAGGGGCCCCAGACACTCCCACCTCCCAAATTGCCCAACTGGTAGGGCATATGGTGACTCTGACCCTCCAACCACGTCTGAACCAGTAGATTGAGTACACCTATGTAGAGAGAAGCTACTAATGAATATGCGTTGTGATTTTGGCTCATATTATTCCTGTCACATTTGAACACACATTATGTGTCTTTTAATTTGTGTTGGTCTTTAATTAAATTTCTTTTGGACCACAGTAGAATGTTTTATTTTTCTGTGTCATGTATGTGTACATATGTATTGTGATGTAGTTTGAGAGTGAAAGTCTGTGTGTCACCTGTTTAAGCCACATAACCAAGCAAACATGTTATTGAACATATTTGCACCCTTAGTTGTCACAATGTTGCTTTTGATACAATAAAAACAAAAAACGGCTGTACAATTGTGTAGACGTCACCCACCTAATGTTTGTGGTCTTGGCCATACAATGTGAATGAGTAGTGTGTCACCCATTTTTTGGTTAGACCATTGGTATAAATTGGGTGAGTAATGTCGTTTAATGGTCTGAACATTGAGGGTGTTCCTTAACCCCTTCAGGACCCAGCTTATTTTGACCCTAAAGACCTTGGCATTTTTGTCAATTCTGACCAGTGCACCTTTATGAGGTAAAAACTCTGGAACGCTTCAAAGGATGCTAGCAATTCTGAGATTATTTTTTCGAGACATATTGGGCTTCATGTATATGGTAAATTCAGGTCAATCATTTTTGCGTTTATTTGTGAAAAAAATCACAAATTTGGCAAAAATGTTGAAAATTTTGCAATTTTCACATTTTGAATTTTTATTCTACTAAACCAGAGAGTTATGTGACACAAAATAGTTAATAAATAACATTTTCCACATATCTACTTTACATCAGCACAATTTTGGAAAAAAAAAACATTTCTTGGGTGGGAAGTTATACGGGTTCAAAGTTCATCAGCAATTTCTCATTTTTCCAGCAAAATTTACAAAACCATTTTTATAGTGACCACATCACATACACCATTCCAAAAACTGGACTAAACGGACATTTTAATTTTTCTAACAAAAATGTTCTTTAGCCTCAATTCTTTCATTTTCACATGGGTAACAGGATAAAATGGATCCTAAAATTTGTTGGGCAATTTCTCTTGAGTACATCGATACCTGATATGTGGTCATAAACCACTGTTTGGGCACACGGCAGGGCTCAGAAAGGAAGGAGCTCAATTTGACTTTTGGAGCTAATTTTCCATTCAAAAAGTGAAATGGCACTCCTTCACTTCTAAGCCCTGCAGTGCACCCAAACAGTGGTTTATGACCACATATGAGGTATCAATGTACTCAGGAGAAATTGGCTGACAAATTTTAGGATGCATTTTATCCTTTTACCCATGTGAAAATGAAAAAATTAGGCTAAATGAAAATTTTGTGAAAAAAAGTACTTTTTCATTATTACTGATCAATTTGTGAAACATCTGGGGGTTCAAAGTGATCACCACCCATCTGGATAAGTTTCCTGGGGAGTCTAGTTTCCAAAATGGGGTCACTTTTACGGGAGTCCCAATGTTTAGGCACACAGGGGCTCTCCAAATGCGACATGGTGTCCGCTAACAATTTGAATGGAAAATTAGCTCAACTTGTTAGCGGACACCATGTAGCGTTTGTAGAGCCTCTGTGTGCCTAAACATTGGAGCTCCCACACAAGTGACCCCATTTTGGAAACTAGACCCCAGGGAACTTATCTAGATGGGTGGTGAGCTTTTTGAACCCCCAGGTGCTTCACAAATTAATCTGTAAAAATGAAAAAAGAAAATTTTTGTGGAAAAAAAGTACTTTTTAATCATTACAGATCAATTTGTGAGACATCTGGGGGTTCAAAGTGCTCACCACCTATCTAGATAAGTTCCCCCGGGGGTATCGTTTCCAAAATAGGGTCACTTGTGTAGGAGCTCCAATGTTTAGGCACACAGGGGCTCTCCAAACACGACATGATGTCCGCTAACAATTTGAGCTAATTTTCCTTTCAAATTGTTAGCGGACACCATGTCGCGTTTGGAGAGCCCCTGTGTGCCTAAACATTAGAGCTCCCCCACAAATGACCCCATTTTGGAAACTAGACCCCCCAGAGAACTTATCTAGATGCATAGTGAGCACTTTGAACCCCCAGTTGCTTCGCAAATAAAATATATATAAAAATTGTTTCAGTACAAGAAGCCATCTGTCATTGTACGTATACTTGTGTCTCACTGCTGTGACTTTTATGACCTGTGTTTATGGGGCACCATGGTCTTTCTAGTTTTATGTTGTCAGTAATTGTTTAATCCTTTTTTTAGTTTTCTCTTTTTTTATCTCTTATACTTGTTTTATTTCATTGTCTTCGGAGTGTATGTTTGAAAAAAGTCTGTTTTGATCATAATGACATGTATTAAATACACAGTTTCATATGGACCACAAAAATAAACCCTACCCAAGCACCAACAACTTCCAGGAATGACGTATTTTCTTTATAATATTTCTATGTATGGGATTTTCAGCACTTCATCTTAGGAATTTACGTCTGAAGAAAACAGCAGTTGTGCGTCTGTGGGTTTTCCTTCCTAGCCCCTTATTATTGCACCTTTTTTTAAGTTAATACACAAAACAGGCATAAGTATATGAAGCGATGGCTGGGGGACCACCGCAGTGCAGAGTGAATTAAGGTACACAAGATGAGGTGCAAATATCAAAAGGTGAATTTATTGAAAGGCAGGGAATAGTGTGGTTAAACCAGGTTCAAACAGGGGTATGCAGTGGCAAAAGATCATTTCCAAGATTTTGTATTCTCTAGCTGGACTGCTCAATAACACGGGGTTCCAACTATTACAAGATCAATGTATCATAGGTAAATCCAAACCATAACAAAGTATAATGCTACTCTATGTATAACCTCATCTAAACGGCCCTCATGGCTGCCGTGTTCAGGCTATTGAAGCATACACTAGGACATGACATGTACACAATCATAAACAAACTCACAGTGTTGTTGGGGACGCGGATCCAGTCCCAGGGGCCCCCAACATTCCTGCACAGTGGTGCGCACGTCTTCCTGCTGGATCGGTGAAATGTGGTCTTTTCCTTGCTTCAGAGTCCTTGAGATGCTCCTGGAATCTGTAAGTCCTGTTCTCAGTCTCTTTGTGACTCCTCAATATAACACAGGACAGTCACCTTTGCAACACATGCAGAACCTGTTCAATATCCCAAGTCCATTACTTCACACAGGCTGCGTGACCTTTCACACAATTGATACACTGCTGCTCTCAGCAGCAGCTCCCAGCTCTGTCTGTCCCTTATAAGCTCAACCCCTCCCCTACCAGCATCAGGCAGTCCATTAGCACATTCTTTTGCAGGGGGAGCAGAACATTCCATCAAACCAGACATGGGGGTGCTGTCTCTTTATGTGGCAGTGTGGTACCATTGCAGGGGATTGCCACAGGATCCACCGGTGCAAGGAGGGATTTACACCTTGGTACACACAGCACACAAAACCTTCCACCCCAGACCTGAAGGGGGAGCTCTACTGGCTGCCTTAAGCCAGATCCACTTTAAAGGATCCAGGCCTGAGGGGAGGAGTCAGTTAGTCTCAGTTAGAGAGAGGAGAGAGCAGCAGTGAAGGAGCTGGTCGCTGGGATAGAACCAGGCCCAGGACCAGGGAACACTGACCCAGCTGTGCTGCACCCTAGGGAGTGTGTCGGAGGCCAGTGGAGGAAGCAGGGAATTAAAGAAGGGAACAGATCAAGCTTCCGTTTAGCTTACCCGGACACCGGAGTCCGACACTGCTAAGCATCCAGTGCTGCAGGAAAAGCCCGGAAGGACCAGGAGCAATTAACCCCCTGAGGAAAACAAGTAAGAGACACTCGAACCTGACCAAGCACAGGTCCAGGGGACCAAGAGGAGAATTGGGACCCCACAGAAGGACCTCATTGTCGGTTATAGAGTAAAGCCCTGGGAGGGAAGAAGGAGCGGTGAGTTCAGCTATAAGCAGAACTTACCCCAAATCACCATACACAGTGACAGAGAAGGCCTCACAACTCTCCAAGGTGGAAGTTCCAAATTGCACCGAGGACCTGGTTATTTCTCTGGACTGTACCTGTTACCGGTCATCAGTAAAAGGTACAGAAACAAAGACTATGGTATGTGTGTGTCTGCTTAACCGCCGCTACCCACAGCTTTGACTGCAGAGACGCTACTACAAATCCCCTCATCCATCCCTGCTGCCCTGAGGTAAAGCTCCACCTGTGGGGAGCTGTACTACACTGAGCTGCATCTCCATCACCTCAGCGGCCGGCTGCAGCGCTGGTATACATGTTACCAGGTACCACAGGTGGCGTCACATAACAAATCCCCTTCACCACCATCATCCCCCACCATCCCCAACATTGAGGGTCCAGGGCACGGGACTGGGGACCGACCAGCCGTGATCCCCCATCCAAGTCGCCATCAGCCCCGGTATCCTAGTACCCCCTACCCTGTCGACCACCTCAGCAGCGTGTTTCTTACTGTCCATAGCAGTAACACCCCCAACATATACATGCCTAGTAAGAGCATATTCACACTGATCACCAAATTGACTAAAGCTAAGGAAAAACAGTACACAAAACATGCAAAAATAATCTGCCATGAATAAATAAGTTAAAAAAAGTACCATCCCAAGTGGGTGCACCTTGTCATGGTGGGATGGCTTTTTACCTTTTTGCAAAAATGTACAGTTAGGGCCAGAAATATTTGGACAGTGACACAAGTTTTGTTATTTTAGCTGTTTACAAAAACATGTTCAGAAATACAATTATATATATAATATGGGCTGAAAGTGCACACTCCCAGCTGCAATATGAGAGTTTCCACATCCAAATCGGAGAAAGGGTTTAGGAATCATAGCTCTGTAATGCATAGCCTCCTCTTTTTCAAGGGACCAAAAGTAATTGGACAATGAACTCTAAGGCCTGCAATTAACTCTGAAGGCGTCTCCCTCGTTAACCTGTAATCAATGAAGTAGTTAAAAGGTCAGGGGTGGATTCCAGGTGTGTGGTTTTGCATTTGGAAGCTGTTGCTGTGACCAGACAACATGCGGTCAAAGGAGCTCTCAATTGAGGTGAAGCAGAACATCCTGAGGCTGAAAAAAAAGAAAAAATCCATCAGAGAGATAGCAGACATGCTTGGAGTAGCAAAATCAACAGTTGGGTACATTCTGAGAAAAAAGGAATTGACTGGTGAGCTTGGGAACTCTAAAAGGCCTGGGCTTCCACGGATGACAACAGTGGTGGATGATCGCGCATACTTTATTTGGTGAAGAAGAACCCATTCACAACATCAACTGAAGTCCAGAACACTCTCAGTGAAGTAGGTGTATCTGTCTCTAAGTCAACAGTAAAGAGAAAACTCCATGACAGTAAATACAAAGGGTTCACATCTAGATGCAAACCATTCATCAATTCCAAAAATAGACAGGCCAGAGTTAAATTTGCTGAAAAACACCTCAAGAAGCCAGCTCAGTTCTGGAAAAGTATTCTATGGACAGATGAGACAAAGATCAACCTGTACCAGAATGATGGGAAGAAAAAAGTTTGGAGAAGAAAGGGAACGGCACATGATCCAAGGCACACCACATCCTCTGTAAAACATGGTGGAGGCAACGTGATGGCATGGGCATGCATGGCTTTCAATGGCACTGGGTCACTTGTGTTTATTGATGACATAACAGCAGACAAGAGTAGCCGGATGAATTCTGAAGTGTACCGGGATATACTTTCAGCCCAGATTCAGCCAAATGCTGCAAAGTTGATTGGACGGCGCTTCATAGTACAGATGGACAATGACCCCAAGCATACAGCCAAAGCTACCCAGGAGTTCATGAGTGCAAAAAAGTGGAACATTCTGCAATGGTCAAGTCAATCACCAGATCTTAACCCAATTGAGCATGCATTTCACTTGCTGAAATCCAGACTTAAGACGGAAAGACCCACAAACAAGCAAGACCTGAAGGCTGCGGCTGTAAAGGCCTGGCAAAGCATTAAGAAGGAGGAAACCCAGCGTTTGGTGATGTCCATGGGTTCCAGACTTAAGGCAGTGATTGCCTCCAAAGGATTCGCAACAAAATATTGAATATAAAAATATTTTGTTTGGGTTATGTTTATTTGTCCAATTACTTTTGACCTCCTAAAATGTGGAGTGTTTGTAAAGAAATGTGTACAATTCCTACATTTTCTATCAGATATTTTTGTTCAACCCTTCAAATTAAACGTTACAATCTGCACTTGAATTCTGTTGTAGAGGTTTCATTTCAAATCCAATGTGGTGGCATGCAGAGCCCAACTCGCGAAAATTGTGTCACTGTCCAAATATTTCTGGCCCTAACTGTATATAGTAATACTCTGTTTTTACTAGCATTTGGTTTTTACTTATTTGTTCATGGCATGGTATTTTTGCACATTTTATATACTGTTTTCCTTAAGGTTAGTCCTTGTTTCAGTTTACCTCACACAAGACCTCACACCAAAAGAATACCATACTCAAAGTGAAGCATGATGGATGCTGCTTTACTAAAGGTGGAGGGAATTAAAAACAGTTCCAAATATCAATTTTACATGCCTCTGCTAAAGACCTGAAGTGAAAAAGAATTTCAACAGCAAGAGAATGACCCTAAGCATATGTTCAAATCAAGAAAAAATGACCACCAAAAAAAATAAAAGTTTTAAAGTGATCCAGGCAGAGCCCAGACGTGAATTCTATTCATATAATGTGAGTTGACTTGAAAAGGGCTGTATGCAAGATCTGTCCTCATAATCTGACATATTTGGAGCATTTCTACAGGAGGGCAGAGATTGCCAATTTTAGATGATCCATTTTGATACCTACCTAATAAGACTGAATGCTGACATGCATTCGAAAAGTACTTCCACAAAGTTATTTGTTTAAAGGGAACCTTTTAGCAGGTTTTTTCTACCCAATCTGAGGGCGGAATGATGTAGGCAAAGAGTACCTGAATTCAACAATGTGTCACTCAGTTTACTTGATGAAGTGTTTCTGACACATCATTTTTTTTTTTATATAGTAGAGCTCAGATAGCTTCTCCCACCCACACCAATCTCTGTATGTACATTTCTGTAAACCCTGAGGTGCTAATCCCAACATGGGGCATGCCGGACTAGATGACCTCTAGCTGACCTAGTCCAGTAATGATAATCTTCTGAAGCTAAAACAAGCGATGCAGGTAAACAACAAACACACAACAGGAAAGAGATGCATCACTGAAATATGTGTTAACCCTTTCAGCATGCTGTTGTGGCGCCCCTATTGCAAGGCGCCACAGGGAGGTACTGCACCCCAAACAGAAGGTGTAGTGCCTCCGTAGCCGTGGATATGAAGGGTCCTACAGAGTCTGCACCCAACATCCATACAATAAGCCACTTTAATACAGGGGGCCGTATATTAAGTAGTTCCCAGGGGTGGAGCCTAGATGAGCAGGAGATGAGGAGTGACAGTTAGAAGACTAGTCAGTCAGACGGTGTAGGACAGCAAGGAAGATGGACGTAGGGGACTCTGCAACCGTGACAGGAGGGCGCCTATGAGGAGAGGGGTGACCCAGACGGAGAAGGGGGCCACTCCAGGACTGGTTGAAGCGAGCTGGAGACCCAGGTCACCACCGGTACACCGGAACCGAGGTGGCTAGTTAACTAGCCCTAACCGCAGACCGTCAGGCTGTGGGCCTGACATAAGGAAGCCACAGCACCCATCAAGAAGTCCAACATCAGTCCCACAGCTGGGTTCATGACGCTGAGAAGTACAGAGACTTTAGGCAACAGACACCGAGGACTAGAGACTAGGCTCACGAGTGGGATTACAGAATGCCATCAGGGCAAAGAAGGGAAAAGGACCCGGAGAGCCTTTTTAAGGACACCTCTGACAGGCTCTGGAACATCCTTCAAAATCCGCGGCTACGGCCCCGGTTAACCCAGACTGTGCCGTGTACCGATTTCACCTGGTGCAAGTAAAGAACTGTTTGAGCTGAATTGGTGTCTGCTCTCCTTTAATCCGTTGTCTGGAGTGCCTCTACAGCATCACAGAGATGAGGACTACAACTCCCCTCATCCACCCCACTGCCCTGAGGTAAAGCTCTGCCTGTGGGGAGCTGTACTACCAAAGCTGCATTTCCATCACCTGAGCAGCCAGCCACAGTGCTGGTAACCCTATTACCAGGTACCACAGGTGGCGTCACATTACAATTCCCCCATCATCATCACCCCCACCCACCATTGAGGGTCCAGGGCACAGAACCGAGAACCGACCAGCCGTGATCCCCACTGAAGTAACCACCTCTCCCGGTATCCGAGTACCCGCTACCCTGTCGACCGACTCACTGTCTTCAGATTACATTGCAAAAACCTGCTGACATTCCCTTTAGGGGTGTGCATTCACTTTATTTTAGTTCTTTATTTTTCTTTTTCCACCCAAAAATATATCAGTTTTTCAATCGAATAGTACAAATTGAAGGTGCAAAATGTTTTGAAAAGATTTTTCTTGATATAATTTTTTACATGTCAAAAACCTGGCTTTTTAACAGATTTGTGTGACTTTTTATATCTACTGTATGTCTTGTGAATCGTGATAATACCTGTGAACGATGATGTATAAGGAACATAAACACCCAGTTCCAAAATCTACTAATATAAGCAATAGTGTAAAAATGTATCTGCAGTACATATGAATAAAGCAGGATACAAAAGCAATGTGATTTATGGAGAAAAAAAGTGCCCCTGAACTGTCACTTCCTCAGACTCCTTTATAAAAGGACTAAGGCTGGTTTCAGACTTGCGGACCCCTCCGCAACGTCCTACGGAGGGGATCCACAAGCTGTGCGCAGGCACCGCAAGTTCCTATGTTTAACATGGTGACGTAGGTGCCTGCGCTTTGATGCAGATGGGCGTGCACACCCTGTGCGCACCCATTCACTGCCATATGTGATTTGTGTGCATGCGGATGCCTGCGCACAAATCACACACTCTCATCCGCACCCTGAACGTGACATGTCGCGTTCCTGGTGCGGACGAGACTGTGTGATTTGTGTGCAAGCATGCGCACAAAATATTGCAGTGAATGGGTGTGCACGGCCATCTGCCCCCAAACGCAGGCACTTGCGTTCCCATGTTAAACATAGGGACGCCCGATGCCTGCACCCAGCTTGCGCTTCCCTGCTGCAATATGCTGCGGCGGGGAGCGCAAGTCTGAAACCAGCCTAATGTAAACATTTGTATCAGAGCTTTGTTCTGCACAACTGTTATAGAGGTATATAATCCTACATAGAACAAGACCCATCCAAAAAGAATGAAGGCAATACCATTATCACAATAAATTAAAGTTTATTAATTTATTAACACTGAATGTTTATAAAACATATACGAAAAAAGGGAATTGTACAGGGAAGATTAAAAAAGTGCTGCATGGGAAAATGATGTAATCACATGCAAATTAACTGAAAAAATTCCTACATAATTCATTTTGCTGAAATTGTAAAAAAAAAATCAAATACAAACTCTGTGCCTGGTAAAGGACAATACACCATTATTTGAATAGTTGCAAAATAATAATAAATATTAATAGTATAACATGTTTATTCATGTTCACACCAGGTAAATTTGCTGCTAAGCTGTAAAACACAGGTTGGTTGGAGATTTTAGTTAAGGTAGGCCAGGGTCACATTTGCGTTATGACCCTAGCCTGCCGGATTCCGGTTTTATCTTAGAACTTTTTCCAGCGCCGCATAGCGTTACCGCTATGCGGTGCTGGAAAACGCTGCCCTTAGTTACCCGCTGTTTGCCTTAACGACCTGTCACACAGGCAGAGGCTCGGAGTGCGCTTTACAGCGCCGCACAGGAAACCGTTGCAGACAGCGTTTCCTGTGCGGCGCTGTAAAGTGCACTCCAAGCCGCTGCCTGTGTGACAGGTCGTTAAGGTAAACAGCGGGTAACTAAGGGCAGCGTTTTCCAGCACCGCATAGCGGTAATGCTATGCGGCGCTGGAAAAAGTTCTAAGATAAAACCGGAATCCGGCAGGCTAGGGTCATAACGCAAATGTGACCCTGGCCGTACTGTCACACGCTAGGATATAGGTGAACAAGATCGTTAGCTATGTCACGTGACTGCGATCCTTCCGACATCGTTAGTGCGTTGTCACACGCAAGGATATCGTCAACGATCTTTAATTTGGCAACGCTCCAGCTATTTTGAGAAGATCGTTTGAGCGATGTAAAGCAGCGGCAGGAATAGGAGAATCATTAACGACATCGTTCAAAAAGGTGTCACACTGAACGATGTTGCTGCTTCCCAGAACGTTAATTGGACGACGAACGATAGATTTGAGGTCAGGATCTCAAATTTTTGATGAACGATCCAACGATTTTTCCTTCCTACCTCGTTAGTTTACACACAACGACGCACAAACGATATTGTTTGACTGCTACTCGCGCCTTGGCTGGAGATTTGAATTCCATGCTGCACAGCCAATCAGCGGCGCGGGATTCAAATCTCCAGCCAAGGCGCGAGCAGCTTCGCTAATTGGTCACCGCGATCTGCTAACCACTGAGCCACCTAAACACCGAGCCACCATACAGTGCTAACCACTGAACCACCATGCAGTGCTAACCACTGAGCCACCATACAGTGCTAACCACTGAGCCACCATACAGTGCTAACCACTGAGCCACCATACAGTGCTAACCACTGAGCCACCATACAGTGCTAACCACTGAGCCACCGTATAGTGTTAACCACTGAACCACCATGCAGTGCTAACAACTGACCCACCATACAGTGTTAACCACTGAGCCATCATACAGTGCTAACCACTGAGCCACCATTCTATGCTAACCACTGAGCCACCTAACCACTGAGCCACCATACAGTGCTAACCACTGAGCCACCGTATAGTGCTAACCACTGAACCACCATACAGTGCTAACAACTGACCCACCATACAGTGTTAACCACTGAGCCATCATACAGTGCTAACCACTGAGCCACCATTCTATGCTAACCACTGAGCCACCTAACCACTGAGCCACCATACAGTGCTAACCACTGAGCCACCGTATAGTGCTAACCACTGAACCACCATACAGTGCTAACCACTGACCCACCATACAGTGTTAACCACTGAGCCATCATACAGTGCTAACCACTGAGCCACCATTCCGTGCTAACAACTGAGCCACCTAAACACTGAGCCACCATATACAGTGCTAATCACTGAGCCACCATACAGTGCTAACCACTGAACCATCATACAATTGACTCACCGTGGCCGGGGACTCCGGTTTAGACAGGCTGTAGCTCCTTCCTCCTTGTCACGGGTGGACCGCGCCTGCCGGTAGTGGGGCCCGGTGGAGTGCAGATCAAAAGTCGAAGACGTCTTGTGGGAACAGATTAAGGGGTTAATTTATTCGTGACGCCACCTATGAGTAGATCAGTAAGTCCTACCGACGCTGCGGGACCTCCGGGGGATGGATAGCAGCAAGATGGAACGCTCCCCACAGACTGAGCGGTGATCCCCGGAGGCTGGAGCTGCTTGAGACGTTGTTCGGCAGCTGCGGTTACCTTGTGTGCGGACGGATGCCATCATAAGGAAGCACGGACACTGTAAGTCTCTGTAACGGGTCTTTACTGTAACCAGCAAGCAGTACATGGCATACAGTTAACGGGTAGTGGACCGGGCGGACTCAGCAGTAATCGGTGTCCCTCAGAGATCCGTAGTGTTCCTCCATTCTAGCTAAGTATTTGCCATTGTCGCCCAGGAATACCAGATCGGGTACGGGGAGGCTGCTTCAATCCCTATCCAAGATGTACGTTATGGATGTTTTGGGGAGCCTTGGATCCCTCGGTGGGTACACCGCTGGTTAGACGACTGGAATTTGGCGGGTGGTGGGGTGCTCCTGTGAAGCTGCTCCTCCACGCTTCGGGTTAGCGCAGCAGAGGTGAACTGCTGCCAGCTTCGGTACCAGTGAACCGGCTGTGAGTTGGGCACGGAGGTCTTTTGGAACCCGTGTTTGGTGATGCCCGATCATGGTTGTTCAGGCCTCAGGTGCTAACACCCGACCGGTATCGGCCCAGGGTCTGCACGGCAGTGCAGAGCCCCCGCTCCTACGTTACTCCAAGTTCAAGTCTCTCTCGGACTCTACCACTGACTGCACTAAGTGTCTCAGCCTTTCCACTACACTCTACCCTTGCTCTCCGCCCACCAGGACCCGGATTGGCCCTCTATTCTAAGTGAGGCATGCAGGGTTTGGATCTCTAAGTTAACCAGATGACTGCTGGGTCAGAGAATATTGCTGCTGCATTTATGGCTGCAATACCCTCCTGTGACGCACTCGTTGCGGGGCGCCACACAATGCCAGCCACTGAGCCACCATACAATGCTAACCACTAAGTCACCATTCCGTGCTAACCACTGAGCCACCATTTAAATCCCATGCCAAGAGCACTGATTGGTTGCCACGGATTGCGACAACCAATCAGCGAAGCGGCTCGCGCCTTGGTGGGAGATTTGAATCCCGCACCGCTCAGCCAATCAGCGGCACGGGATTGAAATCTCCTGCCAAGCCACCCTCCGCTTCGCTAATTGGTCGCCATCGACCACGGCGACCAATCAGCACTCTTGGCGGGTAATTTAAATGGTGGTTCAATGTTTAGGTGGCTCAGTGGTTAGCACGGAATTGTGGCTCAGTGGTTAGCAGTGTATGGTGGCTCAGTGGTTAGCATTGTACAGTGGCTCCGTGGTTAGCACTGTATGGTGACTCAGTGGTTAGCACTGTATATGGTGGCTCAATGTTTAGGTGGCTCAGTGGTAAGCATGGAATGGTGGCTCAGTGGTTAGCACTGTATGGTGGCTCAGTGGTTAGCACTGTATGGTGGCTCAGTGGTTTGCACTGTACAGTGGCTCAGTGGTTAGCACTGTATGGTGGCTCAGTGGTTAGCACTGTATGTTGGCTCAGTGGTTAGAACTGTATGGTGGCTCAGTGGTTAGCACTGTATGGTGTCTCAGTGGTTAGCACTGTATGGTGGCTCAGTGGTTTGCACTGTATGGTGGCTCAGTGGTTAGCACTGTATATGGTGGCTCAGCGTTTAGGTGGTTCAGTGGTTAGCATGGAATGGTGGCTTAATGGTTAGCACTGTAGGGTGGCTCAGTGGTTAGCACTGTATGGTGGATCAGTGATTCGCACTCTATATGGTAGCTCAGTGTTTAGGTGGCTCAGTGGTTAGCACGGAATGGTGGCTCAGTGGTTAGCACTGTATGGTGGTTCAGTGGTTAGCACAGTATGGTGGCTCAGTGGTTAGCACTGTATGGTGGCTCAGTGGTTAGCACTGTATGGTGGCTCAGTGGTTTGCACTGTAGTGGCTCAGTGGTTAGCACTGTATGGTGGCTCAGTGGTTAGCACTGTATATGGTGGCTCAGTGGTTAGCACTGTATGGTGGCTCAGTGGTTAGCACTGTATTGTGGCTCAGTGTTTAGGTGGCTCAGTGGTTAGCACGGAATGGTGGCTCAGTGGTTAGCACTGTATGGTGGTTCAGTGGTTAGCACTGTATGGTGGCTCAGTGGTTAGCATTGTATGGTGGCTCAGTGGTTAGCACTGTGTGGTGGCTCAGTGGTTAGCATTGTATGGTGGCTCAGTGGTTTGCACTGTTCAGTAGCTCAGTGGTTAGCACTGTATGGTGGCTCAGTGGTTAGCACTGTATGATGGCTCAGTAGTTAGCACTGTATGGTGGCTCAGTGGTTAGCACTGTATGGTGGTTCAGTGGTTAGCACTGTATGGTGGTTAAGTGGTTAGCACTGTATGGTGGCTCCGTGGTTTGCACTGTATGGTGGCTCAGTGGTCAGCACGGAATGGTGTCTCAGTGGTTTGCACTGTATGGTGGCTCAGTGGATAGCACTGTATGCTGGCTCAGTGGTTAGCATTGTATGGTGGCTTAGTGGTTAGCACTGTAGGGTGGCTCAGTGGTTAGCACTGTATAGTGGCTCAGTGGCTAGCACTCTATATGGTGGCTCAGCCATACCCTTGGTTAGCTGCTGCACCTGCAACTGTAAGGCCTCAGGGGTAACAGTTTCTAGAGTCTGTGCACTGGCCCCCACTGTGGCCAGGGAAGAGGGCGCCACCTCCGGGTGCTATGTTAGAGTCAGTCACTGTGACGGTGCTGGGCTGCTGGCTGTTAGTTCTCGTAGCACTCAAATGGCCCGGTCTTTAAATTGGATAAAGTTCAGGTCAGGGTTTTGCAGGGCCAATATACATAGTTGTGTTCGGTGGGCATGGAACCGGGGTCCTCAATAAACTGCTCAGTCAACAGCTTGCTTTCATCTTGTGCACTGTTGGGGTCTACCTGCTTCATGGCCCTTGGCGCCTCTTGGAGATTTAATGCATAGTCCCATATACTGTCCTGCACTCATTGTTTGCACCCATAAAACCTCATGTTAATCTCCGCTGCAGTATGGGTGTCAAAGGCTTCTTATAACCTGGCTAAGATTTGTTTAACAGTTCTTTTGTCAGTGTCCAGCCAGGACTTAACCTCTCTTTGGACCACACACATCAACTGTCCTATTAACATGGTCACTTTCTGATCCTCTGTCATGGAATACACTCCAGACAAATTTTTCAGTCTCTCCTTGAAGTTATTCTGGGTGTCCAGTTCCCCTGGAATATAAGGAATTAAGAACAGCATGACTGGTGCTGCCGCCAGTACCACGGCTGGGGTTGCAACTGGGGGTTCGGCTGGGGCTGTGTCGGCAGCTGGGGCTGCGGCTGGGTCCACTGGGGGTTCTGTTCGCTCCGGATCAGACAACGTTCTCCCCCTAGTGAACCGCAGCCAGGTTCTCACCCTCTGCCGGCTGATCAGTCTACTGCTCCCCAGGCAGGGAGTTGAGCGTGCAGGAGTTTCTGGATCAGGGCCTCCTGCATCTGGCCGGCTGACGTCAGAGCGCGGGGCAGGGTTTCTCTTCACGCCCTTTCTAAGGTTCCGCCCATGATGGCACACTCCTTCGGCTTTCCGCACGCGTGGTATAGCAATGGCGACAGTACACAGTTCAATAAAGTCAATGGCACACAGTACCCGTTGCCAACAGGCACGACATCCTGTCCGTGATGCCAGGAATTCTGTTGTGCCCACAGGGCCGTGGGGCACTCGGAGCTGAGCTTAGCTACTTCTGGGGGAGTCACAGGGGTCGAGAACCGGCTCTGTGACCCTGGCCGTCAGAATAAAAGTTCAGAGCTGGTGGTCATGATGGCACCCGTGGTGTTTGGCTATTGGGACCGCCGCTGCAGGACCCCTGGAGATGATGGGATTGCATCTATGGTGATATCGCTCCCCACGAGTGGAGTGGTTCCCCAGGGCAACCGGCATAGTCTATGGTGATAGTAGGCCATTAGGGCGTCGGACCGAGGGTGCAGAAAACCCGAAAGAGGCACAATATGTAGTCTCCTTTACCTTTACTGGTAGTTGCAGGCAGAAATCAGGATACTGTCCACAGGTGATGTTGTGAGTCTAGGTGGTCTGGGAGCAAGTCAGGGATCTCCTCATCTGGTGAGTTCTGAGGCCTCCCTGCTGCGCTTCTCTTTGCTGGTCCTGCTGCCTGTAGCTAAGCTGTGACCCTCTCTCTCTTCGGTTAAGTCTCTCACCAGTATGGCAAGCAGCTTGAGCCCTTCCCAGGCACCCCTCACTCCTCTGGCAACTGTCCCTGAGCTCTTCAGTTCTGCGGTGCCTCCTGATGCTTTGCTATGGCCGGGACATGTGGAATCTCCTGTCCTCTGGTTTTGGCTGCTGGGCCTGGAATACCCTCACAACCTCGGACTCCGGTGTCCATTTGTGGCGCTCTCCACTGGGTGAACTGGTCGGCTGGCTCCACTCTCCAGGCCTGCTCCTCTCCTTCCTCAGACCCTCTCCTATGGGTCCCTCATGCTTGCTAGTGTCTATCCTTACACTGCTCCTAGTCTCTAGCCTTACAGTGCTCCAGTCCACAGGGCATCTTCACAGTCCTCCTAGGAACTGAACTCACTAGCCCCGCCCCCAGGCCAGAATTTATAGGAGAACTTCCCTGAACCTGGGTTTCAGAGCTCCCCCTTCTGGTGTGGAGACAGGAAAAGTGTTGCATGCTGTGGGCTTACCTGGTGTAGATACCCCTTCTTGCTTCCAAGCATGACATCACCCCAAGTGGACTCTGGGGTGCCACATAAAGATATAAAGCTGAAATAAAATGCATGAGTTTGTAGGATAAAAAACATCAAAGAAAAAGGTCAGAATTCACACCAAGTGAAGCTAGATACCAAATGGATAGATTATTATTATTATTTATTATTATAGCGCCATTAATTCTTAATGCACTGTGCTGAAAATCGTACTACACATGAACATGGGTAAGTATTCACACCATATCCTGGCTTCAATGGATTTGAATGAGTATGAAATAATGAATGTTCAAACGAAATCTACTTACATAATCCTGAAGTGGCGTCTGTCATCCACTTCCGACTTCCCGATGTCTTCCTATCATGTGTTGGCAGCAGCCATATTTGCACACCCAAGTGATGGGTGTGCAAATATGAAGCCCACTGGCGGTAACGGATCCTAACACAATACCACCAGCGGTGCTGCCGAGCTCCCAGGACCGACGATACTTGCAACCAACAACGGGAACTGCAGCCTAACACACACCGCCGCCTGCCGCAAACTAACACCTTCTGTACACTCCGGCGCCTTATTAACTGCTGAAGTGCACATCCAGTGCGCTTGAGCACTTAAGCATTCCAATGCCATCTATAGACAAATCACTGCCTTGACACAGGTAGCGCCCAAAGTGGCACAGAGAGCACACCAGGGGGGGGGTGTCACAGAGAGCGCACAGGGGCACAGAGTATGCACAGGGGGCACAGAGTCTGCACAGGAGGACAGAGAGTACACATGAGGCAAAGTGAGCACACAGGAGGCAGATATAGCACACAGGGGGCACAGAGAGAGTGCACAGAGGGCACAGAGAGTGCATTGAGGGGCATAGAGAAGTGCACAGTAGGCAGATCATTGTGCACAGGGACAGAGATTGAGGGGTGTGCAAATATGGTGCCCACTGGCGGTACTGGCACATTGCAGCTGCTTGAAATCACCACTGCTGATGCACCATCACCTGAGTAAGTACACATGCGCATACTTGGCACGCATGCGCAGTTACTCAAGCAGACACCATCTTTGGATGCCAGTGTATACAAAGATGTCAGTGGCATGACTAGGTGTGCACATGTGCACTTATGCTGCTGTGGTGCCCCACCATGTAGGTGCCGCAAAAGGGGTACTGCACCCAGAAAAGCGGTGTAGTCACCCCACTGCAATTGGAACTATGGTCACTAGGTGGAACCCTAGAGTTAACACCCACACACTAGACTAGTAGGTGGGAGGGACCCCGGGAGGGAATATAATGACCTGTAGGGGGAACTAGTGAGTGAAGCTTGGGTTGGAGAGAGGAGAAGATGGAGTAGGAGCTGGAGCAAGGAGGGTTCATCCGGCTCTGACAGGAGATGGAACAGGCGCTCACGTGGGGGTGCCAGCGATGGAGCGCAGAACGGACTTATGAGTTGTCAGCGAGAAGGACAGCCCGTGAGGCGCGGGAGGCAGAGATTGTGGCAAGAGCAGTGGAACAGTACTGCACCTTCCTTCCACCACCAGCACAGACTCGTGACATGGGGACACAGACGGAGCCCCTGACACCACCACCGTCTGAGGCCAGCAGCTGTCTCCGGCTGGAGACAGAGCCTGCACCCCCAGCACCGGACATGGAGATCGAGGAGCTCTATGAGGAGCCTGAAGACTATGACGATGACGATGACTACGAGGAGCCAGCTGGAGCCTCAGGAGGAAGCACCCCAGAGGCGGCTTGGTGGACCGCCTGGCAGCAGCACCGCCAGGGAGTCCCCGACATCCTGAACACTGCAGAGGCTTGTGCTACCCCTAAACCCTACAGCAGCCGCAGCAGCACTTCACTGCCCCTGTATCAGTCCCTGCAAAGCACCCGGCCATCCCAGGATGAGCAGAGCCAGGTAGCCATGCATCGACAGAGGGAAGACTGGTACCAGCGGGAGCGTACCACCAAAAGACTGCCAGACGAGGCCAGCGCCTACCCCCCACTTCCCATGGAGCTGCGGAAGACCGGGATGGTATTCTCAGTGTACCACAAAGACGGTTGGGGTTTCTGGAGGGAACGGGGCTTGCTAGACGATGTGTTCTCTTCCCGGCGGGATCTGGAGTCCTTCTTAAGGAAAGGACATCTCCTGAGAGACCTATACAGAGGTGAGCAGGTGACATATGAATGCTACCCTGCCCCACTTGGATGGTTCGCCATCAGAATCTCCCGTATTGATTAATAATGACTCTGTATACAATACACCCCCGCAGTAGAGACATTGTGTTCCCTGTATATAGCCCCTTTTTGCTTGATACTTTTGCTTAATGACTTTGAATGAAGAGTGTGTCCCTGGTGACCCTAAGACTTTTTATTGAACTTTTCCCCTTCTTGCCCTGATAATGTGTGAAGAGCAGCCCAGCGGTGATAACGCACACTGGACTGTGTAGGACTGGAGATTACCGCTGGGTCCGCATGGCTGAAGTCGGTCCCGTTGGGCCAGAAGAATAGTGAGTGTGATGTTTTATATATGTGCAAAGTTCTAAGAAATGAGCCTCCCCGGAAGGGGAAGAAAATCTAAATATTTTTGTGTTGTATATAGTTTACCTGTTGTTATTTAATATAAATTTTTTTTTTTCATTTCCAGAAGGGCAAATGTGATGCTCGCGGATGAGCATGTTTAATCAAGGGGCTGTGTGACGCCCCACCTTATAGGTGCCACAAAAGGGGTAATACACCCAGAAAAGCGGTGTAGTCACCCCACTGCAATTGGAACTATGGTCACTAGGTGGAGCCCTAGAGTTAACACCCGCACACTAGACTAGTAGGTGGGAGGGACCCCGGGAGGGAATATAATGACCTCTAGGGGGAACTAGTGAGTGAAGCTCGGGTTGGAGAGAGGAGAAGATGGAGTAGGAGCTGGAGCAAGGAGGGTCTCCTCGGCTGAGGAGCCCAGAAAGTACAGATCCCAGAGAAATGAGGGAAGGAACGGAGGCTCAGAATTGAGCTAGTTCAAAGGAAGGAAATCAGGTACCAGAGTCGGCAACTGTGAATTCCTCTATGGTTCACAGAGAATCCGAAGAACGGGGATATTATAGATACAGCCCCAGTCTCCTGAGTGAGTCAAGAAAAGGGAGCCAAAAGCTAGGAGCAGAGGCCACTGTTTAGCTTAAGAGAATCTTGTCCCGGAGACCGCAAAGGAGGGAGAGAGAAAGGAAAAGAAGCAGCAGGAGGTCAGATCGTTTTTAAGAGGTCAGACTTCACCGCCACTGGGAGGCAAAGGAAAGAAAGGAAAAGGAAAGGAACATAAGGAGGGATCCATCTACAGCCAGAAATTCCAATTGCAGCATCCGAAGCATTTGCCGTTATACCATCTATTGAACTGCTGAACTGTATAACTTTGGCAAAGTTTCAGTAAAGTTACCTGGTGAAGTGAAGTCTTGACTCTGCTGCATCCTTTCCATTATAAACTGTTTCTTACAGCATCGCTGCCCCGGTGGTCCAGTCCTGTCTGCGGGGACCAATCCATCTAAGCCGCAATACCATAGACCACTGGAGGACTGTGGCGGCGCTCGTGAGTATCACCAGACTCAGCAGGTGGCGTCATGAAGACAACTTTGTACATAATCCCCTGTAAATATAAACCCCCCCTATATTTAGTTGACCCCCAGGGCCACGGCGTCGGGCAGCCCACCCGTGACATCCCCGAGACAGAACTGAACTCAAGCCTGAGAGCTGAGTACCCGAGCCCTGGGTGCGCGTCAACTTCTGCGATCTTTGGACACCACAGGGGAGAGAGAACACAGGAGGGGAAAGACAAAGCACAGGGGAACAAGTGCACAGGGGGAGGGATGAGCACATTGGTGGGCAGAGAGAGTGCACTGGGGGAGGTGCAAGCCTACTCGAGGGCAGAGAAAGCGCATGGGGAGGGGCAAGTGCACAGGGGGGCAGAGAGAGTGTCCAGGGGCAGAGAGTGAAAATAGTTGGAGGAGCGAGTGCTCAGGGGGAGAGATAGATTGCACAGGGGGAGATAACGCAAAAGAGAGAGCATTGAGGGGAGAAGACAGCATGGGGAGAGAGACCGCATACAGGGGGCAAAGCACACAGAAGGCAGACAGCTTAAAGGAGAGAGCATAGGGGGGAGAAGACAGCACAGGGGGAGAGAGACCGCATACAGGGGGAGGCAGCTCAAAGCAGAGAGCACATGAGGGTAGAAGACATCACAGGGGGAGAAGACAGCACGGGGGGGGGGAAGAGACAGTACACGGTTGAGAGCGCACAGGGGAAGAGACAGAGTGCACAAGGGAGACAGGTCATAGGAAAAAGCACAGAGGGGAGAAGACAGCACAGGGGAGAGAGAGTGGACAGGGGGGAAAGTGCACAGGGGGGAGAGACAGCCGCCATGCCCAGCACCACAAAGCCCGCCCCCATTGTGGCATTAATATAGCATCAGGCACAAATCTAGTACACCAAATAAGTGCAATGTGTGAAAAAGACTTTTAAGAATAATTACCATCACAAACATATAACACAGAGATATTTGGTTTCCCTGTAGTAATAATAACCATGGGTGGATTATTATGAGGACACAACAGCAGAGCACTGGGGGAACATTAGCTAGGTGAATAGGTGCTTTTTAAAAAAAAAATATGTGTATGGGATGTGTGAGGGCTCATAATGTATATAGGGAGCTATATAGGGGTTCATACTGTACATAGGGTCTTGTGTAGGGGCTCATACTGAAAATAGGGGGCTGTGTAGGGGGCTCACATTGTATATAGATGGCTATGTAGCGGTTCATCTTGTATATAGGAGGCTATGTGAATTCTCATACTTTATTTAGGGAGATATGTGGGAGCTTATACTGAATTGGGAGCTATTTGAGGGCTCATTCTGTATGTAGGGACTATATGTGGGTATATACTATATAAAGGGGCTATGTGAGGGCTCATATTGTATATAGAGCGTTATTTGATGGCTCATCCTGTATATAGGAGGCTATGTGTGGGCTCACCCTGTATGTAGGGAGCTTTGCAGAGGCTAATGCTGTATATAGAGTGGGGGCTGTGTCAGGGATCATACTGTATATAAGGGATGTCAGCATACTTAATTGTGCTCAATATTAAGTGATACAATATATTAAAATGCAATAATAATTATAATTAATATGTTATTATTAATATTGTGCAAACTTAATGTCAGGCTATTAGATTGGCCTATACAACAGTCACTGTCTCTCATGTGGATCCTCGGAAAAGTAATTTCCCACACCCCTGCTTTATTCTGTATTGTGTGTTGCTATCTGTTTACGATCGGGCAAGTGGACGAGGATGATATCACTTTGATATCACATTCCTGTGATGCAGCAAATGAAAAGCCTTTATTTTTCAAAAATGATTCTTTATTGACCCAAGGCATTTCGGCATTGCATGATCACCTTTCTCAAGGTAAAAAACAGATGTTTTTTTTACCTTGCTAAAAGCACCAAAAAGCATTGGAATAATAATGAAACATTTTGGAAAACAAAAGACTTCTCATTTGTTAATAATAATACTAATAATACTACTACTAATAATAATAATAATTCAGAGGGGACATATACAAACAATATAAGACAATAGAGAGCAACAAAAATTCAAAAACCATGAGGAGTGAGGTCCTTGCTTGCAAGCTTACAATCTATGAGGAAATAGTGTAGGCACAAAAGGTAAATGGTATAAAGTGCTGTCATATATGGTCAAGCTATCAATATAATAAATAGAACAAGGAAACAAACAGCGGTCTGTTGGAGCACTAAAGGAAGGAGTAAATGGAATCAGTTTATTGCATCCAAACCTTTATTAGGAATCCCTCAAATGCCACGACGTGTTTCGACAGACTGGTAGCTGTCTTCCTCAGGTGAATATCCTGAGGAAGACAGCTAGCAGTCTGTCGAAACATATTGTGGCATATGAAGGATTCGTAATAAAGGTTTGGATGCTATAAACTGATTCCATTTGCTCCTTCCTTGTATCTGTGTTCCCCTCTGTGTGAAGATCTGCAGGAGCTACTGTGAGGATAGGAGCAGGAGTAACTCTGAAAGCGTATTCTAAAACTTGAAGGACCTGCGGTTGCTGGGAGGCTGGAGACAACAGGAACAGGACCTGCGGTGACGAAGTTCCGGTTTGCGGGACCACGTGATGGTCACTTCCAGAAGTCCACTCGCTGGAGGCAGACAGTTGTGCTTAGAGAATCCGAACGCAAACTGGGATTGTGCGGGGGCGCACAACACCAAAAGGTGAGCGTCCAATTAACCCATTGAATGCCCATTTAGCCTCATAGGTGCTCCTCATTGCACCCCTCTCTCTTTTTATTGAATATAATAAATAGGGGATTCACGTAACGCTGCATGAACCAGTCACCGGTCGGGATTTGTACAAGTACAGATAAAGTGCTATATTATGCATGGGGGACACTCAGACAGTCTGCAGGTTCAGAAAGATTACACAAGAGGCTAGATTTGGAAAAGAGAAGATAGTTAGACAAGTGAGGTGAGGTGATAGGCAAGTCTAAAGAGATGCGTTTTTAAGGTTCGCTTAACACTATTGGTGTTGGGAATTGATTGAATTGCTTTTGGTAACCCGGTCCTGACCTATCAGGGGCTGCAGCTGCGAGCGGCTGCACACCGGACCGAAGGGCAAATTAGCCCTCCAGTTCTGTGTGCTAATCCAGTCCAGTGCTGTCAGGTTCATCCCTGACAGCCCCGGATCACACCGCAGTGTGAAGCCGCCCTTACCTGCATCTATAGGTGTTATGACTTAACGGTAAGGAAACAAAGTCCAGCTGGCCAGTAATGCCTGATTCCAGGCATAGCCGGAGCATGGTTCCACCAGAAATATATCAGTGTTTTTATTGCTCATATGGATGCTTTTTGGAATTTTTAATATGTATCAATGAAGACTTTTATGTCCATGGAGCTGGATCTCTTCTCCTTGATTTTGTTGTGATTTAATATAACAGTGCCAGGTGAGCGCATTCTCCAGCCTTTTCAGTATCTGAGGCTAGTATCAAATTTACGTTTTGACCCTAGCCTACCAGATTGCGCTTTTATCTTAGTACTTTTCCCAGCACCGCATAGAGTTACCGCTATGCGGTGCTAGATACCCGATATTTACCTTCCCAACCAGTCACACAGGAAGCTTCTGGAAATGCGCTTTACAGCGCCGCACAGGAAACACTGTCTGCTGCTTCCTGTGTGACTGGTTGGGAAGGTAAATATCAGGTAACTAGGGGCAGCTTTATCCAGCACCGCATAGTGGTAACGCTATGCTGTGCTGGGAAAAGTACTAAGATAAAAGCGCAATCCGGTAGGCTAGGGTCAAAACGTAAATGTGACCCTAGCCTGAGCCAGGCAATACTGCTCTATGTGTGTGTCACCCAAACAGATCTTCATTTGGGCAATGTCCTATATGTGGAAGAATATATACCGCCAGGGAAAACTCTGTAAATGCCCACTTGAACTTAACAAAATGTAACTCATTAGGTGCCACGTACTTTAATTACTAATATAATTACAATGGAGATATTAAATAAAAAAAAAAAACCCATAGAACAAAAATGTTGCTCTAATTTGAAGCCACAATTATACTGTGTGTCTAGTTCAACATAAGAAACATTTTATCAAATGTATTCTTTAGCTTTGTGGAAGAACTCTCTACAGCTGAGCCTGGGCTGTCATGGGCAGATCTTTAAATCAGCCACTTGCGTTTGGATGCAGACATGTTACCCAATAAAAATAACATTTGCTGATTACATACAGCATTTTGTTTAATAATCACATCACATGGATATGACCTTTCAACCAAAAGTTCACACTTATGCTTCTGTAACTTGCAAGGACATAATGGGTGCCCCATCTGTCACTTATCCGGCTTATGGGACCATCGTGCTTGCAGTCTTGAATGACAGTGCCACCCTCAGTGAAGCACTGGTGTCTAGACAAGCTAAAATCTGTATGACTTATTAATGAACCCCATGGACTTGCGTGATGCCCCATCCATGAGCACCTCGGATTTGTTCAGGCAGATAGTGCAGGTAGATATTACACGGTAGGATCTGTAATCTTTATTTTAATGAGCCCTTCCTTAAATATGTTAAAGAAGAAGAAATATTTAGTTTTAATTAGCTCCATATGGTGAACTTATTCTATGATTGTCAGTGGTCTACTTTGCTCAACATAATACAATATCTGATATTTTTCTGTAATACACCTCCTTCCTTTAAGGTGTATGTGCAGATTTTCTATACACATTTTGAACTTTGATTATTTTTTTGTTTCCTTGTTAAATTCCTTTGCAAAATAATGTTTTCAGGCCATTCTCTGACCGGTTTCCCACTGCATTTGACTTCCAATCTCGATTCATACAGAACCTCCTGTTTACATCTGACATTGTTCTGTAGGGGGATTTGCTCAGCTAAGAAACAATCCAGACTTCTCCTTTATAATATGACTGACAAGTTTTCCTGTCTGTTTATATTATATACAGTATATGTCGAAGTGATTACTTTTCTCACATTGCACCTTTTCTTAGATCCTAGCTGGTTCCCATCTGTAAGTTCAGCGCATTGTTTGACCTTGTGTGAATAGCTGCAATTGAAAAATCAGCTTTTCTCTATACGCTGATATATTAGATTAGTCATATAGGATCGTGTTTTGATTTTAAGTTGGAAATGATTGTGTTTAAAGCTGTATTTCATGGTATGTATAATAGATGGACTTATTTGCATACATACAGGGATGAATTTACTGTTTATGTGCATGAATTTGCACATTAGTAGTCTATTAGGGTCATATGTTAATGTCATTTTGCCAATTTTGGGCACGTTTGGAATAAAATGAAAGAATGCATTTGGCACGAATGTCAAATGTTCATGATTGTACCGTTACATGTCGCAACATTGCATTCAATTTCACTTGCAGCTTACTGGTTGCAGTGAAATCATGGACACATTGTTCCATTTTGTTGCTGTGTACAAATGTAACAATGTGTCCATGATTTCACTGCAACCAGCAAATTGCCAGTGAAATTGCATGCAATGTTGCGACGTGTAACGGTACCCTTAGGCTGGCTTCACACTGCAGATTTTTCACTGATCAGTGTCCATCCAGTTTGTGTGCCAAAACCCGAAGAGGAACCAGGAGAGGAACTTGCAGAGAAAAACTATAATTGAAAGACTGACACCTGTTCTGGGTTTTGGAGACACTCCTGATTTTGGCACACAAACTGGATGGACACTAATAAGTAAAAAAACTGCAGTGTGAAGCCACCGTAATGGGGCCGTCACACGCGTCAATACATCGTGCAATCGTACAAGCGATTTAATTTTTTAAGATCGTCCAAGCAATGTTCAATGAACGCAACACAGCAGTCACACGGGAAGACTTTCTTCCAAACGATTGTCCGATCAGACACTGGAACGATCGCAAGTGCGATGCTACGACCAATTCTGGCAGTCTGACAAGATTAGCTGCATAGCACGCGAACATCAAACCGGTCGTAAGGGCCACGTCACACACACAGATATTTGTGCAGATATTGTTCGCAGATCTCTGGTTGCAGTGAAACCATGGACGCATTGTTACATTTGTACACAGCCACAAAATGGAACCATGTGTCCAGGGGTGAACCTAGCCTCTGTGCTGCCTGAGGCGAACTGCAAAATGGTGCCCCCCCTCCCCCCAGAAAGTCTTTTTTCAATTGGTAGAAATAAATCTAGTTTGCACAGATTTATATCTACCCTGAAAAATGAAATGAGGACAATAGTGGATATTTTAATTTAGAGAAATAGGAAAAAAGTTGTTCAAACACATGTATGTCAGCGCCATCACACACATACAAGGACCACACGGACGAATCCAGAACAAGGGTCATTAATGGTAATGGCAGGATTGGCTCAACCATACAGACACACAATGGCTGGCAGAGCGGTGGTCCTGTAGGCAGACACAGTCCTGCAACCTGAAGCGTGCTGAGCATGTGAGCCGGTATCAAAGGTGAGAATACAAGCTTTGACATATATGTACTTCAAAAGGTAGTGAAGGGGTTAAATTACACTATATATACATGTATACAGCACAGATATACTGGACAACGCACGCTCATTACATACACATCATATACTCACACAGACACACACATCATACATGTCTTAGTTATATAACAGATGCTCAGCAGGTACACATCATATACACAGCATATGGATGCTGCAGAAGTGTATATACACACACTTCACTCAAACGATATCTAAACACACACACACACACAAAGCAACTCATACACAGCTCCCACACAAAACTCACACACAGACACGCAGCTCACACACACAACTCCCACACACAGACACGCAACTCACACACAGACACAACACACAGTTCACACACACAACTCACACACAGCTCACACACAGACACGCAACTCAGACACAGCTCACACTCAGACACAGCTCACACACAGCTCACACACACACAACTCCCACACACAGACACGCAACTCACAGACACAACACACAGTTCACACACACAACTCACACACAGCTCACACACACAACTCACACACAGCTCACACACAGACACGCAACTCACACAGACATGCAACTCACACACAGCTCACACTCAGACACAGCTCACACTCAGACACAGCTCACACACACATGCAACTCACACACACATGCAACTCACACACACATGCAACTCACACACAACACACAACTCACACAATACACACAGCTCACACAACACACACACACAGCTCACACAACACACACACACACAGCTCACACAACACACAGCTCACACAACACACACAGCTCACACAACACACACACAGCTCACACAACACACACAGCTCACACAACACACACAGCTCACACAACACACACAGCTCACACAACACACACACACAGCTCACACAACACACACAGCTCACACAACACACACACACAGCTCACACAACACACACAGCTCACACAACACACAGCTCACACAACACACACACAGCTCACACAAACACACACAGCTCACACAACACACACAGCTCACACAACACACACACACAGCTCACACAACACACACAGCTCACACAACACACACAGCTCACACAACACACACAGCTCACACAGCTCACACAACACACACAGCTCACACAACACACACAGCTCACACAACACACACACAACTCACACAACACACACACAGCTCACACAACACACACAGCTCACACAACACACACAGCTCACACAACACACACACACAGCTCACACAACACACACAGCTCACACAACACACACAGCTCACACAACACACAGCTCACACAACACACACAGCTCACACAACACACACACACACAGCTCACACAACACACACAGCTCACACAACACACACAGCTCACACAACACACACACACACACAGCTCACACAACACACACAGCTCACACAACACACACAGCTCACACAGCTCACACAACACACACAGCTCACACAACACACACAGCTCACACAACACACACTCAGCTCACACAACACACTCAGCTCACACAACACACACAGCTCACACAACACACACAGCTCACACAACACACACTTAGCTCACACAACACACAGCTCACACAAATCTCACACACAGCTCACACAGCTTACACAACACACACAGCTCACACAGCTCACACAACACACACAGCTCACACAAATCTCACACACAGCTCACACAAATCTCACACAACACACACAGCTCACACAACACACACAGCTCACAACACACACAGCTCACACAACACACACTCAGCTCACACAAACACACACAGCTCACACAAATCTCACACACAGCTCACACAGCTCACACAACACACACAGCTCATACAAATCTCACACACAGCTCACTCACAGATTATACAGATACCTCACACAGTCCTCTGTGCTGTTTGTACATGTGCAGCTTCACATGCTCACAGCCCCTGGGCCCCAGCCCCCTCACTCCCTGTCACCTTGTGACCTGGAGCTTCTTATCATCGGTATCTCAGCACAGGAGGCTGCTCTCTGATCTTTGTCGGCTCTCACTTCTTCCCGCGCTGTGCAGGAGAACATGAGCAACCCCTGCAGATGCCGCCCCTTCCTTCACCAGCAGGTGGCGCCGCCTGAATCAGGTCACTCACATTGCCTCATCATTGATTCGGCCCTGCATGTGTCCATGATTTCACTGCAACCAGAGATCTGTGAACAATATCTGCACAAATATCTGTGTGTGTGACGGGGCCCTTAGGCGGCCGTGACACTCATCAATATTGTGAGCGATATTGTTAGCGATCATGTGCACGCGCGATTGCTAACGATATCGCTCACATCGCTGGTGAGCTGTCACACAGACAGACTCACCAGCGATGTGGAGCAGCGAGATCGCTGGTAACTATGGTACACATCGGGTTACTAGGCGCCGCGCGGCGCTTAGTAACCTGACGTTTACCATAGATACCATCTTCCAGCATAGGCTGTGCCGCTGGGAGATCGTTCATCGTGGTGTCACACACCACGATGAAGCAGATTGCTCAAGCGTTTATCGCTTGATATAAGCTCCGGCTCTCATATCTGCGATGTCACGAGCAAGCGATTTTACATTGTAAAATCGCTTGATTGCACACAGCGATGCACAAACGATATCGCTTAAGCGATCAAAAAGCAGATCGCTTAAACGATATCGTTAGCAATATTGAACCTTGTGACGGCCGCCTTACACAGATGTCACATGTGTAGATGTGCAAAATACAATGAACGATCGTCGCTAGGTTTTAGGTTTGGATCTAAACCATGCAACCTGCGATCACGCGACTGATCGCTGGTCAGAGTGCGCTGTCACACGCTGCGATGTAGCTTAAGTGTCATGTGTGCGATGGAAAATTTTGATCGCATGTGCAATATATTGACACGTGTGACGGCCCCATAAGTCTCATCACTTTTTCCAGCATAAATGTTTTGGGAAGAGCACATACACTGTGTATAACATTATTAGGCAATTTATATTTTTTATGATTTTTTTTCATGGAACAACTACAGTGCCCTTGGTTAATTCAAAAGGTTCATAAACCTGAAACCTGAATTCTGAAAAAAAAAAATTACATTTTGTCTTTCTAAGGCGGCTGTCACACGCTACGATATCGCTAGCGATATTGTAAGCGATCACGTGCACGCGCGATCGCTTACAATATCGCTCACATCGCTGGTGAGATGTCACACAGACAGACTCACCAGCGATGTGGATCTGCGATCTCGCTGGTTACTATGGTACACATCGGGTTACTAGGCGCCGCGCATCGCTTAGTAACCCGACGTGTACCATAGTTACCATCTCCCAGCATAGGCTCTGCCGCTGGGAGATCGCTCATCGTGGTGTTATACACAACGATGAGGCAGATCGTGAAATCGTTAATCGCAAGATCTGAGGTCCGGAGCTCAGATCTCGATCTTGCGATTTGAACAGAGACATCGTTCAAGCGATGTTTCATCTGGCGCGTTCAAGCGATATCTTGCAAGATATCGTAGCGTGTGAAGGCCGCCTTAGGCTAGGGTCACATTTGGGAGCTTGCATCCGTTGGAAGGATGCATTAAAGGATCCTTTTTTTCCCCTTGCCATTTTTATGGCATGTTTTTTCTTTTTTAGTGCATGCGTTAATGCATGGTGCATATATGTACCATGCATTAACGCATGCGCTCCCCATGACTGCCATGTTAAAAAAACACATGTGTTTTTACAAAAGCACATAAAAACGCTGAATGCCGCTTTTTTTGGTGCACTTGCAAAAACGCATTGCATCAAACACATTGCACTTTTGCAATGCGTTTTTTTTGCATTGGAGTCTATGAGTGCATTAACGCATGCGTTTTACAACATTTGCACATGAAAATAGCGCATGCATTTAGCAAATACATGATGCAAGTCTGACCCTAGCCTTAGGAGAATACTGTGGTATGAAAAAGTGTTTGCCTCCTTTCTCATTTCTCATTATTTTGCATGTTTGTCGCTCTTAAATGTTTCAGATCATCAAAAAAATGTAAATATTAGCAAAGATAACACAATTAAACACAAAATGTAGTTTTTAAATTAAGGTCTTCATTATTACGGACAAAGAAATCCAAAGCTACAGGGCTCTGTGTGAAAAAGTGATTGCCCCCTCCCCCCAAAAAAACATAAATTAACTGTAATTTAACACAGCTTTGACTAAGTCTCTGTCTAGCGTTCCAGTATCTCTTTCCTGAGTCCTGCTAGTCAGCTGCTGTAGTCCGAGGGACTGCTTTCATAGGTGGTAGCTGGTGTCTACCAGCAGCCCAGCCTTTCCATCCCACCAGAGACCCTAGTGAAGACACAGTAAACACTTAGTCACGCTCTTCCAAGGTAAGCCCGCCCCATGGGGCACTGGGTTCACACCCACCAGCATTACATGCATCTTGTGTGTCATCGTGTATCATCCAGTTGTCTTATTTTGCAAAAGGTCCTACTGAGCAAAATCTTAGCCCTGTAAGATTTTCGAAATTGTGTAGATATGCACATTATTCTAGTCTGGAACCAGACCTCTCTGGTCATCCTCCTAAAGTTTAATTCATTATTATAATAAGAATATTTTCTTTTATTAAAATATTCTTAGTAAAATACAACAAAATATCTCTGAAATCATCATAGTAACAGTGGTGGGAAAATTACTTGCCCGTTTTCTGATTTCTTATTCCAGTGCATCTTTGTCACACTTAAAGTGTAAATGTAATTTCATTGAAAAAAAAATAAAAACACAATACTGCACTGGTTGTTAAGGAATCATGACGGGTCACTTAGCAGGTAAGATAATGCTTTTTTGTGTCATATGACTTATTTTCTCACATTTTCTGTGCTCTTTTGAAAACTACATTTTAGCTGATAACAGTGAGCAGTGCAATGTGACAGCAGAGAAGGGGTTCGCAGAGATCCTGACTGATCTGTGTGGAGCCAGATGACAGATCTGAAGCTTGTGCCAAAGAAAGAGGAGTTTGCAGTGATCCTAACATTCTGATATTGCTTAGCACTGTGCTATAGCCTGAAGTAATCTGATACATTGTCACCTAATCTCCTGCAGTCAACAGTGCCCCACTTATTTTACCCTCATATGGTTACATGCCGCGTATTCAGTGTGAGTAGCTTGAAGATGGATCTGACTGAGAATTAACATATGTCTGCTTCAGACACAGTCTAGTGGGGACAACTTGTGGAAGGTATATGAATGTTTTTCAACCAGAATTCACTTATAAAGTTTTTTTGAATGTTTATTAAAATCACTTGCTCTACATTATTAGTAAACGGTGGTTACACTTTAAATGTTTCAGACCACTAAATCAATTTAAATTTTAGACAAAGATAACACAAGTAAACACAAAATGCAATTTTTAAAGGAAGGTTTTTATTATTAAGGGAAAAAGAAATCCAACCCTACAGGGCTTTGTTTAAAAAAGTGATTCTTCCCTAAACTTAATATCTGGTTGTGACCCACCCCAGGGCCTTGGGGTATCTGGTCCCAGGTGTTAATGAAAGGGTAGTCACGGGTGGCCTGTGCCCGGGCCCGTGGCCCTGGTGGTGGCTGAAAAAAGTAGTTAAAGAAAAATAAAGAGTCATCGTGATGCCACTTACGGTGTCAGGTGGTGACACCGGCGCTGCTGCAGACCTCTGGGAATGATGGATAGGGCAGGTAGGTGGTGACGTTCCCCGTAGGTGGAGCCGAGTCCGAGGCAGAGATGAATGACGAATAAGGGATTTCTACACAGGGAGGTGGCTCTGCAGGTGGGTTACTTCTGTTACTGGGGCGAACCGGTATGGTTCCTCTGCCCCACTCTCTTCCTCGCCTTGCCTCTGACCCTCACCCTAGGGTTCCTTAAACTGGCTAGGCTTCCCCCTGGCACGGGCCTAGTGAGGCACTGCTCACCAGGACGTCTTCACGGTCCTCCCTGGAACTGCACTGCCTAACTCCTCTCCCAAGCCTAGATTTTATAGGGGACCTTGCCTGAAGTCGACAAGTAGAGCTTCTCCTTCAGGTCTGGGGTGGAAGGTGTTGCATGTATAAGTGTACCTGATGTGGAAATCCCTCCATGCACCAGGTGTTCCTGTGGCAACTTACCCGCAGGGGTGCCACAATTGGGCCACCCTTAGCAGCAACAACTGCAATCAAGCATTTGTGATAACTGGCAATGAGTCTTTTCCAATGCTTTGGAGGAATTTCGGTCTATATATCTTTGCAGAATTATTGTGATTCAGCCACATTGGAGGACTTCTGAGCATGAACTGCCTTTTTAAGGTCATGCCACAGCATATCAATCAAATTAAGGTCAAAATGTTGACCAGGCCACTCCAAAGTCTTAAAAAAAACTTAAAGTCAAACACTTTTACCATTTTAATAATAAATAGTAATAAAATAATCTTGTTTATTGCATCTGTAAAGGCCCCGTCACACGCATCAATCTGGCCTGCGATGTCGGAAGCGATACGCGGGTGTTCGCTCGCTTCCGACATCGCAGGCCAGCTGTCACACGGCAGGATGTTGCCGGTGACCGCGGCGGCGATGTGGGCGGAACCATCGGTCACTGGGCTGAGCTCAGCCCAGCGAGCGATCCTCAGCAACGCTGCGGTATAGGCTGGATCGCCGCCGACATCTTTTATTGCGGTGTCAGACGGAGCGACCCAGCCTAATCGCTGGTTGCAGATTGACAGGTTTACGTTCATGCTGGTAAACCTGTCAACCTGCAACCAGCGATAAATCACAGTTGCGTCGCGCTGTCACACAACACTTGCGATATCGCTAGCGACATTGCTGATGCGTCACTTTTCAGCGATGTCGCTAGCGAGATTGACACGTGTGACAGGGCCTTAAGTGTAAAAATATAAAATAATTAAACAATTAAACTTAAACTACAGACAACAAAGCAAAAAAAAAAAATCAAAATGTCAGAATTTAGATATTTTGTCTCCATACCACCCAAAAATGCTATGAAAAAAGATGGAAGCATACTTTTGTTAGAGAGTACATCATTCCTTCTAATATATTACTTTTTATTAGAGATGAGTGAACATTTTAAAGTTCGGATTCGGTTTGCCAAATAGATCGGCTAACAGTCTGCCGAACATCTGAACCCCATTCAAATCAATGGGAGGCAAAATCAAGGGCCTAGAAAACAACTTCAAAGGGGCCCAAAAGCTGCCAAACATTACTCAAACTGTTTTGGCACAGACATTATGTTCCTACACTATTACTTAGCAAGCTTCAGTGCCACTGGCACCATGCTTCCGGGCCCGCTCATGAACCTCAGACATCCTCATAACTTCCCTGAGGTTGTCTTAGGTTACACAGCAGGTTTCACACAGCAGGGAATCCTGCTGTGTGACCTGAGATAATCTCAGTGGCATCAGCGCTTGTACTACTAACTGTAACACTAGCTGGAGGTTGGTCGCTGGCAAATCCTGCATGCTGTACCTGTGCTGGTGACAAAGATTCATTTGCCCCCCTGGGCTGCTGATTTAGGGGCAGTTCAGGGCTGCCAGCCACCGGGTAGATTATTAACAACACTGCAAAGTGAATTCATCGTTGGTCAGCGCTATTCTTGGAATACTGCCACTGGTGATTTAAAGGGAACATGACCCCTAAAAATTAGCCCCCAGTCTCTTAACACCTGACCCTGCACCATACTTAGAAATTTCTAGCCATCCCTTTGTGCTACAAAAGTGTATTTGTAAAGTTCATAAAAGTGAGTTTATTACCTGCACTCACTGTGGCTTCTCAGAATTGGAGGAGCCGCAAAAGGCGTTGCCTTATGCTTCTCCCCGCCGCCTGCAGCCTAATTATTCACAACCCGATGGGCGTGCTAATCAGCAGACAGCTGCCACCTCACTTTACATAGGCGGTATAGCTGGTATGACACTAAACGCGTCATATCCGGCTATACTGACGTCAGTGGACCTCGCGACGTGCATTGCTCTGACTCACCATAGGACTGACAGGCTCTCCAATAGCAAGGAGCTGATCTTCTAGCTCCCATTCGTCCTCCCTCAGAGTTCTCGCAGGTGGATGTGTTGCTGGTATGGGAATGTTCACGGCAGGGGAGCACAATGGCTCCATTGATCTGAGTCCAAGTTTTGGGGAAGTCGCCTAGTACAGTACGGACCATCTCTTCCTGTGCTGGTTTGGGTGTGGATACTGTCAGGGATTTTTTTGGGGTCTTCAGCTGCTCAAGGCATCTCTTTAAGTGATCTCTGGAGATGGTGCCTAAGGTTTGTCCCCCATCTTTGCTGATCACACAAAATTTCTGTGGGTCAAGGTGAGAAGGCATCACAGTGTAGGGCTCTGCCTCCCACTGGTCATCTAATTTGTGAACCCATCATTTTCTCTTGAGGACTTGTTCTCCTGGCACCAGGGGGTCAGCTTGGGCATTCTGATTGTATAATCTCTCTTGCTTCTCCCCCCTGGGTCAGGCTCCTCTCAACACACTCCTGCACCTGGCGATATCTCTGCTGGCGCTTGGTGTCGTAGTCCATTTCTGGGAGGTTGATTTCAGGGGTCAGGACCCCCATTTCTAGATCAATAGGCAGTTTGTTAGGTCTGGCCCTCATCAGGTAGGCGGGACTGAAGTTGGTGGAATAAACTGGGATGTTACTGTACAAATCATCTAGATCTGGCAGTGTTTTTGGCCACTTGTTCCTCTATTCTAGTGAAAGTGTCTTGAGTAAATCCATCACTACCTGGGTCATTTTTTCACACAAGCCATTTGTCTGCAGATGGTACGGCGTGGTCCTGATCTTTTTACATACATAGAGGCTACAGAACTCTTGAAATACTTCAGCCTCAAAGGCCTGGCCTTGGTCTTTCAATACCCGGTCTGGGTAGTCGTAGGGTCTGCCAAAGTGCGTCTGGAAGGCTCGTGCTGTGGTCTTCACGGTCAGGTCCTTCACGGGCAACACCACCAGGAACCAAGGGTAGTGGTCCACAATAGTGAGGGCGTAGACATAGCTGGACCAGCAAAGGTAATAGGTTTTTGACAATTATGAGAGACAATTTACTTTCACAACTGGTTCAGGACCCGACAAGAAGGGGGGCACTGCTAGACCTACTATTAACCAACAGGCCGCACCACATATCAAATATATGGGTTGTAGGTCACTATGGTAACAGTGATCACAAAATAATAGAGTTTCAAGTATCCTTTAATAAGATGTGTAGTAGAGGGCCTGTAAGGACACTAAACTGCAGGAAGGCAGACAGGTTGAGAGATGATCTTAGGCTGGCTTCACATTTGCGTATGGGAAGGCAGCGTATTGCTGCGTTCCCATACGCAGTCAAACGCATGCGCACTGCGTTCCTATGTTTAACATAGGAACGCATGGTGCCTGCGTTTGCTGCGTTCGGGTGCGGATGCGGACGATATCTGCTGCTTCCGGTGTCCAGCATCCGCACCCGGGACGCAGCCAGTTGGGTTTTTTTGTGCGTTTGGGGACCTTGGACAATCAGCAAGCGTCCCCAAGCGTACAAAAAATGCATTGTCTTCAATGGGTCCGCAGTGTCCTCTGCATGACACCGCAGGAGAACGCTGCGGACCCATTGAAAAATCTCCCGGTGGCCGCCGGTGATGTCACAGGAGCTCACCGACGGCCACCGGGAGATCAGCTGAGGCTCTGCTGTCCTCCTTCTCCCCGCCGCCTGTAATCTCCTAGCAATGTCGGCGGGGAGAACAGCTGATGTGAGAGCTGTTTGAATCTTCCCGCGCCGACATCTCCTCTCAGTGTCGGCGCGGGAAGATTCAAACAGCTCTCACATCAGCTGTTCTCCCCGCCGACATGTCCCGGAGCTTACCGGCGGCCGGGGGGGGCGGAGATCTCCGGCGCTGATCTCCGCCCCCGGCCCGCCCCCGGACAGCGCCGATTGGCTGCCGGGCTCCCTAGTGATGTGTCCGCAGGCGGACATTATCCGCTGCGGACACATCAAAGTGTCCCTGCTTTTGACAGCGTTTGTGTCTGCATGCCATCAGCATGCAGACACAAACGCTAATGTGAAGCCAGCCTTAGTGCAATAAACTGGGACGATGTCCTGAGACATAAAAGTACACAAAGCAAATGGGAGACGTTTATTAGCATCCTGAATAGGACCTGTGCACAATATATACTCTAAGGGAATAAGCATGCTAGAAATAGGAGGAAACCATTATGGCTAAATAAAGCTGTAAGGGGCGCAATAAGTGACAAAGAGAAAGCATTTATGGAATTAAAGCAAGTAGGTAGTGATGAGGCATTAAATAAATACAGAATATAAATAACATCTGTAAAAAGCAAATCAAGGCAGCAAAGATTGAGACAATGAGACTCATTGCCAGAGAAAGTAAAAAAAATCCCAAAATATTTTTTAACTACATACCGTAAATAGTAAGAATCTAAAAAATAATTGTGTTTGCCCCATTAAAAATAGTCTGGGTGAAATGGTGGATGAGGATGAGGAAAAAGCCAATATGCTAAATGAATTTTTTGCAACAGTATTTATACAAGAATATCTCATGACAGACAATATGATCAGTGACAACAAAAACTCTCCATTAAATGTAACCTGCTTAACCTAACAGGAAGTACGGCACCAAAAATCACTAAAGTTGACAAATCCCCAGGCCCGGATGGGATACACCCCAGAGTACTGCAGGAATTAAGTACCATTATTTTTAATCTTAACCCCTTCAAGACCCAGCCTATTTTGGCCTTCCTGACCTGGCCATTTTTCACAATTCTGACCAGTGTCCCTTTATGAGGTAATAACTCTGGAACGCTTCAACGGATCCTAGAGATTCTGAGATAGTTTTTTCGTGACATATTGGGCTTCATGTTAGTATTAAATTTAGGTTGATAATTTTTGCGTTTATTTGTGAAAAAATCAAAAATATGGCAAAAATGTAAAAAATTTAGCAATTTTCAAATTTTCAATTTTTTGTCTGCTAAACCAGAGAGTTATGTGACCCAAAATAGTTAATAAATAACATTTCCCACATGTCTACTTCACATCAGCACAATTTTGGAAAAAAAAAAAATTTTGTTAGGAAGTTATAAGGGTTCAAAGTTCATGAGCAATTTTTCATTTTTCAACCAAAATTTACAAAACCATTTTTTTAGTGACCACATCACATTTGAAGTCCCTTTGAGGGGCGTACATGACAGAAAACACCCAATAGTGACACCATTCCAAAAACTGCACCCCTCAAACTACTCAAAACTACATTCAAGAAGATTATTAATGTGGCGCCCCGCAACGAGTGCGTCACAGGAGGGTATTGCAGCCATAAATGCAGCTGCAATATTCTCCGACCCAGCAGTCATATGGTTAACTTAGAGATCCAAACCCTGCATGCATCACTTAACATAGAGGGCCAATCCAGGGTCCTGGTGGGCGGAGTGTAAGGGTAGTGTAGGAGAAGTACAGACACTTTAGTTAGTCTGAAGGAGTCGGGTCTAGACAAGAGAGAGAGACAGACTTGAACCTGGAGAGGAGCAGGGGCTCTGCACCCTGTGCAGCCCCTGGGCCGTCACCGGTCGGGTGTTAGCACCTGAGGCCTCAACAACCGGGATCGGGCATCACCAACCACGGGTTCCAAAAGACTCCCGTGCCCAATTTACAGCCGGTTCACTGGTACCGAAGCTGGCAGCAGTTCACCTCTGCTACGCGAACCAGAAGCGTGGGGGAGCAGCTTTACAGGAGCACCCCACCACCAGCCACATTCCAGTCGTCTAACCAGCGGTGTACCCACCGAGGGATCCAAGGCTCCCCAAAACATCCATAACGTACACCTTGGATAAGGATTGAAGCAGCCTCCCCGTACCCGACCTGGTATTCCTGGGCGACGATGGCAAATACTTAGCTAGAATGGAGGAACACTACGGATCTCTGAGGGACACCTATCACTGCTGAGCCCGCCCGGTCTGCTAACCGTTAACTGTATACCATGTACTGCCTGCTGGTTACAGTAAAGACCCGTTACAGAGACTTTCAGTGTCCGTGCTTCCTTATGATTGCATCCGTCCGCACACAAGGTAACCGCAGCTGCCGCACAACATCTTAAGCTGCTCCAGCCTCCGGGGATCACTGTTCAGCCTGTGGGAAGCGTTCCATCTTGCTGCTATCCATCCCCCGGAGGTTCCACAGCGTCGGTAACGATTACCGAACTACTCATAGGTGGCGTCACGAATAAATTAACCCCTTTAATCTGTTCCTACAAGACGTCTTCAACTTTTGATCTGCACTCAACCGGGCCTCACTACCGGCAGGCGCGGCCCACCCGTGACAAGGAGGAAGGAGCTTCAGCCTGTCTAAACCAGAGTCCACGGGCCTACGGTGAGTCAGAAAATGACGTCACGAACAGGATACGAGCAGGCCCGTTCCCTAACGGGTATAATGTGCTTAAAAATGACTTTAATGTCTACAATTTGGACTTTGTTCGTCCCTAAAAGAACTTTCCCACCTTTTCACCGTGGGCCAAGATGGCGCCCAAGATGGCGTTCCCGCCATAAGAATCCGCCACGTGCAAGCCCAGGGGTGAGCCACCGCCCCTCATCGTGGGAGGGCTAAAGGCAAAGGCGCCAAACTCTTTGTCCTCCCTGATTGCTCGAATCAACCATGGGGGCGGACCCCAAAGACCTTTCCCATGATTGGACTACAAAAGCCCAAAGGAAATGGGAGTGTCTCAGACCGTTCTTCCACCAGCTCTTCACCAGTTCAGCTACCGGGTAGAGACGGGTGTGGTTCCTCCAGGAAACATGGCCAGCTTAAGACTGAGAGACCTGATGCAAGAAGTGGAAGCCGAGGCCAGAGCAGCAATAGGCCATCCGGGTCCGGGTCCCGTCCTTAACATCAACGGCAGCCCCGACTTCTGGCAAGAAGCTCTACAAGACCTCCGTGTACGGCTCCTAGAAACCGTAGAATGGACCATCCGCAGTTGGAGTGCAAGCTTGGGCAGCAGACTACATCGTGCGATGCAGCAGAGCCGCTCGGGTGCAGCCACTCCAGGGCCGGACGACATCTCAAGTTTCAGCACCGCCTCGCCCACGCCGACCACTTGTCCAGCCTCGTCTCCAGAATCAATAAACTGTGTCATCCCGGTAGAGACCACCGCTTATCCCGCTCCAAAGCCTGGAACTGCGACCGTGTTTGAGCCGGAGCTTGCAACTTGCTCCACAGAAGAACCGAACACTTACCTGGTTCCACTTGCGGAACCCGCGACTAGTTTCATCACTACCGAGACTGTCGCCTGTTTCTCCCCTGAACCGGAGGCCTCCTCTGCAATTACCGAGGCCTACCTGGTGACTGGGATTGAAACACCACTTCCCGCTGGTACAGAAGAAGAGGCAGGCGGCCTGGAAGCCCTGCAGGACGACCTCGAGGAGAACTTTGCAGCACAGCCACCCATTGACCCAGAGGATTCCATTCCATCATCTCCGTTAGCCGAGCAGCCTGACGTGGTCATCGAGGATGATGACGGCGAGACTTACAGCCCAGCTGAGGACCTCTACACTGGGTTCGCCTGGGGAGACACCAAGGATCCTTCTGCCAGGCGATCTGCTCGGGTACACTGGTCGGGTGCCGTCGCAGCAACATCTTCTCCGATTCCGTTCAACCGGGCTCCGCTCCAGACTGCCCACCAGACTCCAGCCGTTCAACAACCATCACGCCGTAGTGACTTTATCCACACGCCGCACCACTCCGACGAAGAGGTACGTCGCATCCGAAGGGAGGAGTGGCATGCTCGGCTGCGCGCCAATATGCAGGCCCGCGCTGAAGCCCGCCGCCAACCTCCATTGCCTGAGGAGTTCTGTAAAACCGGACGGGTGAGCACCTTTAACTTATCCACCGGGTGGGGATTCGTAAGGGAGGAGGGTGTGAGTACTGAAGTGTTTGTGGGGCGCCGTGATGTGGAATCGCACCTACCGCGAGGGCATCCTAACCGAGACTTATATAGAGGGGACATTGTAACCTATGAGCGATATGTATGCTGTGACGGGTGGTTCGCTATACGAGTCCGGAACCCTGCCCTCCATAAGTGACTTTGTTGTTTGAACTTTTTGCCAAGAGACTTCTTTCTGTTTTGCAAATAACACCGCGACTTGGCGGCTACAGCCTGAACTTTTGCCTAAGGACAGCCGACCGCCTGCCGGATCCGCGCAATGTGTTAACCTGTTTACTTTACTTGCCTCACTTTTATGCAAAATAGTGACTTGTCATTAATAAAAGTGTTTATTACCTGTCATAAAATATAAAAACCTCTGTAAGGGCCCTTTCACATCAGCGTTTTTTTGAAATTCGCGGTAGAGACGGTGAAAAAAATGCATCTGCCGCGTTTAACGCATAACCGCGACACTTGCGGCAAGCCCCATGCAAGGTCTATGGGGCTTGCGGTAAGAGTGCGGCAGGTGCGGCAAGTGCGGTTTTGGCACTTGCGGCAGGTGCGGCCGCGAAAAAAAATGCTGTCAGCCGCGGTTTTTTTCGCGGCCGCACCTGCCGCAAGTGCCAAAACCGCACTTGCCGCACCTGCCGCAAGTCCGCCTATACATTGTATGGCGTTTACCGCAATCGCGCCGCAACCGTGCCGCAAGTGCAGCCGGTATGCGGTAATCGCGGCAGATGCGGTTTTTTCACCGCATCTGCCGCGATTTGAAAAAAATGCTGATGTGAAAGGGCCCTAATGTGGGTAGTAGGACGCTTGGGGACAAGCGAATTTAACCAAGGGGGAGTGTGGCGCCCCGCAACGAGTGCGTCACAGGAGGGTATTGCAGCCATAAATGCAGCCGCAATATTCTCCGACCCAGCAGTCATATGGTTAACTTAGAGATCCAAACCCTGCATGCATCACTTAACATAGAGGGCCAATCCAGGGTCCTGGTGGGCGGAGTGTAAGGGTAGTGTAGGAGAAGTACAGACACTTTAGTTAGTCTGAAGGAGTCGGGTCTAGACAAGAGAGAGAGACAGACTTGAACCTGGAGAGGAGCAGGGGCTCTGCACCCCGTGCAGCCCCTGGGCCGTCACCGGTCGGGTGTTAGCACCTGAGGCCTCAACAACCGGGATCGGGCATCATCAACCACGGGTTCCAAAAGACTCCCGTACCCAATTTACAGCCGGTTCACTGGTACCGAAGCTGGCAGCAGTTCACCTCTGCTACGCGAACCAGAAGCGTGGGGGAGCAGCTTTACAGGAGCACCCCACCACCAGCCACATTCCAGTCGTCTAACCAGCGGTGTACCCACCGAGGGATCCAAGGCTCCCCAAAACATCCATACCGTACACCTTGGATAGGGATTGAAGCAGCCTCCCCGTACCCGACCTTGTATTCCTGGGCGACGATGGCAAATACTTAGCTAGAATGGAGGAACACTACGGATCTCTGAGGGACACCTATCACTGCTGAGCCCGCCCGGTCTGCTACCCGTTAACTGTATACCATGTACTGACTGCTGGTTATAGTAAAGACCCGTTACAGAGACTTTCAGTGTCCGTGCTTCCTTATGATTGCATCCGTCCGCACACAAGGTAACCGCAGCTGCCGCACAACATCTTAAGCAGCTCCAGCCTCCGGGGATCACCGCTCAGCCTGTGGGGAGCGTTCCATCTTGCTGCTATCCATCCCCCGGAGGTTCCACAGCATCGGTAACGATTACCGAACTACTCATAGGTGGCGTCACGAATAAATTAACCCCTTTAATCTGTTCCTACAAGACGTCTTCAACTTTTGATCTGCACTCAACCGGGCCTCACTACCGGCAGGTGCGGCCCACCCGTGACAAGGAGGAAGGAGCTTCAGCCTGTCTAAACCGGAGTCCACGGGCCTACGGTGAGTCATTAACCCTTCAGGTGCTTCACAGGAACTAAAGCAAAGTGGAAACAAAAAATGGATATTTTAAGTTTTTTATCAAAAATGTTCTTTTAGCCTCAAATCTTTCATTTTCACATGGGCAACAGGATAAAATGGATCTTAAAATGTGTTGTGCAATTTCTTCCGAGTACATCGATACCTCATATGTGGTCATAAACCACTGTTTGGGCGCACGGCAGGGCTCAGAAGGGAAGGAGTGCAATTTGAATTTTGGAGCTAATTTTACATTCAAAAAGTGAAATGGGGCTCCTTCTCTTCTGAGCCCTGCTGTGCATCCAAACAGTTGGTTATGACCACATATGAGGTATAGATGTACTCAGGAGAAATTGCCCAACAAATTTTCCGATGAATTTTATCCTGTTGCCCATGTGAAAATGAAAAAAATTAGGCTAAAAGAAAATATTTGTGAAAAAAAAGTACTTTTTCATTTTTACAGATCAATTTGTAAAGCACCTGGGGTTCAAAATGCTCATCACCCATCTAGATAAGTTCTCTGGGGGGTCTAGTTTCCAAAATGGGGTCACTTGTAGGGGAGCTCCAATGTTTAGGCACACAGGAGCTCACCAAACGCAACATGGTGTCAGCTAACAATTTGAGCTGATTTCCATTCAAATTGTTAGCGGACACCATGTCGCGTTTGGAGAGTCCCTGTGTGTCTAAACATTGGAGCTCCCCCACAAGTGACCCCATTTTGGAAACTAGACCCCCCAAGGAACTTATCTAGATGATATAGTGAACACTTTGAACCCCCAGGTGCTTCACAAATTGATCCGTAAAAAGGAAAAAGTACTTTTTTTCCACAAAATGTTTTTTTTTTTCTCCCCAGGGAACTTATCTAGATGGGTGGTGAGCATTTTGACACTCCAGTGCTTCACAAATTAATCTGTAAAAATGAAAAAAGAAAATTTTGGGGGAAATAAAAGTACTTTTTCATTTTTACGGATGAATTTGTGAAGCAACTGGGGGTTCAAAGTGCTCGCCATCCATCTAGATAAGTTCCCTGGGGGGTCTAGTTTTCAAAATGTGGTCAACTGTTGGGGAGCTCCAAAGTTTAGGCACACAGGGGCTCTCCAAACGTGACATGGTGTCCGCTAACAATTTGAGCTGATTTTCCATTCAAATTGTTAGCGGACACCATGTCATGTTTGGAGAGCCCCTGTGTGCCTAAACATTGGAGCTCCCCCACAAATGACCCCATTTTGGAAACTAGACCCCTTAGGGAACTTATCTAGATGCATACTGAGTATTTTGAACCCCCAAGTGCTTCACAAAGTGATCCATAAAAATGAAAAAGTACTTTTTTTTTCCCACAAAAATGTTCTTTTTCATTTTTATGGATCAATTTGTGAAGCACCTGGGGGTTCACATTGCTTACTATGCATCTAGATAATCTAGATCTAGGCATACAGGGGCTCTCCAAACGTGACATGGTGTCTGCTAACGATTTGAATAGAAAATTAGCTCCAGTTGTTAGCGGACACCATGTTGTGTATGGAGAGCCCCTGTGTGCCTAAACATTTGAGCTCCCCCACAAGTGACCCCATTTTAGAAACTAGACCCCCCCAAGGAATTTATCTAGAAACATAGTGAGCACTTTGAACCCACCAGGTGCTTCATTGATTCGTAAAACCGCCGACGCCGCTCACCGGGGCTACAAGACCGGATCCCGCCATGACGTTGTGGGACGTCACAGGTCGGGAAGGCACAGATTTCTATGACGTCCCACAACGTCATAGGTCGGGAAGGGGTTAAAGATTTCATAGTAACAGGGTCTGTACCACGGGACTGTCATATAGCAAATGTGGAGCCAATATTCAAAAAGAGAACAAAAATTGAACTTGGAAATTATAGGCCAGTAAGCTTGACCTCTACTGTGGGTAAAATCCTAGAGGGTTTTCTAAGAGATGCTATACTGAAGTATCTGAAGAAAAATAACCTCATGACCCAATATCAACATGGGTTTACGAGGGACCATTCCTGTCAAAGTAATCTGATAAGCTTCTATGAAGACTGAGAACAATCTCAGCTCTGCTACATCATCTCTGTGCACAGACATTCATGTCTGTACACAGGGAATGAGCAGACTGAGAACAATCTCAGCTCTGCTACATCATCTCTGTGCACAGACATTCATGTCTGTACACAGGGAATGAGCAGACTGAGAACAATCTCAGCACTGCTACATCATCTCTGTGCACAGACATTCATGTCTGTACACAGGGAATGAGCAGACTGAGAACAATCTCAGCACTACTACATCATCTCTGTGCACAGACATTCATGTCTGCAGGGCCGGCCTCAGGCTACATTGCGCCCTGTGCAAAATTTCCCTTTGGCGCCCCCAGACCACGTGACATGAGACATGCAGCCAATCAGTGGCACCTTCACTCTTTCCTCATATAAAACTGACATCCCGAGGAAATCAGGGAACAGCAGCAGCTCTCATTTATTCTGGATCACAGTTTTGAAGGAAGGGATAATGAAACAGCTGCTGATTGGCTGCAGGTCTCATGTGAAATAACGTCATGTGAAACCATGGAGACCTGGGGCACACATTGCTAGGACGATGCTTGGCTTTATCACTTGTCTAGTGTGGTTTTTTTTATCCATATAATGTAAAACGCCTAAAAATGCCTCACACAAAGCATGCTGCAATATAAGTATTTATAAAAAGAAAATCACCTGCAAAAAAGATCCTGAAACGCTATCTACATGAGGCGTCTTTACTTTTACTTTACTGATAGGTTGTTTACATTGTGAGCCCCAATGGGGACAGTGTTCATGATGTATGTAAAGTGCTGTGGAGTTCATAGTGTAATATAAATGCAAAAAGTATTATTCTTAATATTATGTCACAATACCAGGATCTGAGGATCTTCTATTTGGAGGTCAGGGACTCTCTGACGCCGTGTCGCTGCCTGTCTCGCTGTCTTCCTCTTTTGAAACTGCAGTGCGGTGGACAAGAGGGCATTAACTGGTTAATAACAAGAAGTATGGAGTGTGTACTGAGCCATAAACCCTCCCCTTACCATGAAGTATGGAGTGTGTACTGACTGAGCCATAAACCTCCTCATACCATGTCCAGCAGACATTGTAGGATTACTACCCGTATATACTCGTGTATAAGCCGACCTGTGTATAAGCCGACCCCCCTACTTTTGCCCCCAAAACCTGGGAAAACCTATTGACTCGTGTATAAGCCGAGGGTGGACCCTAGCACAGGTATACAGCCCCCAGCAATGTGGTATACAGCAGCCTCCCCAGTGGTATATACAGACCCCAGGGGTAATACAGCAGCCCCAGGGGTAATACAGCAGCCCCAGGGGTTATACAGCAGCCCCAGGGGTTATACAGCAGCCCCAGGGGTTATTCAGCAGCTCCAGGGGTAATACAGCAGCCCCAGGGGTTATTCAGCAGCCCCAGGGGTAATACAGCAGCCCCAGGGGTAATACAGCAGCCCCTGGGGTAATACAGCAGCCCCAGGGGTAATACAGCAGCCCCAGGGGTAATACAGCAGCCCCAGGGGTTATACAGCAGCCCCAGGGGTAATACAGCAGCCTCAGTGGTATATACAGGCCCCAGCACTATATACAGCAGCCCCAGTCGTATATACAGGCCCCAGCAATATATACAGCAGCCCCAGTGGTATATACAGGCCCCAGCAATATATACAGCAGCCCCAGTGGTATATACAGGCCCCAGCAATATATACAGCAGCCTCAGTGGTATATACAGGCCCCAGCACTATATACAGCAGCCCCAGTGGAATATACAGGCCCCAGCAGTATATACAGCAGCCCCAGTGGTATATACAGGCCCCAGCAATATATACAGCATCCCCAGTGGTATATACAGGCCCCAGCACTATATACAGCAGCCCCAGTGGAATATACAGGCCCCAGCAGTATATACAGCATCCCCAGTGGTATATACAGGCCCCAGCAATATATACAGCAGCCTCAGTGGTATATACAGGCCCCAGCACTATATACAGCAGCCCCAGTGGTATATATAGGCCCCAGCAGTATATACAGCAGCCCCAGTGGTATATACAGGCCCCAGTGGTGGTGTATACAGGCCCCAGTGGTAGTGTGTGTATACAGGGCCCACTGCTAGTGTATACAGGGCCCAGTGCTAGTGTATACAGGGCCCAGTGGTGGAGGTGGTGTATACAGCAGGGCCCAGTGGTGGTGAATACAGGGCCTAGTATGCGGACTGGGGGGGAGGGGCGCGCCTTTACACACTCACCGGTCACCGCGCCACCGCCGTCACCGTGCCCGTGCGTCTGCTGGGCGCTGGCTGTACGGAGGAGGAGAGGAGGGGCGGGCAGAGCCGAGGGACAGGAAGTCGGACTCCCGCCCTCCTCCCTCTCTGGCTGACGCGCCGTGGCCGCCGGCAGCCAGCACGGGGCCTCCCAGGGGGCGGGCAAAAATGCGCCCTGCACTAGATGGCGCGCTTAGTTGTCGTCCCGGTCCTGCCTGCGGGTAAACCCGAGTGTGACTCGGGGTTACCGCTTCTGTCAGCTAAAGTTAACCCCGAGTCACACTCGGGAATACCGGTAGGGAGGGAGCCGCAGAGAGACCATAAATATCCGTCTCTCTGGCGCCCCCTTTGATGCATGGCAGGCGGCGCCCTGTGCGACCGCACAACTCGCACAGCGGTAGGGCCGGCCCTGCATGTCTGTACACAGGGAATGAGCAGACTGAGAACAATCTCAGCACTGCTACATAATGTCTGTGAGCAGGTGGGCTCTAGGACCCTGGAGCTGCACAGAGAAGACAGCTGGACTCGGCTCGCAAAGAAACAGCAGTTATCTGCGAGTTTCCCTGCTATCACTGGCACAGTAGCCAGTGATTACTCGCACGAGTCTAATGCAAACAATGGCAGTCCTAGTTTTGTCAGCGTTTCTGACAAAACTAGGATTGATATTGATTTGCATTGGACTCGTGCGAGTAATCACTGGGAAACTCGCAGAGTACCGAGTCCTGCGAGTCCCTTACTACTCGCCGAGTAACGAGTCCTAGCGAGTAGATTCGCCCATCCCTAGCTGAGGCCTGCTCCTCACTCTTGTGGCTTGGCTGTATGACAGGCGGCTTGAGCCCTTCCTGGGTTACTCTCTCTCCTCTGTCTCTCCGGAGCTCACTGTTGTGGCTGTGTCTTCTGGCCTTTTGGGTGGATGAGCAACGTTATTTTACCCGCCCTCTGGTTTTGGCTGCTGGGTGTGAAGTCCCTAGTGACCTTGGACTCTGGTGTCTGTACTGTGCTAGGTGCTGAGGCGAGCTGGCACTGTTCCACTCCTCACACCTTTCCTCCACTTTCCTCAGACCCTTACTGCGGGTCACTCACACTGGCTAGTCAGTCACCTAGGATGAGCCTAGCACGGCTACCGTCCATAGGATGTTTTGTACAGTCCACCTAGGAACTGAACTGCCTGACCCTGCCCCCAGACCCTGCCCCCAGACCCTGCCCCCAGATTTATAGGCAACTTGCCGTGAACCCGGACATTAGAGCTCCCCCTTCTGGCCTGGAGTTGGGAAGGTGTTGTGCACGTGTGTGTGTTACCTGAGGTGGGTGCCTTCCCTTGCTTTCAAGCTTAGCATTGTGGCAACCAGACCCTAGGGCGACACATAATCACACAGTGCATGACAAAAAAGCCAGCTATTCAAAGGCCCATGGCCTGTCTGCCTTGCTATTAGTTTTTGGGCTCTCTTATTTTTTCGGTGAATTTTATTTCCTGTATTTATAGGTCTTGGCCTACCATAGAATTCTATGAGCAATAACTGCTCTTTACCTATCAGTGTTGCTGGTTTAATGAATTGTCCAGTGATTATTATATTTATGCTTACAGGGCTCTGCTTCTGCAGTTGCCTATTGTGGCTATAGGGTTTGTCATCATATGTTTTTAGTTGTTTTTATATTTCTCTTTGGTATATAATAAAGTTTGATTATTTTACATAATTACTCTATTTTTTGGTGTGCACATCTTTTTAAACACTTACCACTCCTTTTTTTTTTCTTGGTTTTATACTGTATGTGTGTGTGTGCTTGTCTGCGTATGTGTGTCTGCATGTCTTTAAACTGTATGTGGACAGTTCAGTATAATGTGTACATGCATGTCTGGGTTGGGTATATAGAATTGTATGCATTTTTTATAAAAATGTGTGTATTTGAAGGACATATCTGGAGGGTGGGCAGGGGGCACTGTCACCTTGTGTGGAGAGTGAGCAGCTAAATATGTGAGAAGACAGTATAGGGGTAGGAGAAGGGGCTTCATGGGGGGACAGTGTGAGGGCACAGCAAGAAAAGCACAGTAAGTCGAGGAGGGGGGTGTGATGAGGGGGCATAATATACAGACTGGGTCGTATAGAGGGAGCACAGTGTGAGAGGACAATGTGAAGAGAAGGTCTTTTATGGAAAGAGCAGTGTGAAGGGCATGTACCATTTGAGGGACAGGGTGGGGGTCATATCTGGTGCAGGGAACACAGTGAAGGGCAACTATTTGTTCAGAGGCATAGACTACGGCAGATATTTTTTATTTAGGAGCATTACAATCATTCTGCTATCCTTAAGGGTACTGTGTCGGGATGTGCTGTAGAAGACCAAAGAAGATTGAAGTCTGCAGAGGCGAGCTGTGGATGTGAAAAGTCATCATGGTGTCTGGACAAGATGAAGAAATAATAAAAGGTTGACCCCAATCAGAGACAAAATCATCTATAAGGTAGTCGTATGTAAATGATTATTAGTGATACTGACTAATTCTCATCAGTGCTGTGGTTCCTGAATGATCTGATGATGGCTGGTAACAATAAATCCCAGTATCTTCTTACCATTATTAATCCAATAAAACCAATAAGATACTGGATATGGTAGGGCGTCAACCAAGGAGACAATCTGGATACTTATAATTCCTTTATTTGTGCCGACGCATTTCATAGCATCTGCTACTTCATCAGGGTCACAAGGACCTTATGGCCCTGATGAAGTAGCAGATGCTACGAAACACGTCGGCACCAATAAAGGAATTAAAAGTATCCAGATTGTCTGCTTGGTTGGCGCTGTACCATATCCGGTTCTTATAGGTTTTATTGGATTTCTTGGACATGGGGATCCGCAGCGGTCATTTTCTAATATGCTCTTTCAGTTGGTTGTGACTCACATAACTAAATAAGTTAAGTCTACTCCACATAGTAGCAATTCCATCACCACAGATAAAGCCCTATGTGCGCTCCTTTTTCTTTTATAGTACCATTATTAATAACATACTGACTGTTGGAGGTTCATGTGATACAACTGTATAAGGGGCTGAGCTGACATTACAATTGGTAAACATGTACTGATAGTGGTCCTGGTGCTCAAGTTCATGTATGAATGGTGGTCCTGATGACTTATTTATGTTCTAATGGTTGTACTGTTGATTAAACTCATGTACTAATGGTGGTCCTGGTGATGTATTCATGCACTGCTGGTTGCTATGGTGATGTATTTGTGTACTGCTGGTGGTTCTTGTGATGTATTTCTGTACTGATGGGTGTTGTGATGCTCTGTTTCTGTACTGTTGGTGGTTCTGATTTTGTATGTTTGTACTGATGAGGGTAGTCATAATGTGTTTCTGTACTGATGGGGGTTTTAATGATACATTTTCGTACTGCATGTGATTCTGGTGATGTATTGTGCAGTTATTGGTTCTGATCCTGTACATGTAACATTCCATAATGTGTAAGATTGTGACATATGGCTATGTTTTCCCTAGAACGCATACCCATAGAAATCTACACATTCACGCACCTGGGGCCTATTAGGCCTGTTTCCAATTATCATGGAATAACTCAAAAAAAATACTTTTCAAAGTTTATTGCAAAGTAAGGATGCATACCCACTAGCGCTGGGGTCCGCCGTACTTAGTTGGCTTACTGGGCATATACTGAATGAATTTGCAACGTCCCCTAAAGGCAAGAAGTTGCTCGTCCACTCTCACATTATCACTGGAATGGTAAAGCTTTGTACAGTTGCTGATAAAAAGATTCCAGATATAGCTAATAGGGGCTAATTTATCGGTTGCCAACCTCACAGGGCGAGTTCTCTTTTCATCAAAACGAAGGCATCTCTGAATACCCTCAAATCTATTGATGGACATAGTAGCTTTGTAGTGTGGATCTGCAAATGGGTTCTGAAATAACTCTCTGATTGGAACATCATATGATTTTGTCGACCCTGCCAGAAGAGTAAGGCCAATATAAGCATATAGTTCCTCTTTGGTTATACTTTTCCATGGTTTTTTTCTTCCTGACGCGATACGTTTTCCTTCTACGATAGTACACAAAATTACCTCATCTGCAATATCATCCGAAACAAATTTACAGAAAACATCTCTTTTGGACATGAATTGGGGAATTCCGACAGCTCCTTGAGCAACTCTAATAATGTTATGTGATGGGGTGCGTGCAGGAGCCGCAGCAGTACTGTTCCAAAAAATATTCGTTTTAGATGTTCTATTTGAACGTTCTGCTGGATCCATTACTTCTTCATCATCTGAAGAATCGCTGAACGATGAAGTTGATACATTAGCTGGTGGCATGTACTCTTCATCAGACAAAGAAATTTCACTTTCATCATCACTATCAAAAATGATTGCCTCGATTTCATGGTCAGTCAATCCCCTGGAAGTAGACTGTGCCATTGTAATTTTAGATGTCAGTAAACTAAAAAGAAAATAAAAAAAGATCAGGCTTGTGCACTGTAAACAGTATGTGATAAGACTCTTTGTTAGGGTCCCAGCACACCAAGCGATATAAAGCAGGTAAAGTGCAGCCCCCCTCCTCTTACCTCCAACAGATCACTTTCTTGTAGTGCAGTAGAAGCCTCTGGTTTTGGAGCTCAGAAAGTTTCTATTTCCAGACAAAAGAAAGCTGACTTCTTCCTCCAAAGTCTCTCCAGCAATTAGGACAAAAAGACCTGCGATGAGGTCAGAGACCCATGACTTTGTGAGGGAGCCTCCCTTCCAAGATCACATGACCATGTTGTCATGCAGAATCCACACTCTTCCCAGCAATAGCAGAGTCATAAAAGTTCTTCCCCAGCAACAATACAGACAAAAAGACTGAGTATCACATGTAAACCTAGTACAGGCCTAAAAGGCCCCAGGTGCGTGAATATGGGGTAGTCCCAAAAAAAGGTTGTTATACCAAAATGTCTGTAACATAAAAATATATGAATAACTGGAAATTACTAACAACTATATACCTGAGGATTACCTAGATTTTTAAAATTCAAACTAAAGTACTTTTACAGAAATATAGAAAACAAGTAACCTGGCGGGCCTGCAAGGCCCCAGGTATGCGTTCTAGGGTTAATAAAGTATTGTGCCATCAGTAAATTTAGGGATTGCTACAGGTTTTTAATGTTAGGAGTATTAAAGGGATTGTAAAAGTTTGTGCTGAAAGCTTGCCTTAAATGCTGCGGTGCAATTAAACATCCTTGTCAGTCACTGGCAGGGGGATTTAGCGTTATCACTGATACCTGCACTTGCCAGATCCTATCAGTCCCTCTTGCTGTGGGTTGTTGATGGGTTGCCAGGTATTGCTGCCATAATGCGGAGACATTATTACAGCGCCCTCACTTTGTAGTGAGTGGGGACTGTAACGGTTCCTTGCTGCTGGCGGCAGGGGAAATAAAATTTAATTTTCTCTCTGTAACCAACTCTTTTCCTGTAATCAGGCTAACCAGGTTTAAAACACTATTTGCTTGCAGATAAATTGAATAGCTGCCAATATATTGTGTTTCTTTATCTACGTACCAGTCACTGTTATTTTTAAAGCCTATTATTCTGTTGCTTTAATGCAGAGGCCAGAAATAAGTAAACGAAAGATGGGCTGTCACTACTTGAGGGCCACTGCTTGGTGATTGCCCCTAAAGCTAAAATTTGCCAGTTAGCCCCTGTATATAAATTAGTCTTAGTTAGGGTGCTTTCACATTGGCGTTTTTGCCCAGATCCGGCGCATCCGTACAAAAAAACGCATCTGCCACAAGTGGCACTTGCGGTACACTTGCGGCAAGCCCCATGCATTGTCTATGGGGCTTGCAGTAAGTGTGCGGAAGACACAGTAAGTGCGGTTTCGGCAGTTGTGGCTAAGCGGGGGTGAAAAAAAACGCGGTCAGTGGCAGTTATTTTCGCGACCGCAGCTGCAGCAACCACTGAAACTGCACTTGCCGCGTCTGCCGCACACTTACCGTGAGCCCCATAGACAATGCATGGGTCTTGCCGCAAGTGTACCGCAAGTGCCGCCGGATCCGGGTAAAAACGCCAATGTGAAAGCACCTTTAAAATTGTAACCCACTTACGACATCGTAATACATCACAGTTAAGACAGACAATGTCATCATAATAGTTGATGATATCACAGGGTCTATAAATTCCAATGAGGAAGCTCAGAATCTCGGTCTTCATAGACTTCGACGAGCGACTGCAACTCCTTTGTAATCAGACAGTTTTTCAGTTTATTTTATTAGGCTTTTCACTCTGGAAAGATCACAAGGAAGGAAGGAAAAAAAGAGGATAAAAAATGAAAACATATTGCAAAATTGTTTCAGAGGGAAGCAATCATCAACCTACTGTGCTTAATTTCCAGCATCAGCTATGTAATGGGCAGGATTGCCATTGGTATTGAAGTACTTGGCTAGATTGATAACACTGATACACTACTGGGGTAGATTGCCACTACTAGCGATTAACTGGGCTGGCTTGCCCACAACAGTAGAATGCTGGTCTAGATTGCCACCATTACTAAAAAACTGGGTTGGATTGCCACCACTGGCAAATGTATGGGCTGGGATGATAATACTGTTAATCTCCTGGACTCGTTCGGCGCTCTCAGCAAAATAACTGGTTGGATCACCACTACTGGAAAACTAATGGGCTGTGTTGCCTCCTCAGGTAAAGGTCTTTGCTGAAAAGCTGCCACTGGCAAACTATTGATTTGGGTTGAAACCACTTGTGAAATATATGGCTGGGTCCTCACCGCCAGTGCTCTACTGGGCTGGAGCAAAACCAAAGGTGAAATATTAGGCTGGCTTGTGACCACTGGCTTACCTCCTAGCTGGGTTTCTCTTGTTGGTGAGCGACTGGGTGACTAATGTTTTCGTACTTCTTAGGCTGGGGTCACACATAAGACCTTGGTCCGTTTTTGGCTTCATTTTTGGCAGTCCAAAAACTGATAGAAAAACAGATTGGATGTAATTAACACCCTGTCCGTTTTTTTCTGCACCTAAAAACATTGCTATGTACGTTTTTGGGGTCCATTTTTCAAAAAGAAAAAATTTTTAACATGGGCCCTATGGAAAAACGGATCCGTTTTTTTGGGTGCCTTAAAAAACGGATCCGTTTTTTTTGAGAATTTTGGTCAAAAAATGACTAAGTCCAAAAACGTTCAGGGGTGCAGGAGGCTCAAAAACCACCCCAAAAAAAACGGATTGGTCATGGAAATCACTTCCAAAAACGGATTTTATGTGTGACCCCAGCCTTAGCTGGAGAAATAGATTAAAGAACATATTGCAAAATCATCCATCAACCATCAATCTGCTGTGCTTGATTTCCAGCATCAGCAATGTAATGGGCTGGAATGTCATTGGTATTGAAGTAGTCGTCTGAATTGATAACACTGGTGAATTAGTGGGGTAGATTGCCACTACTGGGCTGGAACTAACTGCTTGGATCACCTCTACTGGAAAACCAATAGGCCGTGTCTCATCTACAAGCAAACTATTGTGCTAGATCGCCAAAACTGGTGAACTGTTGGTTTGGGTTGTAACCACCTGTGAACTATTTGGCTGGCTCCTCACCACCAGTAAATGCCAAAGATGGGTCTCCACTAGTGATGAGCAAGCATGCTCGCCACTACTCGGTACTCGCACGAGTATCACTGTACTCGGGCTACTCGGCGAGCACCGAGTAATCTCGCGATACTCGTGTTGTGCTCGTGGTCGTCATCTCTGCATCTTGGCGCTCTTTTGAGAGCCAGCCCACATGCAGGGATTGGCTGGCAGACCACTGCAATGCCACAGCCCTGTTAGTTGTGGCATTGCAGTGATTGGCCGGCCTGCACAGCGTGACCGAGCCTTTATAAGACCCTGCCGCGCTGTGCTCTGCACACAGGCATCCAGACAGTGAGTGTAGGGACAGTGTCTGCTGCGGCTTAGGGACAGATTTGCGACCCTCATAGTTAGATCCGGAGCAGGGCTGCAAACTGCTGCTGACTACAACAGTCCTTCTCAGGACTAATCTAGGAGGATATAGGCAGGGTGATACAGATCGGAATCCAAGCTTTTCTTTTGACCATTACAGTCACCAGACTGGTGTACTTACTACCTTGATACAGGTTAGGGACTAAAATCCTAATAATCTGTGACCATTACAGTCACCAGACTGGTGTACTTACTACCTTAATACAGGTTAGGGACTAAAATCCTACTCTCCTGTGACTATTACAGTCACCAGACTGGTGTACTTACTAACTTGATACAGGTTAGGGACTAAAATCCTACTCTCCTGTGACCATTACAGTCACCAGACTGGTGTACTTACAACCTTGATACAGGTTAGGGACTAAAATCCTACTCTCCTGTGACCATTACAGTCACCAGACTGGTGTACTTACTACCTTGATACAGGTTAGGGACTAAAATCCTACTCTTCTGTGACCATTACAGTCACCAGACTGGTGTACTTACTACCTTGATACAGGTTAGGGACTAAAATCCTAATCTCCTGTGACCATTACAGTCACCAGACTGGTGTACTTACTACCTTGATACAGGTTAGGGACTAAAATCCTAATAAACTGTGACCATTACAGTCACCAGACTGGTGTACTTACTACCTTGATACAGGTTAGGGACTAAAATCCTAATCTCCTGTGACCATTACAGTCACCAGACTGGTGTACTTACTACCTTAATACAGGTTAGGGACTAAAATCCTACTCTTCTGTGACCATTACAGTCACCAGACTGGTGTACTTACTACCTTGATACAGGTTAGGGACTAAAATCATAATAATCTGTGACCATTACAGTCACCAGACTGGTGTACTTACTACCTTGATACAGGTTAGGGACTAAAATCCTACTCTCCTGTGACTATTACAGTCACCAGACTGGTGTACTTACTACCTTGATACAGGTTAGGGACTAAAATCCTACTCTCCTGTGACCATTACAGTCACCAGACTGGTGTACTTACTACCTTGATACAGGTTAGGGACTAAAATCCTACTCTCCTGTGTCCATTACAGTCACCAGACTGGTGTACTTACTACCTTGATACAGGTTAGGGACTAAAATCCTACTCTTCTGTGACCATTACAGTCACCAGACTGGTGTACTTACTACCTTGATACAGGTTAGGGACTAAAATCCTACTCTCCTGTGACCATTACAGTCACCAGACTGGTGTACTTACTACCTTGATACAGGTTAGGGACTAAAATCCTAATAATCTGTGACCATTACAGTCACCAGACTGGTGTACTTACTACCTTGATACAGGTTAGGGACTAAAATCCTAATCTCCTGTTACCATTACAGTCACCAGACTGGTGTACTTACTACCTTAATACAGGTTAGGGACTAAAATCCTTATCTCCTGTGACCATTACAGTCACCAGACTGGTGTACTTACTACCTTGATACAGGTTAGGGACTAAAATCCTACTCTTCTGTGACCATTACAGTCACCAGACTGGTGTACTTACTACCTTGATACAGGTTAGGGACTAAAATCCTAATAATCTGTGACCATTACAGTCACCAGACTGGTGTACTTACTACCTTGATACAGGTTAGGGACTAAAATCCTAATAATCTGTGACCATTACAGTCACCAGACTGGTGTACTTACTACCTTGATACAGTTAGGGACTAAAATCTACTCTTCTGTGATCATTACAGTCACCAACTGGTGTCGCTGTATACAAGCAAAATGCGCAAGGGCGTTGGCAAGGAACAAGGAAGTGAACGTGATGGTGGTGCAGCAGAGGCCGAGGTCGTGTGCAAGCACTAATTTCGTAACAAGAAAGGGGCACATCTACTCGCTCACACGTCCTGTCCCAAATTCTTGGGGCCCGCTGCAGTACACCGCTCTTGAACCAACACCAGTGTCAACAGGTTGTTACTTGGATAGCGGATAATGCTTCAAGTCAGATTGGCACCTCCACAAACACCCTGTCTTCCACACGGTCAAGTGTCAGTAGCCGTGATACTGCACCGCACATTTCCCAACCTGATCCTTCTTCCTACCACCAGGCCGAGTACACGTCCACGGACATTACTGATCCCACACTTGGACACTTGGAAGTCCAGAAGTGTGTACCCATGGGTGAGTGGAGGTACATGGCAAATTCCCATAACAAAATTTAAATTCAGTTGTCATTTGTTGGTGGTGTGGTGAAGTCTGGCCCAATCCAACCCTTGTTCATCTTGATCAGAGTCAGCCTGTCAGCATTTTCAGTTGACAGGCGGGTGCGTTTATCAGTAATGATTCCACCTGCGGCTCTGAAAACACGCTCTGACAAAACGCTAGCGGCAGGGCAGGCCAGGACTTCCAAGGCGTAGAGAGCCAATTCATGCCACGTGTCCAGCTTGGAGACACAATAATTGTAAGTCACAGAGGAATCTAGCAGTACAGTTGTTTGATCTGCAAGGTACTCCTTCAGCATCTGGACAAACTTAGCATTTCTTGTGGCACTACCCCGCACCTCAGGGGCTGTGGTACGTGAGGGGCTGAGAAAACTGTCCCACATCGTAAAGACTGTTCCCCTACCTCTGGCGGATTGGACTTGTGCCCCTCTCGGCCGTACGCCTTGGTTGTCCACCGATTCCTGACCTATGCTGCTAGTGTTTTGTGAGGGGAATGATTTGCCTACTTCCGTGACTATGGCCTTCTGGAAATGCTGCATTTTGGCTGACCTCTCCGCCTCAGGAATGAGAGACATAAAGTTCTCCTTGTAGCGTGGGTCTAACAGTGTTGCCAACCAGTACTGATTGTCGGCCAAGATGTTGTGAACGCGAGGGTCACGAGCCAGGCAGCTTACCATAAAGTCAGCCATGTGCGCCAGACTCTTAACAGCCATCACTTCAGTATCCAGACCAACACGATGACTGAACATGCTGTCCTCCTCCTCCTCCTCCTCCTCATCTCCACTGTCCTCTGGCTAGCCACGCAGAATCGAGGGTATGACTGGTGTGCATGTCATATCCTCAATTTGGCCAGAGAGTTGCTCCATGTCTTCATCCTCCTCCTCCTCGTCATAGTCCTCCACTGCACGTTGTGATGAGATGAGGCTGGGCTGTGTGTTTTCACCCACACCCACTACTGTTTCTTGCTCCAAGTCATCGAGCTCGGCCTGCAATGCATCCTCTTTGTTTTTCAGCAGAGACCGTTTTAGAAGGCAGAGTAGTGGTATAGTGACGCTAATAATGGCGTCATCGCCGCTCACCATCTTGGTGGAGTCCTCAAAGTTTTGGAGGACGGTAGATAGGTCGGACATCCATCTCCACTCCTCATGTGTTATGTGTGGAGTTTGACCCATTTCCCGACGGCTTAGGTGATGCAGGTAGTCCACAACTGCCCTCTTCTGCTCACATATCCTGACCAACATGTGCAGAGTTGAATTCCAACGCGTGGGGAAATCACACATCAGTCTGTGGGCCAGAAGACGCAAATGGCGCTGAAAGCCGGCAAGGCCGGCTGAAGCAGCAGGTGACTTGCGAAAATGTACGATATCGTGAGGATTATTGGGACGTATGACGACCGAGCAAGTGATGTGAGAAATATCCTTGAGAAACACTGGGGGTACTCCTGGCGGATAAGAAGGTTGCCCCCTTCATCCCCAGGACACCAGCCATCACATATAGACGGGGGAGATCACTCAGGGACCAGCTGGTCTACAGCCACTACTTTCAACCGAAAAAACAGGGGACTTGGTTGGACAACCGTAAGAATGGAACATTTAAATGTGGAAAATGCATTTTTTGCAATCTTGTCAAAAAATCGTGCTCCTTTAAAAGTAGCACCACCGGGAAGGAGTATGAGATGAGACATTTTGGTAATTGCAAAACGGAGGGGGTGGTGTATTTGTTCCAATGCACATGTCCAAAAGATTATATCGGAAAGACCAAGAGACCCTTCAAAAAACGTATTGGGGATCACTTGGGAGACATTACAAATGAGAGGGACACCCCCATTGCACGCCACATTAGGGAGGTACATGGTGGGGACCTGAAATGTTTCAACTTTCGGATTGTGGAAGTGGTAAACAAACCGTCTAGGGGTGGGGACTGGGATAAAATGATCCTCCAGAAAGAGACCAGGTGGATCTACTGTATGGAGTCGTCAGGAATTGGTGGTCTGAATGAACAACTCACATTTACGCCCTTCCTCTAACAATGTATACTCTCTCTGTATAGGACTTCCTGGTGGCCTATTCTTTCTCTGTAACAGATTTTGCAGGTTCTGTATATCCAGATAGGACCCCCATATGTCTATTAATCCGCGAATGGATCTAGGACTCATAACTATCAAGCAGCCAGTATTATATGGCTATCATATCTTGATGAAACTGATGACGGTATGGACATAGGGTGAGGTATGGTATACTCACCATATCACAAAATGCTGTTCCAACCAATCTCTCTCCATAATATAGATTTCCTTTGATTTCCCTAGGGGGTATGAGTGTTCAAGTTGTGCAGGAGCTAGTGATCATGATGGAGTGCTGGAGGGGGAGTAACCTCCCCTTTTCTTTTTCTGGCTCTCCCAGTTATGCCACCCTATAATCCATCATTTACTGATGTAGTGATTCCTCTGTACTAATCTGGTCACATATGTGGACACTGGATGCTGTATAATCAATTTGCATTGTATCCAGTGAATAGTGTGTAGATAAGACCAGACTGGAACCTTATATGGTGTGCAGCGGTTCCCGGGGGAACCTTTTAGTGGGTGCACACCTCCTCCTATAGGACGTTTTATCATAATGGACCCAGGAGGTAACGTGATCGCTCATTGTGACGCACTTCCGGTTTTTGGAACGCAAACTGCAAGTAAAGCGCCGCAATTTGGAACGCACGGCCACGCTGACCCTTTTGTCTCATGCTTTACAGCAGAGGGTTTATAAGGTTGAGATGGATGGAGATACTGGCCGCCATCCATTGAGAAATACAGAGGGGTGGAGAAGGGGACTTATCAGGACTCCACCCTGGGCGACCAGAGGCTGTATTGGAGGCCTCATGGAAAAGGCATTTCACTCCTGAGGAACCCACCAGAACATCATTTGGCTGGGGGAAACGCGTCGAGTGAGTTATCCTCTGCAGGACAAGATGAGTATAAGCGATACCATCACTGTCTAAAAAGCTTAACCATTTACCTGTCTATATGTTGGTCCCTTCTGGTACCGTTCACTAAGGTTGGGGTTGTAGTGGGTCTATGTAGCACGGTGAGTCTGGCATATCCGCATGGGTCTGTTTTACTTTTAGTGTATGGTGTGTGCACTCGCGGGATTGGGGCTGCTGGACCTAGAATTCAGGGCTGTACGTGAGGGGAGAAGTGTGTTGCATGTACATTATCTATAGTGACAGCACCTTTCACTCGCTTAAAGATTTAGCTCGCGGGGGGGCGTGGCCTGGAGCTCAAGAAGAATGGACGCTGCATGCTGAGCTCTCCTCCTCACAACTGGAATCTACTGAAAATCAGATCTCCTAACAGCCATCCGACCATGATTCCAACAGGGGATCACCTATTTAACCCCCTGGAATGAATTGAGCTTGCTCTAATTCTCCCAACCCGACTTATTGGCCTTGAGGCCCCTGTGTTTCTTCTCCCTCATGGCGCTCCCTCGGCATCCCTCCCACCTCTCCTGATCAGACCCATCCATCATCACTCCCTCAGCCTGCTGTTTCTCCGTGGCCCTGCTGCTCCTGCGATATCATCCACCCAGGACCCCGCTGCCATCAACCTCCCTAAAACAACACCTGACTGTTCAGGTCACCGCAGTCTGACTGACCATCGGCGGTGAGGAAAAGGCGGCCTGCTAACTCAAGAGGCAGAGGGAAGGAGCGAGCGGTTAATACTGCTCTGAGCCTGAAGCACGCAGCCCATTGGGGTGAAGGCAGAAGCGGCTCTGCTGCATTCGCTTTTGAAAGGAAAAGAGTAAATCCAGAAGCCAGAAGTGTTGGCGCGCTCCTCATTCACCCACCGGCCACCGCAGCTCACGGTGAGATCCGGATTGATCTGCAGACCGTGAGGCCTCGTCTCTGGAGCCGGAGAGCCCGCGGAGCACCGGAGCTGTTCCATCTGCTGGACGTCGCAGAGGCTTCTGCAGGTCTGCGGATCAAGACAGCGTCTATTTGAGAAGTTCTGGACTTCGGGACTCTGATGCAGTCTAACTTTGAATTGTCTGGTATCTTTGTGAAGTATATCCGTTAAACTACTCTACTGATAGCCTTCCTTGCTCTACCCTCCTTCCTCTCTCACTCCTTCTCTATCTAACCCCCTCTCTAACTATACCTCTAAACCAAAAGTGATATACGAGGACAGCAGAGCTGAATACTCTGAGGTCCAGCAGATATACAAACACTAACACTCCCCAAATCAATCTTTCTTCTCTCATTCACCCTAAATACCACCTTTACTTTCCCTCCTTTATTTCTATTCTCTTAATCAATACCTAATCCTCACCATAGATTCCTAAAGAAAAAAAAAAGAAAAAATCCTCTTCTAATCTATCTCAAATCATTCCCCTCTCCTTTATATCTCTTTCATCTCTATCCTCTAATACCTGTATAATATGATATATTCCCAATACGGTTTTGTGTAACTTGTGTAATTTGCACTACTGAGATAACCTACATATCGTAACGACCCTCTTATTTGCAATACCCTTACTAAGCTTGTTGACAATTGTCGTTATCTACACATTGGTCCTCACTAATAGACTTTCCAAATTCCACGTACTCCCCCTGCAGTTAGCAAAACCTAGACGAACCTACGTGTAACTATTCTTTTACCCCCTAGTCATCCCCAATCCCCCCTCCCAGGATGCCAGATATCTTACGATAATGCCAAGCACAAAGAACAAAAACTCTAAAGGGAAAATAGAATCTGAGGGTCAAGATATGGAGACTAAATTAGGAAGCATCTCGAGGCGAGATAGATCGAGATCTCCTAACATTTCTGGACACTCTGACCAATGGTCTGATTCTACTAATAATAATCTAGATGAAATAACTCCACTAGATACCGCTCAGAGAACAGGTAAGAGAAAAGAACCCGACCTGACCACACCACCCAGGCCTAAGCTCCATGACTCTAAAACCTGCCCAAACTCTGACAGAGATAACACCCCATCATCTAGTCCATTAAGACGTCGCCAGAATGCTGAGTCAAACCCAGAACTAAATCAAATCTCAGACGGAGACTAACCTCCAGGCAAGGACTTCTTCCTGGAAATTTTCGGTAAATTTAAATCCGACCTAGACAGACGCTTTGATTCCCTAGAAAACGCTTTGGCATCAATAACCATGCGTACTGAAAAAAATGAGGATGATATTAAGTCTATCACAACCTCTATTCAAAAAATAACCTATGGAGGACAGAGACAGGAGGCTAAACTTAAAATTCCGAGGGGTACCGGAAACAATCAAATCACATCAAATCGATCAACACATCAAAAAGATTCTTAAACTAACTCTTCCAGACTTATCTGAACTTGACATGACCCTTGTCCGGGCCCACAGACTAAGTAAACCTTCTTACCTAAAACCAGAAATTCCTAGAGACATAGTTAGATTTCATTTTTTCCACATGAGGGAACACTTTTTGAAATATATTAAAATGCACAAACAGCTCCCCAAGCCATACGACTCCCTTAAAATACTTATTGACCTCTCAAAGGAGACACTGATCCAGAGGAAAAATCTTTCTGGAATCACCGAAGTTCTCTGCAGAAAATCCATCCTTTACACATGGGGCTTCAACCCTGCCAAGGTCCTTTTCACCTACCAAGACAAGTTCATATCAATTGATGACTCCACGGAGGGACTAAAAACTCTACGTCGACTCAACCTAATCACTTCCTAAATTTCAGAAACTAGACCAAGTGTTAAGCTTTAGAGGCCGTAACAGTAGCCCCCCAGGAGGTTCACCCATTCATTGAACCCTCCGTGTTGGGGTATTTCCATACTACAGTTCATTAATTTGTTTGCTTTACACTTTCCATCAGTCGACGCTTAGCGTTTCGGGACAACCACTCTTCGACTGAAAACTGCTAATCCCTAATCCTCAACCCTAACCCTTATTATCCCCTGCCTGAGCGACTCAAAATCACCAGACATCCTCATGACACTTTACAAGAATGTTCCCTACACTCCGAGACATATAATTAATCAAAACCAATTATTTAATGTCCCTTAAATTCCTATCCATTAATGTCAACGGCCTAAATTCCCCCCAACGCAGGTACCATACTTGGAAACTCATTAAAGAATCCAACTCGGAGATTGCTTGCCTCCAAGAAACAAGAATCTCATCACTTAAACCCCCAAAATTTGAAAACAAAGCTTTCCAAAAATATTACTTCTCCTCAAATGAAAAGAAAAAAGCAGGTGTAGCCATCCTCATTAAAAACTCCGTGTCCTTCGAGGAAATCTCCCTGACCAATGACCCTGAGGGAAGATACATAATTCTAGTCTGCAAAATCAACAATTCCATTTTCACCATAGTTAATGTTTACCTCCCGAACAAGAGCCACATCACCTTTCTAAATAGACTCATGAACACCGTAAATGATCAAAAGAAAGGAGAACTAATCATATCAGGAGACTTTAATGTTGTCCCAGACCCTATCCTTGACTCATCCACAAAGTCACGACACTATACCAAACCCCTCAACCCCTGTCTTGCTCGCTCTGAGCTATACGACGTTTTCAGATGTATCAATGCAAACTCAATTGAATTCTCTCACTACTCGGGCAGATTTAATTCTTATGCAAGAATAGACGTCGTTCTGACAAATATCTTTTCACTTCACAAATTTCGAAAAATTACCATCGGACCACGAACATGGTCTGACCACTCCCCCATATTCTTTGAATTCTACCCCTCTCCAGCTACTCACCCCGAAAAATTATGGAGGAACAACAGCTTTCTGTATTCACACCCACAATTCAAGACTGAAATCGAAGACACAATTAAATGTTACTTTGCAAAAAATGACTCCCCCGACATCAACATCTCGATTCTATGGCTAGCTTTTAAATCTGTCCTACGAGGGAAGCTAATACAATTAACCTCTAGACTAAATAGACAAAAACGTGAAAAAACCCAGAATTTAATAGACAAAATACAAAATCTAGAAAGCATTCAAATCAACAACCCATCCATTAATACTTCAGAAGACATATTTAAACTGAGAATCGAATTAAGATTAGTGATGAGCGAGTACTAAAATGCTCGGGTGCTCGAAGCTCGGGCCGAGCATCTCGAGATACTCGTGTACTCGGCCTGAGTAACGAGCCCAATGTTATCCTATGGGAGACACGAGTATTTTTATGAAATGACTGCCGGCTGCCTGGAAAAACCCTAAAAATGTCACAAAAGTCTCAGAAGAGTGCTGAAATGACATGGCAACACCATGGGGAAGACCCCTGGAAGCATTTCTCACTCAAAAGTCACAGCTGTGAACAATGTTGTCCGAGTTTCACGCCAATTTTACGGAGTGTCCAGAAAACCTTCCAAAATGACACCAAAATGAATATTTAGGGTGGAAATGTTAAGGGCACATACCCAATAGTGAGATACAGCTGGTGTATGTTACTTTTTGTGATTACATGAAAGATTTTACGTGAAAACATTGTGCGGCACTCTGATGACCCTGACAAGAGACGTCCATGAAGCCCTGTCTAGAAATAATGTGCCCATTTTGAAGAACTGGGTCTATTGTAGTATCTTCCTTTGCCAGGGCAGTCCAAAATTGGGAGGTTCACCAATGCCCCTGGATACAGACATGCAGGATGGCCTGTAAACAAGAACTGGGTGTATTGTAGTATAGCCCTTTGGCCAGGGCAGCCAAAAATTTGGAGGTTCAACAATGACCCATGCTTACAGACATGTAGTAGGGCCTGTAACCCTCAAGTGGGTGTATTTTAGTATAGCCCTTTGGCCAGGGCAGCCAAAAATTGGGAGGTTCAACAATGACCCATGCATACAGACATGTAGTAGGGCCTGTAACCCTCAAGTGGGTGTATTGTAGTAGAGCCCTTTGGTCAGGGCAGCCAAAAAATGGGAGGTTCAACAATGACCCATGCTTACAGACATGTATTAGGGCCTGTAACCCTCAAGTGGGTGTATTGTAGTATAGCCCTTAGGTCAGGGCAGCCAAAAATTGTGAGGCTCCTCTTTGTCCCTGGATGGAGACGTGCAGGAGGGCCTGTTAAGAAGAACTGGGTGTATTGTAGTATAGCCCTTTGGTCAGGGCAGCCAAAAATTGGGAGGTTCAACAATGACCCATGCATACAGACATGTAGTAGGGCCTGTAACCCTCAAGTGGGTGTATTGTAGTATAGCCCTTAGGTCAGGGCAGCCAAAAATTGGGAGGCTCCTCTTTGTCCCTGGATGGAGACGTGCAGGAGGGCCTGTTAAGAAGAACTGGGTGTATTGTAGTATAGCCCTTTGGTCAGGGCAGCCAAAAATTGGGAGGTTCAACAATGACCCATGCATACAGACATGTAGTAGGGCCTGTAACCCTCAAGTGGGTGTATTGTAGTATAGCCCTTAGGTCAGGGCAGCCAAAAATTGTGAGGCTCCTCTTTGTCCCTGGATGGAGACGTGCAGGAGGGCCTGTTAAGAAGAACTGGGTGTATTGTAGTATAGCCCTTTGGTCAGGGCAGCCAAAAATTGGGAGGTTCAACAATGACCCATGCATACAGACATGTAGTAGGGCCTGTAACCCTCAAGTGGGTGTATTGTAGTATAGCCCTTAGGTCAGGGCAGCCAAAAATTGTGAGGCTCCTCTTTGTCCCTGGATGGAGACGTGCAGGAGGGCCTGTTAAGAAGAACTGGGTGTATTGTAGTATAGCCCTTTGGTCAGGGCAGCCAAAAATTGGGAGGTTCAACAATGACCCATGCATACAGACATGTAGTAGGGCCTGTAACCCTCAAGTGGGTGTATTGTAGTAGAGCCCTTTGGTCAGGGTAGCCAAAAATTGGGAGGTTCAACAATCACCCATGCATACAGACATGTAGTAGGGCCTGTAACCCTCAAGTGGGTGTATTGTAGTAGAGCCCTTTGGTCAGGGCAGCCAAAAATTGGGAGGTTCAACAATGACCCATGCATACAGACATGTAGTAGGGCCTGTAACCCTCAAGTGGGTGTATTGTAGTATAGCCCTTAGGTCAGGGCAGCCAAAAATTGTGAGGCTCCTCTTTGTCCCTGGATGGAGACGTGCAGGAGGGCCTGTTAAGAAGAACTGGGTGTATTGTAGTATAGCCCTTTGGTCAGGGCAGCCAAAAATTGGGAGGTTCAACAATGACCCATGCATACAGACATGTAGTAGGGCCTGTAACCCTCAAGTGGGTGTATTGTAGTATAGCCCTTAGGTCAGGGCAGCCAAAAATTGTGAGGCTCCTCTTTGTCCCTGGATGGAGACGTGCAGGAGGGCCTGTTAAGAAGAACTGGGTGTATTGTAGTATAGCCCTTTGGTCAGGGCAGCCAAAAATTGGGAGGTTCAACAATGACCCATGCATACAGACATGTAGTAGGGCCTGTAACCCTCAAGTGGGTGTATTGTAGTAGAGCCCTTTGGTCAGGGTAGCCAAAAATTGGGAGGTTCAACAATCACCCATGCATACAGACATGTAGTAGGGCCTGTAACCCTCAAGTGGGTGTATTGTAGTAGAGCCCTTTGGTCAGGGCAGCCAAAAATTGGGAGGTTCAACAATGACCCATGCATACAGACATGTAGTAGGGCCTGTAACCCTCAAGTGGGTGTATTGTAGTAGAGCCCTTTGGTCAGGGTAGCCAAAAATTGGGAGGTTCATCAATGACCCATGCATACAGACATGTAGTAGGGCCTGTAACCCTCAAGTGGGTGTATTGTAGTATAGCCCTTAGGTCAGGGCAGCCAAAAATTGGGAGGCTCCTCTTTGTCCCTGGATGGAGACGTGCAGGAGGGCCTGTTAAGAAGAACTGGGTGTATTGTAGTATAGCCCTTTGGTCAGGGCAGCCAAAAATTGGGAGGTTCAACAATGACCCATGCATACAGACATGTAGTAGGGCTTGTAACCCTCAAGTGGGTGTATTGTAGTAGAGCCCTTTGGTCAGGGTAGCCGAAAATTGGGAGGTTCCTCTTTGTCCCTGGATGGAGACGTGCAGGAGGGCCTGTTAAGAAGAACAGGGTGTATTGTAGTGTAGCCCTTTTGTCAGGGCAGCCAAAAATTTGGAGGCTCCTCTTTGTCCCTGGATAGAGACGTGTAGGAGTACCTAAAAACATTTTTCCCATTGAAAAGGAGCGGGTCTCCTGTCGTTGTAATGCCCATTCTAACAGAATGGGCTAAAAAATTTACCACTGCCGGTATACCTCAAACAAGAGCCTAACTATTCTAACGGTCATCATGGTGTCACATGAGGAGAAGGAGTAGCAGTCCAGCGATTAGCCAAAGTACGGAAGTGTGTACCCATTGGTGAGTGGAGGTACATGTCAAATTCAAATAACAAAATAAAATTCAGTTGTCATTTGCTGGTGGTGTGGTGAAGTCTGGCCCAATCCAACCCTTGTTCATCTTGATCAGAGTGAGCCTGTCCGCATTTTCAGTTGACAGGCGGGTGCGTTTATCAGTGATGATTCCACCTGCTGCACTGAAAACACGCTCTGATAAAACGCTAGCGGCAGGGCAGGCCAGGACTTCCAAGGCGTAGAGAGCCAATTCATGCCACGTGTCGAGCTTGGAGACCCAATAATTGAAAGGCACCGATGAATCTCGCAGTACAGTTGTTCGATCTGCAAGGTACTCCTTCAGCATCTGCCCGAACTTAGCATTTCTGGTGGCACTACCCCGCACCTCAGGGGCTGTGGTACGTGAGGGGCTGAGAAAACTGTCCCACATCGTAAAGACAGTTCCCCTGCCTCTGGCGGATTGGACTTGTGCCCCTCTCGGCCGTACGCCTTGGTTGTCCATCGAATCCTGACCTATGCCGCTAGAGTTTTGTGAGGGGAAGGATTTCACAACTTCCGTGACTATGACCCTCTGGAACTGCAGCATTTTGGCTGACCTCTCCGCCTCAGGAATGAGAGACATAAAGTTCTCCTTGTAGCGTGGGTCTAAGAGTGTTGCCAACCAGTACTGATTGTCGGCCAAGATGTTCTGAACGCGAGGGTCACGAGACAGGCAGCTTACCATAAAGTCAGCCATGTGCGCCAGACTCTTAACAGCCATCACATCAGTATCCAGACCAACACGATGACTGAACATGCTGTCCTCCTCCTCCTCCTCCTCCTCATCTCCCCTGTCCTCTGGCCAGCCACGCTGAATCGAGGGTATGACTGGTGTGCATGTCATATCCCCAATTTGGCCTGAGAGTTGCTCCATGTCTTCATCCTCCTCCTCCTCCTCCTCGTCATAGTCCTCCGATACACGTTGTGATGACATGAGGCTGGGCTGTGTGTTTTCACCCACACCCACTACAGTTTCTTGCTCTAAGTCATCGCGCTCTGCCTGCAATGCATCCTCTTTTATTTTCAGCAGAGACCGTTTTAGAAGGCAGAGTAGTGGTATGGTGACGCTAATAATGGCGTCATCACCGCTCACCATCTTGGTGGAGTCCTCAAAGTTTTGGAGGACGGTGCATAGGTCCGACATCCATCTCCACTCCTCAGGTGTTATGTGTGGAGTTTGACCCATTTCCCGACGGCTTAGGTGATGCAGGTAGTCCACAACTGCCCTCTTCTGCTCACATATCCTGACCAACATGTGCAGCGTTGAATTCCAACGCGTGGGGACATCACACACCAGTCTGTGGGCCGGAAGACGCAAACGGCGCTGAAAGCTTGCAAGGCCGGCTGAAGCAGCAGGTGACTTGCGAAAATGTGCAGACAGACGCCGAACTTTTACCTGCAGGTCAGACACCTCCGGGTATGACTTCACAAACCTCTGAACCACCAGGTTGAGCACATGGGCCACGCATGGAACATGCGTCAGCTGCCCTCGCCTCAAAGCTGCCACCAGGTTCCGGCCATTGTCACACACAACCTTTCCTGGCTTTAGGTTCAGAGGTGTGAGCCAGTGATCTGCCTGCTGTTTCAGAGCTGTCCACACCTCTTCTGCATTGTGGGGTTTGTCACCTATGCAGACTAGCTTCAGCACAGCCTGTTGCCGCTTTGCAGAGGCAGTGCTGCAGTGCTTCCAGCTTGGGACTGGTGTGGAGGGTACAGTGGATGAGGATGCGCAGGTGGAGGAGGAGGAGGCTGAAGAGCATGACATTCCGGAGCTGTAGAGTGTCGGTGAAACCATGACAGAGGTAGGGCCTGCTATCCTTGGTGTGGGAAGGACGTGTTCCGTCCCTCGCTCAGACTGGGTCCCAGCCTCCACAATATTAATCCAGTGTGCCGTCAGGGAGATGTAGCGGCCTTGCCCACAAGCACTTGTCCACGTGTCTGTGGTTAGGTGGACTTTGGCTGAAACAGCATTGTTCAGGGCACGTGTGATGGTGTTGGACACGTGGTTATGCAATGCGGGGACGGCACATCTGGAGAAATAGTGTCGGCTGGGGACCGAGTAACGTGGGACAGCAGCCGCCATCAGGTCGCGGAATGCGTCCGTCTCCACCAGACGGAAAGGCAACATTTCTAGCGCTATGAGTCGCGAAATGTGAGCATTGAGGACTGTGGCATGTGGGGCATTGGCAGCGTATTTGCGCCTGCGTTCAAATGTTTGCTGAATGGATAATTGAACGCTGCGCTGGGACAAGGACGTGCTTGATGGTGGCGTAATTTGTGCTTCAGCAACTTCAGGTGCAGGACCGGAGGCTTGTTCGCGGCCAGCATGGACAGGGGATTGGCTTGCATGCACAACAGCCGAAGACGTAGCAGTGACATCAGCACGCACCGCTCCTCGACTCTGTGGTACTTCCCACAAAGTCGGGTGCTTGGCTGACATGTGCCTGATCATGCTGGTGGTGGTCAGGCTGCTAGTTTTCGTACCCCTGCTGATAGTGGCATGGCAGGTGTGGCAAATGGCCTTTTTAGAGTCTTCTGGAGCCAACTTAAAAAACTCCCAGACTCGGGAAGACCGAACATTTGCACAGGCTCCTAGAGTCGTGTTGTTGTTTCGGGGAACGGTTGCCTGCCTTCTGCCTGCGGACGCACCCCTGCTTCGTACTGGCTGTTGTGATGCTACGCCTCCCTCCCCCTGTGCACTGCTGTCCTCGCTCTGCATATCCTCCTGCCATGTAGGGTCAGCTACTGGATCATCCACCACGTCGTCTTCCTCTTCCGCACCCTGATCCTCCTCCTGACTTCCTGGCAATTGTGTCTCATCATCGTCCACCCCTTCTTGAGACACTTTGGCAACGTTCCGTTCGTCATAACGCGGCTGCTCAAATATTTGGGCATCTGTACATACCATCTCCTCATGACCCACTTCAAGAGGAGGTGGCGACAGGCCAGATTCTGCGAATGGATACGTGAACAGCTCTTCCGAGTGTCCTAGTGTGGGATCTGTAATGTCCGTGGACGTGTAATCGGCCAGGTGGTAGGAAGGAGGATCAGGTTGGGAAATGTGCGGTGCAGTATCACGGCTACTGACAGTTGACCGTGGGGAAGACAGGGTGTTTGTGGAGGTGCCTATCTGACTTGAAGCATTATCCGCTATCCAAGTAACAACCTGTTGACACTGGTCTTGGTTCAACAGTGGTGTACTGCTGCGGGCCCCAAGAATTTGGGACAGGACGTGCGAGCGAGGAGATGTGGCCCTTTGTTGTTGCGAAATGAGTGCTTGCACACGACCTCGGCCTCTGCCTGCACCACCATCACGTCCACTTCCTTGTTCCTTGCCAACGCCCTTGCCAACGCCTTTGCGCATTTTGCCTGTATATAGCGACAACTGCCTGGTGACTGTGGAGGTCACAGGAGATTAGGATTTTAGTTCCCTAACCTGTATAAAGGTATGACGTACAACAGTGTGGTGACTGTTGAGATGACAATAGTTAGGATTTTAGTTCCTAACCTGTAGAAACGTATGACGTACAACAGTGTGGTGACTGTTGAGATGACAAGAGTTAGGATTTTAGTTCCCTAACCTGTAGAAACGTATGACGTACAACAGTGTGGTGACTGTTGAGATGACAAGAGTTAGGATTTTAGTTCCCTAACTTGTAGAAACTTATGACGTACAACAGTGTGGTGACTGTTGAGATGACAAGAGTTAGGATTTTAGTTCCCTAACTTGTAGAAACTTATGACGTACAACAGTGTGGTGACTGTTGAGATGACAAGAGTTAGGATTTTAGTTCCCTAACTTGTAGAAACGTATGACGTACAACAGTGTGGTGACTGTTGAGATGACAATAGTTAGGATTTTAGTTCCCTAACTTGTAGAAACGTATGACGTACAACAGTGTGGTGACTGTTGAGATGACAAGAGTTACTATTTTAGTTCCCTAACTTGTAGAAACGTATGACGTACAACAGTGTGGTGACTGTTGAGATGACAAGAGTTAGGATTTTAGTTCCCAAACTTGTAGAAACGTATGACGTACAACAGTGTGGTGACTGTTGAGATGACAAGAGTTAGGATTTTACTTCCCTAACTTGTAGAAACGTATGACGTACAACAGTGTGGTGACTGTTGAGATGACAAGAGTTAGGATTTTAGTTCCCTAACTTGTAGAAACGTATGACGTACAACAGTGTGGTGACTGTTGAGATGACAATAGTTAGGATTTTAGTTCCCTAACTTGTAGAAACGTATGACGTACAACAGTGTGGTGACTGTTGAGATGACAAGAGTTAGGATTTTAGTTCCCTAACCTGTAGAAACGTATGACGTACAACAGTGTGGTGACTGTTGAGATGACAAGAGTTAGGATTTTAGTTCCCTAACCTGTAGAAACGTATGACGTACAACAGTGTGGTGACTGTTGAGATGACAAGAGTTAGGATTTTAGTTCCCTAACTTGTAGAAACGTATGACGTACAACAGTGTGGTGACTGTTGAGATGACAATAGTTAGGATTTTAGTTCACTAACCTGTAGAAACGTATGACGTACAACAGTGTGGTGACTGTTGAGATGACAAGAGTTTGGATTTTAGTTCCCTAACCTGTAGAAACGTATGACGTACAACAGTGTGGTGACTGTTGAGATGACAAGAGTTAGGATTTTAGTTCCCTAACTTGTAGAAACGTATGACGTACAACAGTGTGGTGACTGTTGAGATGACAAGAGTTAGGATTTTAGTTCCCTAACTTGTGGAAACGTATGACGTACAACAGTGTGGTGACTGTTGAGATGACAATAGTTAGGATTTTAGTTCCCTAACCTGTAGAAACGTATGACGTACAACAGTGTGGTGACTGTTGAGATGACAATAGTTAGGATTTTAGTTCCCTAACCTGTAGAAACGTATGACGTACAACAGTGTGGTGACTGTTTTGATGACAAGAGTTAGGATTTTAGTTCCCTAACCTGTATTAAGGTACTACGTACACCTGTCTGATGACTGTAATGATTTGAAGAGAGGATTTTAGTCCCTAACCTGTATTAAGGTAGTACGTACACCTGTCTGGTGACTGTTTTGATGACAAGAGTTAGGATTTTTGTTCCCTAACCTGTATTAAGGTAGTACGTACACCTGTCTGGTGACTGTAATGGTTTGAAGAGAGGATTTTAGTCCCTAACCTGTATTAAGGTAGTACGTACACCTGTCTGGTGACTGTTTTGATGACAAGAGTTAGGATTTTAGTTCCCTAACCTGTATTAAGGTAGTACGTACACCTGTCTGGTGACTGTAATGGTTTGAAGAGAGGATTTTAGTCCCTAACCTGTATTAAGGTAGTACGTACACCTGTGTGGAGACTGTTTTGATGACAAGAGTTAGGATTTTAGTTCCCTAACCTGTATTAAGGTAGTACGTACACCTGTCTGGTGACAGTAATGGTTTGAAGAGAGGATTTTAGTCCCTAACCTGTATTAAGGTAGTACGTACACCTGTCTGGTGACTGTTTTGATGACAAGAGTTAGGATTTTAGTTCCCTAACCTGTATTAAGGTAGTACGTACACCTGTCTGGTGACTGTAATGGTTTGAAGAGAGGATTTTAGTCCCTAACCTGTATTAAGGTACTGAGTACAAGAGTGTGGTGACTCTAATGGTCACAGAAAAGCTTGGATTTCAATCTGTATCACCCTGCCTATATCCTCCTAGATTAGTCCTGAGAAGGACTGTTCTGGTCACTGGAAATCTTGGACTCCGATCTGGATCACCCTGCCTATGTCCTCCTAGATTAGTCCTGAGAAGGACTGTTGTGGTCAGCAGCAGTTTGTAGCCCTGATCCGGATCTACCTATGAGGGCCGCAAATCTTTCCCTAATCAGCAGCAGACACTCTCCCTACACTCACTGTCTGGAAGGCTGTGTGCCGAGCACAGCGCGCTGGGACTTATAAAGGCTCGGTGACGCTGTGCAGGCCGGCCAATCACTGCTATACCACAACCAACAGGGCTGTGGCATTGCAGTGGTCTGTCAGCCAATCCCTGCACGTGGGCTGGCTCTCAAAAGAGCGCCAACATGGAGAGATGACGACCACGAGCACAGCACGAGTATCGCGAGATTACTCGGTGCTCGGCGAGTCGCCCGAGTACAGTGATACTCGTGCGAGTAACGAGTAGTGCCGAGCATGTTCGCTCAACACTAATTAAGATCTCTGTTAACCTCAAATTATGCTAAGATGATCCAACAATCTAAATCTAGATTCTATTTCTCAGATAACAAACCGACCAAATTTTTTGCAACAAGAATTAAAATCCTCAGACAAAAGAATAGAATATCTGAGATAAAAGACTCAACAGGGAAAAGCTAATTCCTCCCCAAGGATATTGTTAATGTATTAGCCGACTATTATGACTCCCTCTATAATCTTAAAAATGACCCAAATGTTCAGATCTCCTCTCACGAAAATATCAAGAATTTCTTAGATTCTCTTCAACTACCCTCTCTCTCAGATCTAGATATAGAAAACCTTAACGCCCCATATTCTCTCTTGGAAATCAACTCCCTAATTGTAAATTTTAAAAAAAAGAGAAAGCTCCCGGCCCTGATGGTCTGCAAAATGAGCTGTATAAAACCTTTACTAAACTACTATCCCCATTCATTCTAAAACTGGTGAATTCGATAACACTATCAGGCTCCCTCCCCCCGGAGATGTCAGAAGCAGTGGTAGTAGTTATTCCGAAAGATAAAGGAGACCCCACTGAACCTAAAAACTACAGACCTATTTCCCTACTAAACAGAGACACCAAAATCCTCGCCAAACTAACAGCAAAAAGGCTCCAGAATTATATTAGCAAATTAATTAAAAATGATCAAGTGGGTTTCATTCCAAACAGACACACTTCAGACGTCACCAGAAGAGCCATAAATCTGCTAATTCACTCTGAAACCTCTAAGACCTCGACTGCCTTCTTGGCTCTAGACGCCGAGAAGGCATTCGATAGAGTCAATTGGGACTATCTATTTCTAACCCTGCACAAATTTGGATTTCGAGGTAATATATTTAATTCAATATCGGCAATGTACTCCAATCCCACAGCCAAAATCTATTCAAATCAAGCTATCTCCCGTAAAATATCCCTTTCTAATGGTACTAGGCAGGGATGCCCCATGTCACCTATCCTTTTTGCCCTATTTATCGAACCTCTAGCTGAATCAATTAGGCAAAATGAAAACATCAGAGGCATCCATATAAACTCACAACAACACAAAATCACACTCTTTTTGCAGACGATATACTCATATCCATAACAAACCCGCTTAAATCCCTACACCACCTCTCCTATACTATCAAGATCTTCTCAAGTATCTCCCATTACAAGATAAATACAAATAAGTCACAAGTCCTAGAATTCAATATTGAGAGATCGTTCCTATCCTACCTAAAGAAGCAATTCCCATTTTCTTGGAAAGCTAACTCAATCTCATATTTAGGTATCCAACTAACTAACCCCACATCAGACATCACTAAAAGAAATATCTTGAATCTACAAAACTCCTTCAAAACAGACATTATAAACCTATCTAAACTCCAACTCTCCTGGACAGGTAGAGTAGTCGCTCTAAAAATGAAGATACTTCCAAAGTTTATATACATGGTCCGAGCAATCACCCTCCCCATCTGCAAAAATAATCTAAATGCTCTTCAACACCAACTGAGACAATTTATTTGGCAAAAGGCTAGACCTAGGATATCTGGTACAACACTAGAAAAACATAAAAGGAGAGGAGGAATGGAGATTCCGAATTTACATGCTTACTATCTAGCCTCTGTGTTGAAACTATCCCAGGGTTGGCTCAATGCTTCAATAAACTCTCCGCCATGGGTTGGAATCGAACTAGAACTAAGTAAATCGAAAAATCCATCAGCATTAATATTAGCGCACCTACTTAACCCAACAAAAGTCTTGCCATCACTCCCAACAGTTAAAGCCACGCTACAAGCGTGGAAAACGCTCCTTAAAAAACGAACCACCTTGCTTCTAACCCGTCCCCCAGAGAAGTCCCGATAGAGACCCTTGAATACATCATCCCAGGCCTAGATCTATCTTCCTGGATGGATTGGGGTATTCGATTCATAGATGACCTGTTATCCAAGGGAAAACTAGTACAATTTTTAGTCCTGGAACAAAAGTACGGTCTCACCTGGCTAGACAGGTCGGCTTGGAGAATGATAAAATTATCTCAAAGGGATACATATATAAGATTATCTCAGCACAGGAGATGTGGAATGATCAGACC
>JARQOC010000011.1:97117493-97217250 GCA_033576535.1 Allobates femoralis | reverse complement strand
TCTTGCAGCAGCCAGCGCGTCCGTCCGTCCTCTGTACTCGGCGGTCTCCTGGATCATGTGACCCGTCGCAGCGCATGACGTCATCGCGACTGCGACGGGCCGGTCACATGATCCGGGAGACCGCCGAGTACAGAGGACGGACGGACGCGCTGGCTGCTGCAAGAAGACCCTGGAGGGTAAGATGTCTTCAGCAGCAGCAGCGGTGGGGGCCTCATAACAGGGGGGAGTGTGCCAGCAATAGGGGCCCATATATACAGTATAATGCACTGCTCCCCCTGTCGCTGATTGACAGGGGGATGCAGTGCATATGTAATGAGCGGGCGCACGTGACGTGCGACCCGCTCCCGCTCCCCCCCCCCTCCGCTAGCGGCCTTACATTGGCCCCCCCGGTTGTAAGGCCTTATAATCGGGGGAGGCCTTACATTGGCAGGCCCCCCCTTTACCCCCAGGCGGCCTTACAATCGGGGGGGCCTTACTTTCGGGGAAACACGGTAGCACTGCTGTGAAGAAAGCTACACCACTTGTCTTAATTAGGCATATTTTTTGCTGCAGCTAGTCCAGGCACTTTGTTCGGGCTAGTAGCAGTCTAGCAGTGTCCCACAGTGGTGTAGCCCACTTGTGAGAGAAGTTACACCGCCTGTGTAGTTGATTCTACTAATTTTTTACTGCTCCTAGCAAACCTGTCAGTTTTTGCCTAAAAGCAGTGTCCACAAAAAACATTACTGTAGGCCACGTGTAATACAACCAAGTACACCTTGAGTGTAGTTCATTCTACTAATTTTTAACTGCACCTAGCAAACATAATTTTTTGTGCCTAGTACCACTGTCTGGCCAATCTGCTCTGCTCAATTTTCATCAGAATATTTTTTGCCAACAATTGCAGAGTTGCCAATTTGTTCACATACAAAACGAGTGGCAAAAGGCCTGCTGCTGGCGGAAAGGGGAATAGGCATGGTGGAAAGGGAAAAACAGTTTGTGTCCGTGGGTTATGTGAGAAAGCAAGAGTAAGGCTAGGGTCACACATAAGCCCTTGGTCCGTTTTTGGCATCAGTTTTTGCTTTTTTTTTTTCTAAGTCCAAAAACTGATGGAAAAACGGATTATATGTAATAAACACCTCTCCGTTTTTTACTGCACCCAAAAACATTGCTAGCAGCGTTTTTTTACCCAGAAACGTTGTTAGGAACGTTTTTGGGTGCTGTTTAAAAATGCTTGCGTTTTTTTAACATGGGGCCCTATAGGAAACGCATGCTTTAACGCATGGTACATATAGGTGCCATGCGTTAACGCATGTGTTAACATATGCGTTAACGCATATGCGTTTAAGTCCAAAAAACGTCTAGGGACAGAGGAGACACAAAATGCATCCTAGGAAAAACGGATTGGTCATGAAAAGCACTTCCAAAAATGGATTGCTATGTGTACCCTAGTCTAACATCTGCTGGAGAAAGAGCATCTTCCAGCCAAAGTAAGATGTCTACTTCTTTCCTTGGAGATTCTGAAATGATCCCTTTCGTACGGACATGATTCAGACGACGATCAATACAATTGCTAGATGAGGCACAAAAAGAGCAGGTGCTTGAATTGATAGCAAGTGCTTCAGCAAGTGGGCTCTCCTCCACTTCAACTTCTACTTCACAAACACACCAGTCCTCAGAGGCGTCACCACAATCCCACTTGCTTCGCACAGCACCCAAGTCTCTAGCCACCCATCTGAGTATGGGGTAAGACAGATGGTTGACTATGCATCGCTCTTCACTCATACTACAGCCTGGGAATCAGAGGTCTCTCAAAAGCTTTTGTGAGTCAAGATGAGGTAATGATCTGCACTGATGCCCAGAAGCTTTTGGAGTCGGATCCAGGCCCAGATAAAGAAGGTCCTGAGCAAGCATCATGTAGACCCTCATTTATAAAGTGCAACTGCACCTTGGAGATGTTGTGAGCCCTTCCGCATACGACTCTTCCTGTACTTCCTCCCCCTCCTCTAGTGCCACCACCTGACTCCGAATACTGTTTAAAGTGTGCTCCAGTATGTAAATGCCGAGAATAGTCATGCTGATAATGGCATAATCATCACTAAACATCTTCATTGACATTTCAATACTGTACAGAATGGTGCACAGGTCATTCATTTCAGACCACTCCAGCAGTGTGATTTGCCCCACCTCTGGATCTCGTAGGCCCAGGTTATACGTAATGACGTATTGCACCAGGGCTCGTCGGTGCTGCCACAGTTGCTGCAACATGTGCAGAGTTGAATTCCATCATGTCGGCACATCACATTTCAGCCGGTGAACTAGCAGGTCGAACGACTTCTGTAGAGATGCAAGGCGTTGAGCTACGGGATGCGAACGGCGGAAGTGAGCACACAGCGACCGTGCCCTCTGCTGAAGACCATCTAGGTATGGATAGTGTGCAAAAATTTGCTGGACAACCAGGTTTAAGACGTGAGCCATGCAAGGCACGTGTGTCACATTACCCCGGTGGAGGGCTGCACCCAGCATTGCAGCATTGTCGCACACGGCCTTCCCTGGCTGCAGGTTCAGTGCACAAGCATTGATGAAACTCGGTCTCCACAGCAGACCACAACTCCTCAGCTGTGTGACTCACATTTCCCATACATTTCAAGGTAAAGACCGCCTGATGCCATCATAGTAAGGAGGTGTGCAGGATTCCTTGTGCGCAGTTAGAACACGGGTGGCATTACCAGACAGGCTTTGGGTGCAGGTGGAGGACCGAGACGAGGTTGAGGAGGCAGAAGCAGTGGAGGAACTTCTACATAGAGAGGATTGACGCACAACTCATGGGGATGGCAAGACTTGGACAGCAGCCCCTTCTCCTGCAATCTTCATAGTTACCCAGATTTTTTGGCTGCTACTTACATTTTGGTGACAAATCTTACAGATAACATGGGGAGACTAAAGGCTTTTGGAATTTGGAATGGGCTGCATGAAAGTCACCTCACCAACCATTTTCAGCTTGTAACTGTGGGGCGATTGATGCCACTGAAGTGGTGTCTGGGCCCAAATTTTTGGGAAAAATGGAGACTCGTGTTGTAGTCTCCTAAATGTGACACAATGCTCAGCGTGTGCACGAGGCCTTCCAGATGCTGAGGTAAAACGCACCAAATTATCATCATTTGCACATGGCCTTACAGATACTAAAGTGAAACTCAAGAAATACTCATCTTCTGGACGTGGCCTTACAGATACTGAAGTGAAACTCAAGAAATACTCATCTTCTAGACGTGGCCTTACAGATACTGAAGTGAAACTCAAGAAATACTCATCTTCTGGACGTGGCCTTACAGATACTGAAGTGAAACTCAAGAAATACTCATCTTCTGGACGTGGCCTTACAGATACTGAAGTAAAACACACCAGATAATCATCATCTGCACATGGCCTTACAGATACTGAAGTAAAACACACCAAATAATCATCATCTACACATGGCCTTACAGATACTGAAGTGAAACACATCAAATAATCATCACCTGCACATGGCCTTACAGATACTAAAGTGAAACTCAAGAAATACTGATCTTCTGGTCGTGGCCTTACAGATACTGAAGTAAAACACACCAAATAATCATCATCTACATATGGCCTTACAGATACTGAAGTGAAACGCATCAAATAATCATCATCTGCACATGGCCTTACAGATACTGAAGTGAAATGCACCAAATAATCATCATCTACACATGGCCTTACAGATACTGAAGTGAAACACATCAAAAAATCATCATCTGCACATGGCCTTACAGATACTAAAGTGAAACTCAAGAAATACTGATCTTCTGGTCGTGGCCTTACAGATACTGAAGTAAAACACACCAAATAATCATCATCTACAAATGGCCTTACAGATACTGAAGTGAAACGCATCAAATAATCATCATCTGCACATGGCCTTACAGATACTGAAGTAAAATGCACCAAATAATCATCATCTGCACATGGCCTTACAGATACTGAAGTGAAACGCACCAAATAATCATCATCTACACATGGCCTTACAGATACTGAAGTGAAACGCACCAAATAATCATCATATACACATGGCCTTACAGATACTGAAGTGAAACGCACCAAATAATCATCATCTACACATGGCCTTACAGATACTGAAGTGAAACGCACCAAATAATCATCATCTGCACATGGCCTTACAGATACTGAAGTGAAACTTACCAAATAATCATCATCTGCACATGGCCTTACAGATACTGAAGTGAAACTTACCAAATAATCATCATCTGCACATGGCCTTACAGATACTGAAGTGAAACGCACCAAATAATCATCATCTGCACATGGTCTTACAGATACTGAAGTGAAACTCAAGAAATACTGATCTTCTGGACGTGGCCTTACAGATACTGAAGTAAAACACACACAGATAATCATCATCTGCACATGGCCTTACCGATACTGAAGTGAAACGCACCAAATAATCATCATCTGCACATGGCCTTACAGATACTAAAGTGAAACTCAAGAAATACTCATCTTCTGGTCGTGGCCTTACAGATACTGAAGTAAAACACACCAAATAATCATCATCTACATATGGCCTTACAGATACTGAAGTGAAACGCATCAAATAATCATCATCTGCACATGGCCTTACAGATACTGAAGTAAAACACACCAAATAATCATCATCTACACATGGCCTTACAGATACTGAAGTAAAATACACCAAATAATCATCATCTACACATGGCCTTACAGATACTGAAGTGAAACGCACCAAATAATCATCATCTGCACATGGCCTTACAGATACTGAAGTAAAACACACCAAATAATCATCATCTGCACATGGCCTTACAGATACTGAAGGGACACACACCAAATAATCATCATCTGCACATGGCCTTACAGATACTGAAGTGAAACGCAGCAAATAATCATCATCTGTACATGGCCTTACAGATGCTGAAGTAAAACACACCAAATAATCATCATCTATCTGCACATCGCCTTACAGATACTGACGTGAAACGCACCAAATAATCATCATCTGCACATGGCCTTACAGATACTGACGTGAAACGCACCAAATAATCATCATCTATCTGCACATGGCCTTACAGATACTGAAGTGAAATGCACCAAATAATCATCATCTGCACATGGCCTTACAGATACTGAAGTGAAACTCAGCAAATACTCATCTTCTGGATGTAGCCTTACAGATATTGAAGTGAAACGTAGCAAATAATCATCATCTGCACATGGCCTTACAGATACTGACGTGAAACGCACCAAATAATCATCATCTGCACATGGCCTTACAGATACTGACGTGAAACGCACCAAATAATCATCATCTATCTGCACATGGCCTTACAGATACTGAAGTGAAATGCACCAAATAATCATCATCTGCACATGGCCTTACAGATACTGGAAGTGAAACTCAGCAAATACTCATCTTCTGGATGTAGCCTTACAGATATTGAAGTGAAACGCACCAAATAATCATCATCTGCACATGGCCCTACAGATACTGAAGTGAAATGCACCAAGTAATCATCAACTGCACATGGCCTTACAGATACTGAAGGGAAACACACCAAATAATCATCATCTACACATGGCTTTACAGATACTGAAGTGAAACGATAGCAAATAATCATCATCTGCACATGGCCTTACAGATGCTGAAGTAAAACACACCAAATAATCATCATCTATCTGCACATCGCCTTACAGATACTGAAGTGAAACGCACCAAATAATCATCATCTGCACATGGCCTTACAGATACTGAAGTGAAATGCACCAAATAATCATCATCTGCACATGACCTTACAGATATTGTTAAATTGTTAAATTTGGTGATATGAATCCAGATGTTATGTAATGCTCCAGTATTGTAGATGCTCAGAACTTTAATTTATCTTTAACAGGGCTGGTTTTTTTGGACAGCTAAATAGATGGGCGGGACAGGCTGTTCACCACATCTCCATCTCAAGGTGTGGTCTGTACAGATAGATAGATAGAATAGATAGATAGATAGATAGATAGATAGATAGATAGAAATAGATAGATACTAAAAATGAAGGCTTAGCTGAGCCTAAGGAAATAGTGATAAGGTAGGATAGGGACCCATCAGATCTAAGGTCACCTTGACGCTGGTTGATGGGCAAACAGGTATTGGCCAATATGTGTACTATGAACTTTTTTTTTTAAAGATAAGATGTTTCCAAAAAATCTAAAAATTTAGTTTTTTGAAAAAATGTAATTTTTCTTAATTTTTTCTCAAATGCATAGGTGTTTTTAATTCTATCTGCATGTACGTATTCACATTTGATTGGCAGTGACTGTGTGGTGCTGTGAATTTTTTCTGTGTATTGTTCAGTATTGCAGCTTGCACCAGTTTAGACTATGCCTTGAGTGCTGTTTAGCTTTTTTTTCTTTCTAGATAATTGTTGGCTTCAAAGCTTTAGTTTTCATCCTCATTGACCCCAGGTGGTCTTTGATTTAAGTGAGTCCTCCCACTGAGAAATAGTAAAAATGGAGGCTTAGCTGAGCCCAAGGAAAGAGTGACAAGGTAGGATAGGGACCCATCAGATCTAAAATCACCTTGAAGCTGGTTGATGGGCAAACAGGTATTGGCCAATATCTGTACCAAGAACCTTAGTCTATAAAGAAAAAATATCCAAAAAATACATAGACGATAGACACATAGGTAGGTGATAGATATATATCGTGTATTCCTTGCATTATTGTTAAATCTTCATAAACTACATACATATTCTAGACTACCCGATGCGTTAGAATCGGGCCACCATCTAGTATATATATGTATGTATATATATATGAGGGGCTAAGGCTGGGGTTCCACATAAGCCCTCAGTCCGTTTTTGGCTTCAGTTTTCTCATTTTTTTTTTCTAAGTCCAAAAACTGACAGAAAACGGATTGGGTGTAATAAACACCCTGTCCGTTTTTCTATGGAGCTCCAAACATTGCCCTGTCCGTTTTTGAGTCAAAAACGTTGCATGCAACGTTTTTGGCATCAGTTAAAAAACGCATGCGTTTTCATGCGTTTTTTTTAACATGGGGCCCTATGGGAAACGCATGCGCGAACGCATGCAAACGCGCACTTGCGTTTGCGCATGCGTTCGCGCATGCGTTTTTTTAATGAAAATTCCAAAAACGTTCAGGAGTGCAGGAGGCTCAAAAAGCACCCAGAAAAAAAACGGATTGGTGATGAAAATCACTTCCAAAAACGGATTTCTATGTGTGACCACAGCCTTACTGAGACAATTGAAGACAAGTGAAGATAGGTATCCTGGCAGCTCCAGTTGAAGATGTTTTGGGCCAAAGAACGTGAGACAAGTATAGCCTAATTGAGGCTGGGGTTACACATAGAAATCCGTTTTTGGAAGTCCTTTTCATCACCAATCCGTTTTTTATAGGGTGCTTTTTGTGTCTCCTGCACTCCTGTACGTTTTTGGACTTAGTCATTTTTTTCAGAAAAAACGCATGCGCGCAAACGCATGAGCAAACGCAAGTGGCTATATATGCCATGCGTTTGCGCATGCGTTTCCCATAGGGCCCCATGTTAAAAAAAACGCATACAAACGCATGCGTTTTTTAACTGATGCCAAAAACGCTGTTTACTGCGTTTTTGGCTCAAAAACGGACAGGGCAATGTTTTGAGCTCCAGAGAAAAACGCACAGGGTGTTTATTACACCCAATGCGTTTTTCTGTCAGTTTTTGGACTTAGAACAAAAAAATGACAAAACTGAAGCCAAAAACTGACTGAGGGCTTATGTGTAACCCCAGCCTGACTACAGTGCAAAAGAGATTAGTAGTGATTAGTAACAACGGTTATAAAGATCCCCAATACTTAAGATTAGTTGGTCATAGGAAAAGAAAAAATATGGGGCGCTTACTGAGACAATTAGAGATGCTTATCCTGGTCTGCTCCAAATTGTGTTCAAGACCGCAATGACAAGCTAAGGATAGCTTAATTGACTATAGTGTAGAAAATATATGGAAGAAATAGTACAGTCAATATTTAATAGTGATTTACAGTGATGGCCAAAGAGATCCCCAATACTTAACTTCAATCAGTAATCCCAAAATGGACTTCTATGGGGAAGTCCACAACAATAAGCCGGTGGGTGGAATAGCTTCAATGGCTATAAGACAAAAAGCATCAACAATCCTATTGTGAATGCAGCCTAATAAAATGGGTCATAGTGGCCAAATTATCACCAGTAAAAGAGCAGTCCATAGTAACTCTGCAAGAAATAATCCCTGTAGTACTTAACCTCTCCTGTATTCCTTAGTCCATGGGTGGAGTGCGAGGTTAACATGGAGGAGCCTCCTTTTTATGCCCCCCGACTAATTTGTGACATGTTCCTGATGTGCATCGTAGATCTGCCCGCACTTCCAGGTTGCGCCGATGACGTAGCGCTAAGCGCAAACTTGCAACCCATTGTGTGTCAATGTCTCTATATATTTATTTATGCACTTGGTCCTGTCGACCTTTTAAAAAATTTGAATAAAGATTCTGATTTTATATTCTTCTAAATTGGTAATTTAAACACTTTAGCCCCAGGCGAAAGAGTCTTAATGGGCCCCTTTTACACTCCGCCCCCGCCCCTTCAAATTATATATGACACACACAGCTGTGCTACATGTCCATAAGCATAGATGGCTCTGCTACACGCACATGTAGACACACAGGTCTGCTACATGCACACTACACATAGTACACACACACAGCTCTATTACATGAACATACAGATACACACACAGCTCTACTACATGAACGTACAGATACAACACACACAGCACTGGTACATGCCGAATTCATGCACATACAGAAGAACGCAGCTCTGCTACATGCACACTACACATAAACATTAGTGATGAGCGAGCATGCTCGCCACCACTCGGTACTCGCACGAGTATCACTGTACTCGGGCTACTCGGCGAGCACCGAGTAATCTCGCGATACTCGTGCTGTGCTCGTGGTTGTCATCTCTGCATGTTGGCGCTCTTTTGAGAGCCAGCCCACGTGCAGGGATTGGCTGGCAGACCACTGCAATGCCACAGCCCTGTTAGTTGTGGCATAGCAGTGATTGGCCGCCCTGCACAGCGTGACCGAGCCTTTATAACTCCCGGCGAACTGTGCTCGGCACACAGCCATCCAGACAGTCAGTGTAGGGAGAGTGTCTGCTGCTGCTTAGGGACAGATTTGCGGCCCTTATAGGTAGATCCGGAGCAGGGCTGCAAACTGCTGCTGACCACAACAGTCCTTCTCAGGACTAATCTAGGAGGATATAGGCAGGGTGATCCAGATCGGAGTCCAAGCTTTCCAGTGACCAGAACAGTCCTTCTCAGGACTAATCTAGGAGGATATAGGCAGGCTGATACAGATCGGAATCCAAGCTTTTCTGTGACCATTAGAGTCACCAGACTGTTGTACTTACTACCTTAATACAGGTTAGGGACTAAAATCCTCTCCTGACACCATTACAGTCACCAGACTGTGGTACTTACTACCTTGATACAGGTTAGGGACTAAAATCCTTCTCTCCTGAAACCATTACAGTCACCAGACTGTTGTACTTACTACCTTAATACAGGTTAGGGACTAAAATCCTTCTCTCCTGAAACCATTACAGTCACCAGACTGTTGTACTTACTACCTTGATACAGGTTAGGGACTAAAATCCTCTCCTGACACCATTACAGTCACCAGACTGTTGTACTTACTACCTTAATACAGGTTAGGGACTAAAATCCTCTCCTGAAACCATTACAGTCACCAGACTCTTGTACTTACTACCTTGATACAGGTTAGGGACTAAAATACTCTCCTGACACCATTACAGTCACCAGACTGTTGTACTTACTACCTTGATACCCGTTAGGGACTAAAATCCTCTCCTGACACCATTACAGTCACCAGACTGTTGTACTTTCTACCTTGATACAGGTTAGGGACTAAAATCCTAATCTCCTGTGATCTGAACAGTCACCAGACTGGTGTACGTACTACCTTGATACAGGTTAGGGACTAAAATCCTAATCTCCTGTGATCTGACCAGTCACCAGACTGGTGTACGTCATACCTTGATACAGGTTAGGGCCTAAAATCCTAATCTCCTGTCACCATTACAGTCACCAGACTGGTGTAATTACTACCTTAATACAGGTTAGGGACTAAAATCCTAATCTTCTGTGACCAATACAGTCACCAGACTGTTGTAATTACTACCTTGATACAGGTTAGGGACTAAAATCCTAATCTCTTGTGATCTGAACAGTCACCAGACTGGTGTACGTACTTCCTTGATACAGGTTAGGGACTAAAATCCTAATCTCCTGTGATCTGAACAGTCACCAGACTGGTGTACGTCATACCTTGATAAAGCTTAGGGCCTAAAATCCTAATCTCCTGTTACCATTACAGTCACCAGACTGGTGTAATTACTACCTTGATACAGGTTAGGGACTAAAATCCTAATCTCCTGTGATCTGAACAGTCACCAGACTGGTGTACGTACTACCTTGATACAGGTTAGGGACTAAAATCCTAATCTCCTGTGATCTGACCAGTCACCAGACTGGTGTACGTCATACCTTGATACAGGTTAGGGCCTAAAATCCTAATCTCCTGTCACCATTACAGTCACCAGACTGGTGTAATTACTATCTTGATACAGGTTAGGGACTAAAATCCTAATCTCCTGTGATCTTAACAGTCACCAGACTGGTGTACGTACTACCTTGATACAGGTTAGGGACTAAAATCCTAATCTCCTGTGATCTGACCAGTCACCAGACTGGTGTACGTCATACCTTGATACAGGTTAGGGCCTAAAATCCTAATCTCCTGTCACCATTACAGTCACCAGACTGGTGTAATTTCTACCTTAATACAGGTTAGGGACTAAAATCCTAATCTTCTGTGACCAATACAGTCACCAGACTGTTGTAATTACTACCTTGATACAGGTTAGGGACTAAAATCCTAATCTCTTGTGATCTGAACAGTCACCAGACTGGTGTACGTACTTCCTTGATACAGGTTAGGGACTAAAATCCTAATCTCCTGTGATCTGAACAGTCACCAGACTGGTGTACGTCATACCTTGATAAAGCTTAGGGCCTAAAATCCTAATCTCCTGTTACCATTACAGTCACCAGACTGGTGTAATTACTACCTTGATACAGGTTAGGGACTAAAATCCTAATCTCCTGTGATCTGAACAGTCACCAGACTGGTGTACGTACTACCTTGATACAGGTTAGGGACTAAAATCCTAATCTCCTGTGATCTGACCAGTCACCAGACTGGTGTACGTCATACCTTGATACAGGTTAGGGCCTAAAATCCTAATCTCCTGTCACCATTACAGTCACCAGACTGGTGTAATTACTATCTTGATACAGGTTAGGGACTAAAATCCTAATCTCCTGCGATCTGAACAGTCACCAGACTGGTGTACGTACTACCTTGATACAGGTTAGGGACTAAAATCCTAATCTCCTGTGATCTGACCAGTCACCAGACTGGTGTACGTCATACCTTGATACAGGTTAGGGCCTAAAATCCTAATCTCCTGTCACCATTACAGTCACCAGACTGGTGAACATACTACCTTGATACAGGTTAGGGACTAAAATCCTAATCTCCTGTCATCTTGACCAGTCACCAGACTGGTGTACGTCATACCTTGATACAGGTTAGGGCCTAAAATCCTAATCTCCTGTCACCATTACAGTCACCAGACTGGTGTAATTACTATCTTGATACAGGTTAGGGACTAAAATCCTAATCTCCTGCGATCTGAACAGTCACCAGACTGGTGTACGTACTACCTTGATACAGGTTAGGGACTAAAATCCTAATCTCCTGTGATCTGACCAGTCACCAGACTGGTGTACGTCATACCTTGATACAGGTTAGGGCCTAAAATCCTAATCTCCTGTCACCATTACAGTCACCAGACTGGTGTAATTACTACCTTGATACAGGTTAGGGACTAAAATCCTAATCTCCTGTGATCTGAACAGTCACCAGACTGGTGTACATACTACCTTGATACAGGTTAGGGACTAAAATCCTAATCTCCTGTCATCTGACCAGTCACCAGACTGGTGTACGTCATACCTTGATACAGGTTAGGGCCTAAAATCCTAATCTCCTGTCACCATTACAGTCACCAGACTGGTGTAATTACTATCTTGATACAGGTTAGGGACTAAAATCCTAATCTCCTGCGATCTGAACAGTCACCAGACTGGTGTACGTACTACCTTGATACAGGTTAGGGACTAAAATCCTAATCTCCTGTGATCTGACCAGTCACCAGACTGGTGTACGTCATACCTTGATACAGGTTAGGGCCTAAAATCCTAATCTCCTGTCACCATTACAGTCACCAGACTGGTGTAATTACTACCTTGATACAGGTTAGGGACTAAAATCCTAATCTCCTGTGATCTGAACAGTCACCAGACTGGTGTACGTACTACCTTGATACAGGTTAGGGACTAAAATCCTAATCTCTTGTGATCTGACAAGTCACCAGACTGGTGTACGTCATACCTTGATACAGGTTAGGGCCTAAAATCCTAATCTCCTGTCACCATTACAGTCACCAGACTGGTGTAATTACTACCTTGATACAGGTTAGGGACTAAAATCCTAATCTCCTGTGATCTGAAGAGTCACCAGACTGGTGTACGTACTACCTTGATACAGGTTAGGGACTAAAATCCTAATCTCTTGTGATCTGACAAGTCACCAGACTGGTGTACGTCATACCTTGATACAGGTTAGGGCCTAAAATCCTAATCCCCTGTCACCATTACAGTCACCAGACTGGTGTAATTACTTCTTGATACAGGTTAGGGACTTTTATCCTAATCTCCTGTGACCTCAACAGTCACCAGACAGTTGTCGCAGTATACAGGCAAAATGCGCAAGGGCGTTGGCAAGGGCGTTGGCAAGGAACAAGGAAGTGGACGTGATGGTGGTGCAGGCAGAGGCCGAGGTCGTGTGCAAGCACTAATTTCGCAACAACAAAGGCCCACATCTCCTCGCTCGCACGTCCTGTCCCAAATTCTTGGAGCCCGCAGCAGTACACCGCTGTTGAAGCAAGGGCAGTGTCAACAGGTTGTTACTTGGATAGCGGATAATGCTTCAAGTCAGATGGGCACCTCCACAAACACCCTGTCTTCCACACGGTCAAGTGTCAGTAGCCGTGATACTGCACCGCACATTTCCCAACCTGATCCTCCTTCCTACCACCAGGACGAGTACACGTCCACGGACATTACTGATCCCATACTAGGACACTCGGAAGAGCTGTTCACGTATCCATTCGCAGAATCTGGCCTGTCGCCACCTCCTCTTGAAGTGGGTGATGAGGAGATGGTATGTACAGATGCCCAAATATTTGAGCAGCCACGTTCTCACGAACGGAACGTTGCCAAAGTGTCTCAACAAGGGGTGGACGATGATGAGACACAATTGCCAGGAAGTCAGGAGGAGGATCAGGGTGCCGAAGAGGAAGACGACGTGGTGGATGATCCAGTAGCTGACCCAACATGGCAGGAGGATATGCAGAGCGAGGCCAGCAGTGCACGGGGGGAGGGAGGCGTAGCATCCCAACAGGCAGTACGAAGCAGGGTCGTGTCCGCAGGCAGAAGGCAGGCAACCGTTCCCCAGAACAACACGACTCAAGGTGCCTGTGCAAATGTTCGGTCTTCCCGAGTCTGGGAGTTTTTTAAGTTGGCTCCAGAAGACTCTAAAAAGGCCATTTGCCACACCTGCCATGCCAGTATCAGCAGGGGTACGAAAACTAGCAGCCTGACCACCACCAGCATGATCAGGCACATGTCAGCCAAGCACCCGACTTTGTGGGAAGTACAACAGAGTCAAGGAGCGGTGCTTGCTGATGTCACTGCTACGTCTTCGCCTGTTGTGCGTGCGAGCCAATCCCCTGTCCATGCTGGCCGCGAACAAGCCTCCGGCCCTGCACCTGAAGTTGCCCACGCACAAATTACACCACCATCAAGCACGTCCTTGTCCCAGCGCAGCGTTCAATTAGCCATTCAGCAAACATTTGAACGCAGGCGCAAATACGCTGCCAACGCCCCACATGCCACAGTCCTGAATGATCATATTTCGTGACTCATAGCGCTAGAAATGTTGCCTTTCCGGCTGGTGGAGACGGAACCATTCCGCGACCTGATGGCGGCTGCTGTCCCACGTTACTCGGTCCCCAGCCGCCACTATTTCTCCAGATGTGCCGTCCCCGCATTGCATAACCACGTGTCCAACAGTATCACACGTGCCCTGAACAACGCTGTTTCAGCCAAAGTCCACCTAACCACAGACACGTGGACAAGTGCTTGTGGGCAAGGCCGCTACATCTCCTTGACGGCACACTGGATTAATATTGTGGAGGCTGGGACCCAGTCTGAGCGAGGGACGGAACACGTCCTTCCCACACCAAGGATAGCAGGCCCTACCTCTGTCAGGGTTTCACCGACACTCTACAGCTCCGGAATATCATGCTCCTCAGCCTCCTCCTCCTGCGCATCCTCATTCACTGTACCCTCCACACCAGTCCCAAGCTGGAAGCACTGCAGCACTGCCTCTGCAAAGCGGCAACAGGCTGTGCTGAAGCTAGTCTGCATAGGTGACAAACCCCACAATGCAGAAGAGGTGTGGACAGCTCTGAAACAGCAGGCAGATCACTGGCTCACACCTCTGAACCTAAAGCCAGGAAAGGTCGTGTGTGGTGACAAATGGCCGAAACCTGGTGGCAGAGGTTTGTAAAGTCATAGCCAGAGGTGTCTGAACTGCTGGTAAAAGTTCGCCGTCTGTCTGCACATTTTCGCAAGTCACCTGCTGCTTCAGCCCGCCTTGCCGGCTTTCAGCGCCGTTTGCGTCTTCCGGCCCCTACAGACTGGTGTGTGATGTCCCCACGCGTTGGAATTCAACTCTGCACATGTTGGTCAGGATATGTGAGCAGAAGAGGGCAGTTGTGGACTACCTGCATCACCTAAGCCGTCAGGAAATGGGTCAAACTCCACACATAACACCTGAGGAGTGGAGATGGATGTCGGACCTATGTACCGTCCTCCAAAACTTTGAGGACTCCACCAAGATGGTGAGCGGCGATGACGCCATTATTAGCGTCACCATACCACTACTCTGCCTTCTAAAACGGTCTCTGCTGAAAATCAAAGAGGATGCATTGCAGGCCGAGCGCGATGACTTGGAGCAAGAAACAGTAGTGGGTGTGGGTGAAAACACACAGCCCAGCCTCATCTCATCACAACGTGCAGTGGAGGACTATGACGAGGAGGAGGATGAAGACATGGAGCAACTCTCTGGCCAAATTGAGGATATGACATGCACACCACTCATACCCTCGATTCAGCGTGGCTGGCCAGAGGACAGGGGAGATGAGGAGGAGGAGGAGGACAGCATGTTCAGTCATCGTGTTGGTCTGGATACTGAAGTGATGGCTGTTAAGAGTCTGGCGCACATGGCTGACTTTATGGTAAGCTGCCAGGCTCGTGACCCTCGCGTTCAGAACATCTTGGCCGACAATCTGTACTGGTTGGCAACACTGTTAGACCCACGCTACAAGGAGAACTTTATGTTTGTCATTCCTGAGGCGGAGAGGTCAGCCAAAATGCAGCAGTTGCAGAAGGCCATAAGTCAACAAAGTAGGCAAATCATTCCCCTCACAAAATGCTAGCGGCATAGGTCAGGATTCAGTGGACAACCAAGGCGTACGGCCGAGAGGGGCACAAGTCCAATCCGCCAGAGGTAGGGAAACTGTCTTTATGATGTGGGACAGTTTTCTCAGCCCCTCACGTACCACAGCCCCTGAGGTGCGGGGTAGTGCCACCAGAAATGCTAAGTTTGGGCAGATGCTGAAGGAGTACCTTGCAGATCAAACAACTGTACTGCGAGATTCCTCTGTGCCTTTCAATTATTGGGTCTCCAAGCTGGACACGTGGCATCAATTGGCTCTCTACGCCTTGGAAGTCCTGGCCTGCCCTGCCGCTAGCGTTTTATCAGAGCGTGTTTTCAGTGCTGCAGGTGGAATCATCACTGATAAACGCACCCGCCTGTCAACTGAAAATGCTGACAGGCTGACTCTGATCAAGATGAACAAGGGTTGGATTGGGCCAGACTTCACCACACCACCAGCAAATGACAACTGAATTAAAATTTTGTTATGTGAATTTGCCATGTACCTCCACTCACCCATGGGTACACACTTCAGGACTTTGGCTAATCGCTGGACTGCTCCTCCTTCTCCTCATGTGACACCATGATGACCGTTACAATAGTTAGGCTGTTGTTTGAGGTATACCCGCAGTGGTAAATTTTTTCGCCCATTCTTTTAGAATGGGCATTACAACGACAGGAGACCCGCTCCTTTTCAATGGGAAACATGTTTTGAGGCCCTCCTGCACGTCTCTATCCAGGGACAATGTGGAGCCTCCCAATTTTTGGCTGCCCTGCCAAAGGGCAATACTACAATACACCCACTTGAGGGTTACAGGCCCTACTACATGTCTGAATGCATGGGTCATTGTTGAACCTCCCAATTTTTGGCTGCACTGGCCAAAGGCCTATACTACAATACACCCACTTGAGGGTTACAGGCCCTACTACATGTCTGTATGCATGGGTCATTGTTGAACCTTCCAATTTTTGGCTGCCCTGGCCAAAGGGCTATACTACAATACACCCAGTTCTTGTTTACAGGCCCTCCTGCACGTCTCTATCCAAGGACAATGAGGAGCCTCCCAATTTTTGGCTGCCCTGGCCAAAGGCCTATACTACAATACACCCACTTGATGGTTACAGGCCCTACTACATGTCTGTATGCATGGGTCATTGTTGAACCTTCCAATTTTTGGCTGCCCTGGCCAAAGGGCTATACTACAATACACCCAGTTCTTGTTTACAGGCCCTCCTGCACGTCTCTATCCAGGGACAATGAGGAGCCTCCCAATTTTTGGCTGCCCTGGCCAAAGGCCTATACTACAATACACCCACTTGAGGGTTACAGGCCCTACTACATGTCTGTATGCATGGGTCATTGTTGAACCTTCCAATTTTTGGCTGCCCTGGCCAAAGGGCTATACTACAATACACCCAGTTCTTGTTTACAGGCCCTCCTGCACGTCTCTATCCAGGGACAATGAGGAGCCTCCCAATTTTTGGCTGCCCTGGCCAAAGGCCTATACTACAATACACCCACTTGAGGGTTACAGGCCCTACTACATGTCTGTATGCATGGGTCATTGTTGAACCTTCCAATTTTTGGCTGCCCTGGCCAAAGGGCTATACTACAATACACCCAGTTCTTGTTTACAGGCCCTCCTGCATGTCTCTATCCAGGGACAATGAGGAGCCTCCCAATTTTTGGCTGCCCTGGCCAAAGGCCTATACTACAATACACCCACTTGAGGGTTACAGGCCCTAATACATGTCTGTATGCATGGGTCATTGTTGGACCTTCCAATTTTTGGCTGCCCTGGCCAAAGGGCTATACTACAATACACCCAGTTCTTGTTTACAGGCCCTCCTGCACGTCTCTATCCAGGGACAATGAGGAGCCTCCCAATTTTTGGCTGCCCTGGCCAAAGGCCTATACTACAATACACCCACTTGAGGGTTACAGGCCCTACTACATGTCTGTATGCATGGGTCATTGTTGAACCTTCCAATTTTTGGCTGCCCTGGCCAAAGGGCTATACTACAATACACCCAGTTCTTGTTTACACGCCCTCCTGCACGTCTCTATCCAGGGACAATGAGGAGCCTCCCAATTTTTGGCTGCCCTGGCCAAAGGGCTATACTACAATACACCCACTTGAGGGTTACAGGCCCTACTACATGTCTGTATGCATGGGTCATTGTTGAACCTCCCAATTTTTGGCTGCCCTGGCCAAAGGCCTATACTACAATACACCCACTTGAGGGTTACAGGCCCTACTACATGTCTGTATGCATGGGTCATTGTTGAACCTTCCAATTTTTGGCTGCCCTGGCCAAAGGACTATACTACAATACACCCAGTTCTTGTTTACAGGCCCTCCTGCACGTCTCTATCCAGGGACAATGAGGAGCCTCCCAATTTTTGGCTGCCCTGGCCAAAGGCCTATACTACAATACACCCACTTGAGAGTCACAGGCCCTACTACATGTCTGTATGCATGGGTCATTGTTGAACCTTCCAATTTTTGGCTGCCCTGGCCAAAAGGCTATACTACAATACACCCAGTTCTTGTTTATAGGCCCTCCTGCACATCTCTATCCAGGGACAATGAGGAACCTCCCAATTTTTGGCTGCCCTGGCCAAAGGGCTATACTACAATACACCCACTTGAGGGTTACAGGCCCTACTACATGTCTGTATGCATGGGTCATTGTTGAACCTCCCAATTTTTGGCTGCCCTGACCAAAGGGCTATACTACAATACACCCACTTGAGGGTTACAGGCCCTACTACATGTCTGTATGCATGGGTCATTGTTGAACCTCCCAATTTTTGGCTGCCCTGACCAAAGGGCTATACTACAATACACCCACTTGAGGGTTACAGGCCCTACTACATGTCTGTATGCATGGGTCATTGTTGAACCTCCCAGTTCTTCTTTACAGGCCCTCCTGCATGTCTCTATCCAGGGACAATGTGGAGCCTCCCAATTTTTGGCTGCCCTGCCAAAGGGCAATACTACAATACACCCACTTAAGGTTTACAGGCCCTCCTGCATGTCTGAGACCCAGTTCCTCAAAATGGGCACATTATTTCAAGACAGGGCTTCATGTTCGTCTCTTCTCAGGGTCATCGGAGTGCCGCACAATGTTTTCACGTAAAATCTTTCATGTAATCACAAAAAGTAACATACACCAGCTGTATCTCACTATTGGGTATGTGCCCTTAACATTTCCACCCTAAATATTCATTTTGGTGTCATTTTGGAAGGTTTTCTGGAGACTCCGTAAAATTGGCGTGAAACTCGGACAACATTGTTCACAGCTGTGACTTTTGAGTGAGAAATGCTTCCAGGGGTCTTCCCCATGGTGTTGCCATGTCATTTCAGCACTCTTCTGAGACTTTTGTGACATTTTTAGGGTTTTTCCATGCTGCCGGCAGTCATTTCATAAAAATACTCGGGTCTCCCATAGGATAAAATTGGGCTCGGTACTGGGGCCGAGTACACGAGTATCTCGGGAGGCTCGGCCCGAGCTTCGAGCACCCGAGCATTTTAGTACTCGCTCATCACTAATAGACATACATATCCATAGACAGAGATGGCTCCGCTGCACGCAAATGTAGACACACAGCTCTGCTACATGCATAGACATAGATGTCTCTGCTACACGTACATGTAAACACACAACTTTGCTACATGCACACTACACATAATACACACACCTCTACTACATGAACATACAGATACACACACAGCACTGGTACATGCCTATTTCATGCATTTACAGACACATGCAGCTCTGCTACATGCACACTACACATACAGTTACACATATGGCTCTGCTACATGGACACTACATACCCAGCTCTGCTACATGTACAATGTATGCACATACAAACACACGCAGCTCTTCTCTCATATACAATACATGCACATACATATACACACAGCTCTGCTGCATGCACAATACATGCACATACAGATACACACCGAGCTCTGCCACATGGACACTACACACCTAGATCTGCTACATGTACAATATATGTACATACAGATACACACACAGTTCTGTTACATGCACATACAAACACACAGCTCTGCTACATGCACATACATATACACAAATACAAATATACACACAGAGACACATACATACAGACACACACACATACAGATATAGGTACACACAGAGACACACACATACAGACACACATAGATACATAATCAGATACACAGACACACACACAGATATATTACCATATTCAGATCATCTTGATCTGTGCAGAGCAGGAGAGGAGGCATGGGAGCTGCACGGAGGCTACAGAAGTTAAGCAGGTTCTTGTAGGACCTTGATTTCAGTCATGTGATCAGTCACATGACTGGAACTGGAAGGTCCTCCAGCCTCCATTCAGCTCCCGGTAAGCTTGTTCTGCTGCTGTGTACCGATCACATAGATCAGTGCAGAGCAAGAGAGAAGAGGGGGGGTGTTGGTGCCAGGCCTGGCCCACAAAGCTTTCATGAGAGGCAATTTAATTAAAATGGCATCTATCGGAAAAAAGAAGAGGGAGGGGGAGGTCTTGGACCTCACAACCCAGCTCAATAATTTAGAGCTGGTCAACAAAAAGCACCCAGATCCCCAACTATCTGCCTCAATTACAAAACTTAGAGATAAACTTAGGTCACTATTCTTACTGCAATATGAGAAGGCCCTTAAGAAGTCTATGCGTTCACACACTGTGTATTTGCTGCGTATTTTTACGTGAGTGTTGTTGCAGTTTTTGTAGCCCAAACCAGGAGTGGCTGATTAAAACCAGCAGTGGGTAGGACCGCAAAGGAGGAGAGGGTTTTTTAACAAGTGGCGTAAACATATAAATGATTCAGAACTTACTCAAAAGATCCTGGAAGGGTGGGGACTCGTAAGACGCTATATTACTAATGAGAGGTGGAGGGATTCTCAATTCAGGATCATGCATGGTACTATTCAGGGTTTTAATATACCTCCTTCTCAGGCCAACCAAGGGAGATGGGTTCATTGCCCAAAATGTAAATCAAACATGACGGACCTGGAGCATGGTCTATGGTCCTGCCCTGATTCTCAAAATTATTGGAGAGGGGTGGAAATGTGGGCTAAAGACATACAGTTAGGGCCAGAAATATTTGGACAGTGACACAATTTTCGCGAGTTTGGCTCTGCATGCCACCACATTGGATCTGAAATGAAACCTCTACAACAGAATTCAAGTGCAGATTGTAACGTTTAATTTGAAGGGTTGAACAAAAATATCTGATAGAAAATGTAGGAATTGTACACATTTCTTTACAAACACTCCACATTTTAGGAGGTCAAAAGTAATTGGACAAATAAACATAACCCAAACAAAATATTTTTATTTTCAATATTTTGTTGCGAATCCTTTGGAGGCAATCACTGCCTTAAGTCTGGAACCCATGGACATCACCAAACGCTGGGTTTCCTCCTTCTTAATGCTTTGCCAGGCCTTTACAGGCCGCAGCCTTCAGGTCTTGCTTGTTTGTGGGTCTTTCCGTCTTAAGTCTGGATTTGAGCAAGTGAAATGCATGCTCAATTGGGTTAAGATGTGGTGATTGACTTGGCCATTGCAGAATGTTCCACTTTTTTGCACTCATGAACTACTGGGTAGCTTTGGCTGTATGCTTGGGGTCATTGTCCATCTGTACTATGAAGCGCCGTCCAATCAACTTTGCAGCATTTGGCTGAATCTGGGCTGAAAGTATATCCCGGTACACTTCAGAATTCATCCGGCTACTCTTGTCTGCTGTTATGTCATCAATAAACACAAGTGACCCAGTGCCATTGAAAGCCATGCATGCCCATGCCATCACGTTGCCTCCACCATGTTTTACAGAGGATGTGGTGTGCCTTGGAACATGTGCCGTTCCCTTTCTTCTCCAAACTTTTTTCTTCCCATCATTCTGGTACAGGTTGATCTTTGTCTCATCTGTCCATAGAATACTTTTCCAGAACTGAGCTGGCTTCTTGAGGTGTTTTTCAGCAAATTTAACTCTGGCCTGTCTATTTTTGGAATTGATGAATGGTTAGCATCTATATGTGAACCCTTTGTATTTACTGTCATGGAGTCTTCTCTTTACTGTTGACTTAGAGACAGATACACCTACTTCACTGAGAGTGTTCTGGACTTCAGTTGATGTTGTGAACGGGTTCTTCTTCACCAAATAAAGTATGCGGCGATCATCCACCACTGTTGTCATCCGTGGACGCCCAGGCCTTTTACAGTTCCCAAGCTCACCAGTCAATTCCTTTTTTCTCAGAATGTACCCAACTGTTGATTTTGCTACTCCAAGCATGTCTGCTATCTCTCTAATGGATTTTTTCTTTTATTTCAGCCTCAGGATGTTCTGCTTCACCTCAATTGAGAGTTCCTTTGACCGCATGTTGTCTGGTCACAGCAACAGCTTCAAATGCAAAACCACACACCTGGAATCCACCCCTGACCTTTTAACTACTTCATTGATTACAGGTTAACGAGGGAGACGCCTTCAGAGTTAATTGCAGCCCTTAGAGTCCATTGTCCAATTACTTTTGGTCCCTTGAAAAAGAGGAGGCTATGCATTACAAGCTATAATTCCTAAACCCTTTCTCCGATTTGGATGTGGAAACTCTCATATTGCAGCTGGGAGTGTGCACTTTCAGCCCATATTATATATATAATTGTATTTCTGAACATGTTTTTGTAAACAGCTAAAATAACAAAACTTGTGTCACTGTCCAAATATTTCTGGCCCTAACTGTATGTGGGGACATGGAGAATTTAGACCCGATGCGATGGATTTTCCATTATCAGGCAAACTCTAACACTAAGGGCCACGTCACACACACAGATAATTGTGCAGATATTGGTCAAAAATCTCTGGTTGCAGTGAAATCATGGACACATTGTTCATTTGTATACAGCCACAAAATGGAACCATGTGTCCATGATTTCACTGCAACCAGAGATCTGCGAACAATCTCTGCACAATTATCTGTGTGTGTAACGTGGCCCTAACAGACATCCGCATATCTTGTGGCACTATATTGCATTGATAGCTAAAAGGCTTCTCCTCCAGCATTGGCTCAACGATAGACCCCCAGACTTGTCTCAGATCAAAATGATGATGCGTCACACATTGACACTTGAGTCTTTAGATACCTATGTAACCCAAGTAAACTAACTAAAAAATTTTTCTTCAAGTGGAAAACATTCATCGAAAAAGAGTTCACGGATGGTGAAATAGACAAATTTTATGAGACCCTTCCGTTCCTCAACGTGGTATGCGTTGGAGGAATTAGGAGGGACATTGGGTAGATTGAGGTGTGGTAATTAGGTGAATCAGATGAGAATTGATGCCTTATATTAACTGCATAATCTTTTTCTTTTCTGGTAAATACGAATGTCATAATTTGAGGATGATTTCCAGGGGAGGGTGGGGGGAGGGTTAATAAGAACTACTGTACATAACTGTAAATGGATGTATGTCATTGTCTTTAAAGGCTTATGATCAGTTTCCGTATATTTCTGTTAGACATGTATATTAGGACTTTTTTGAATTTCTGGAAATGTGTTCATATGTTGAAAATCTAATAAAAAGATGGTTCAAAAAAAAAAAAAAAACAGCAGTGGGTGATTAAATACAGAAGTGGAGCACTTGTTTCTATTAGACTTTTCCTCTGATTGTTCCACTCCTGGATTTGGCTACAAAAACTGCAACAACACTAGAGTAAAAATACGCAGCAAATACGCAGCGTGTGAATGCACCCTAACACAAAATTCTACTCTATGGGTGATAAGGCTGGAAAGCTGCTAATCAGAAGAGTTACAGTGAACTGTCACCCCCCCAGGTATCTAAAGATAAGGGATGACTGACACCACAGAGGCGGGAGAGAGATGCTTGAAAAGCCCGCCTCCCTGTCTTGGGTCAGGTTTGGAACAGATTTTATAAAAGTCTTTATTGCAGTGAATCAAGGGAGCATAAATACTATAGCCACCTTGTCAGAATGCAGCCTTAGTGCTGCAGAAGGTGGCTATTTTATCTTTAGATGCCTGGGGGGGGTGACAGGTTCACTTTAAGGGCCCGTTACACGCTTCAATGTCTTAGCGATCCGACCAAGGATCCGACTTGACCTAGATCGCTTGAACGTTGTTCAATGATCACTAGTGAGATGTCACACGTACAGATATCTTTAACGACGCAGCAACGATTCTACGACAAGCGAAAGATATTAGCGGTCATTTGGATGCCTAGGTTCCTCAGTTCTGAGTAGGCGAAGTCGTAAACAAAATCGTTATCAAGCTGTCACACACACCGATGCTGCAGGTTGGATGGACGATAAACGACTGATTTAAGATCCTTATCATAAACCTCTGATCAACGATCAGCCGACTTATCGTAGGTCGTATGTACGTGTCACATGCAACGACGTCGTAACAACCTCGTTGCACCGCCCAAAAAGCTGTGACGTACCAACGATATCGTTAATGATATTGTAGCATGTAACGGGCCCTTTAGAAAGACAGAGGTTAAAAGGTAGCTCACTAACATATGTAAACCAGACGGATCTAAAACTTATCACCCTACTTAAATTATGGCAGAATTTAGACGGTGCTACTATTGCCTATATGATTTAAAAGAAGATCTAGTCATGGTTCAGCCGACCGGATTAGCCATACAAAATTTCCTTATAAAAATTGAACTACCCATGGGCATATCGTCACAACTAATTGAACTTAACTTCCCCTTTACGGCCCTGGAATTTGAACAACCATTAGCGCGACTAAAGCGGGTTCAGCCCGGCACTGACGGGTTTTCTTATGGTTACTATCGTTGCTTTTCAAAAACCTTAGCCCCTTAAGTAATAAGAACTTTTAACTATTGGAAAAAACAGCAACGGAACGCAAGGAGAATCTGGAAGCTGTTATCTCAGCTATCCATAAACTGGGAAAAGCTCCAGATACCCCGAGTAATTTCCGGCCCATCTCCCTAATAAGTTGCAATCTTAAATTTTTTTCTAAATTGATTGCATCAAGGCTAATGAAGATTCTTCTGGTTCTAATATCCCAAGATCAGGTCGGGTTTGTCCCCGGAAGGCAAGCGAAGGACGGCACCAAAAGCGTGGTAAACCTCTTGGAGTTAATGGAAAATAGTGGGATCCCTGGTGTACGCTTGTCACCAAAAATGCATTTAACAGAGCACAATGGGGTTATATGGAGCAGGTACTGGAGAAATTTGGCTTCGCAGGAGACATTAAGACAGCAATTCTGTCATTATACTCCAACGCTAATGCTAATAAATGTCTCAGGCATGTACTCTGACCTTTTTCAAATTACGAACAGTGACCGTAAGGGTTGCCCATTGTCACTAGGGATGGGCGAGTATACTCGCTACTATTCGGCACTCGCCGAATAGTAGCGGTATTCGTGTACTCGCTACTCGCCGAGTAAATTAGGATTACTCGGGAGTAGCAAGTACCGAATACTTTTGCAGTGTATCAGTAGATACACTGCAAAAGTCCTGTAAAAGAGAGAAAAAGTTGTTAAAAAAAAAACAAAAAACGGATACTCACCTTAACCGACGGCTGTACCGGACCGGCCGATGCACGTCTATTCGTGGAAAAGGACCTTTCCCTCTCTCAGCCAATCAGATGGCTGGGAGAGATCTGGCCAATCAGATGCCGCCACGTCACAATGACGTAATTGCTAGCAGCCACCTGATTGGCTAGATGGAAAGGTCCTCTCAGGTACACCGAGGACCTTTCCATCTGGCCAATCAGGTGGCCGCTAGCGATTACGTCATTGTGACGTGGCGGCATCTGATTGGCTGAGAGAGGGAAAGGTCCTTTTCCATGAATAGACGTGCATCGGCCGGTCCCGGTACAGCCGTCGGTTAAGGTGAGTATCCGATGTTTTAATTTTTTAACCACTTTTTCTCTCTTTTACAGGACATTTGCAGTGTATCTATTGATACACTGCAAAAGTATTCGGAATCGCTATACTCGCAACGAGTAGCGAGTACCGCTACCTACTCGTTGCGGGTATAGCGATTCCGAATAGTAAGGTATTCGCCCATCCCTACTGGTACCTTTACACGCCGCGACGGCAGGCTGGATACATCCCGCTACTTCACGTGCATGAGCACGCTCAAACGGCTACAAACGATCAACGCACCCTCTTTACACGCCGCCATAAGGTGCGCTACGCCACGCTACATCTGTAGCTAGCTACATCGCCGGGTGTGTCAAGTAGCCAGCTGTAGCTTAGCATACCACGTTTACACAGCGCTACAATAAGCTAATATGGGCGGACCTGGTACAGCAGGGACAGCACATAGGCGTGCCACAATCTTGGATTACGAGCCGTCCGTACGATGATAGGACAGCGCAATATCATCATGATTGGCCAGGCATCGCAGGAGGCTGAGAAATACAGCACGCTCGAGCGATTGTGTAGTGTGACTGGTCAGCTCCTTAAATATGCCGCCCTAGGCAGCGACTACCAATCGTCATGCAGGAGCTTCCTCTAATGATCGGTGATGGGGCGCGGTATCCCGGAGCCTGGGTCACGCCTTAGCTACATTGCAGCTACAGCCCCGGGTGTCCAGAGTTCCCTTCCGTTGCCTCTTTACACGCCGATACAGCTCGCTACCATCGGCGTTGTAGCCATCAGTTTTCGAGCAGACCTAGGAAACAGATGTATCTGTTGCCGGCTGTAGCGTCACGTCTTCAGACGCCGCTACGACGGGCTACATTGGCGCTACAAGCTACATTTGTAGCCTGTAGCGGGATGTATCCAGCCTGCCGTCGCGGCGTGTAAAGGTACCATACTTGTCACCATTATTTTTGCCCTTATGATAGAACCTCTTGCCAAAGCTCTTAGACTTAATCAGGGGATAAGAGGGATTGAAGTGGGAGATCAGAGACATGTGATCGGGCTGTATGCCAAACCCTCACCAAAAAACTCAGACGGACGACTAGGGCAGCCGAGCGGAAATGGAAGAAATCCCACTCCGCAGAGCACTTCGCCCTATACAAGAGTTCCCTCAATACCTTCAAGACTGCCCTTGACTCCGCAAAACAAGCCTACTTCTCCTCCCTAATTACTGCTCTGTCTCACAACCCCAAACAACTCTTTCAAACCTTCAACTCCTTACTTCGTCCCCCTGCACCCCCTCCCTCACCCCTCATCTCTGCCGACGACTTCGCCACCTTCTTCAAAGACAAAATTGACAAACTCAGACAAAGTTTCGACCCACACTCCCCTCGCCCCATCCCACCTGCAGCCCACCCCCCCTCACCAAAACGCAGTTTCACCCCCGTGACAGAGGACCACCTCTCCTCCCTTCTAGCACGATCACACCTCACCACCTGTGCCCTCGATCCACTCCCCTCCCACCTCATCCCTAACCTCACCTCAGTCCTCATTCCTGCTCTAACACACCTCTTCAACATTTCACTCAAATCTGGCACATTCCCCTCATCCTTCAAACATGCCCTAATCACGCCCATCCTAAAAAAACCATCCCTTGACCCCACAACAGTCTCCAACTATCGCCCCATCTCTCTCCTCCCGTTTGCCTCTAAACTTCTTGAACAACACGTCTATTCCGAACTGTCCTCCCACCTCTCTTCCTGTGCTCTCTTCGATCGCCTACAATCCGGCTTCCGACCTCATCACTCCACAGAAACAGCCCTAACCAAAGTGACTAACGACCTTCTGATCGCCAAGAGTAAACGACAATATTCCGTCCTCATCCTCCTCGACCTCTCTGCCACCTTCGACACTGTTGACCACTCCCTCTTACTCCAAATTCTTGAGTCTCTTGGCATTACTGACCTCGCCCTCTCCTGGATCTCCTCCTACCTAACGGACAGGACCTTCAGCGTCACCCACTCTCACACCTCCTCCTCGCCCCACCCTCTCTCTGTAGGTGTTCCCCAAGGCTCGGTCCTGGGACCATTACTCTTCTCCATCTACACCCTCGGCCTAGGCAATCTCATCGAGTCACACGGACTCCAGTACCACCTCTACGCTGACGATACCCAACTCTATCTGTCTGGCCCTGACATCTCCTCCATTTTATCCAAAATCCCTCCATGCATATCCGCCATTGCATCCTTCTTTTCTACCCGCTTCCTCAAACTCAACATGGACAAGACCGAATTCATCGTCTTTCCCCCGAACAATTCCGCCCCGCTTCCTGACCTATCCATCACCGTCAACGACTGCACTCTCTCACCCGTCCCCCACGCCAAGTGCCTCGGGGTAATCCTTGACTCCTCCCTCTCCTTCAAGCCCTACATCCAAGCCCTCGCCACCTCCTGCCGACCTCAATTAAAAAACATTGCCCGCATCCGCTCCTTCCTTGAGCACAACACAGCCAAGATACTTGTCCACGCCCTCGTCATCTCCCGCCTGGACTACTGCAACCTCCTGTTCACCGGCCTCCCTGCCACCTCCCTCGCACCTCTCCGCACCATCCTCAACTCTGCTGCCCGACTCATCCACCTATCTCCCCGTTACCCGCCCGCCTCCCCCCTCCGCCGAGCCCTCCACTGGCTCCCCATCCCCCAGCGATCTCGCTTCAAAACCCTAACCCTGACCTACAAGGCCATACACAACCTGTCCCCTCCCACATCTCCGACCTAGTCTCCCGCTACCTCCCCTCGCGCAATTTGCGCTCCTCTCAGGAACTCCTTCTCTCAACCCCCCGCATTTCTACCTCCCACAACCGCACACAAGACTTCTCTCGTGCTTCCAGCAGACTCTGGAACTCCCTCCCCCACCACATCAGACACTCCCCTACCCTGGGAACCTTCAAGAAAAACCTGAAGACCCACCTCTTCCTACAAGCCTATAACACACATTAAGACCCTATCCACTGCACCATCTCAACTCTCTCCCCTCCTACTGTCTCCCTCCCCATCCCTCTAGACTGTGAGCCCTTGTGGACAGGATCCCTGGCCCCATTGTACCCGTTCGATTGTTTTGTCGATGTGTCGTTGTTTTTCGACCACTTGTCTTTGTCTACCCCCTAACTTGTACAGCGCTTTGTATCCTAATAGCGCTATATAAATACCCAATAATAATAATAATAATAATATGCAGATGGTATGATCATCTCCTGCACTGATATTGAGTGTTCTGTATCAGCAACTCTGACTACATTATCTGAATTCTCGTTGATCTCGTATGACAAGTTGAACACTACAAAATCAATAGCCTTCCCAATCAATGTCCCGGTTGCAGATAGGCCTGCCTTGATTACAAAACTGACGTTTATTTGGGAAACATCTCATTTCACTTATCTGGGTATCAAAATCTCCAAGATGTCCACCATGATAAATTAAATTGTGAATCCCTTATACGTGAAATCTGTCAAGATTTCGATAGACAAATTCTCCTCCCTCTATCGTGGATTGCTAGGACTCAAGTTGTAAAAATGACTATTACCTAAAATAACATACCTCATTCGCTGCCTACCTATAAAAATTCCTTTAATGTGGATAACTGTCTACAATCTATCCTTGGGAAATTTATATGGAAACAAGGGAGGCCTAGAGCTGCTATGAAAACTTTGTATTTCCAGTATTCTCCGGAGTTCCATGGATACTCAACAAAAGCTACTTTTAAAGCTCTTGGGATTTGATTTCAAGAACTCTACTTCAATAGAAGACATCCAGGAACATGCCTAGAAGGTTTTGGGAACAAAGATTTAAGCCAAAGAACATTTAAACCAAAGAAGAAATTCCAGCTTCTTATTGATCTAGCTAAGGAGAGGCAGAATGCTGACTCCTGCACCTCTGACTACAAGACTGTGCCTTCATCTAGACACAGCTTTGAACTTCAATCAACAAACATCCCTCACCACCATCTGATTTGAAACAACTTAAAGACCAGCATTTAAAATGTTAAAAAAAATGCCTATCTTTAAAAGCAGCAACCTTAAAGGGAAACTGTTTGGCCAAAAATCCCTACGTAACTGCTATCATTTCCTAATTCCTTTCTCTAGGCTCTCTCTATTCATGTATCTCCATTATTTACTTCCCCCCTATCCTCTGTAAACTTCAAAATAAAGATTAATTCCCTCTGTCAGGCTGGGGTCACAGTTGACATGCGTTTTTTAGTGCCTTTTAAAAACTCATGCGTTTTTACATCCGTTTTTTCATGTCAGCATGAGTTTTTTAAGGTGTGTGATGGCTCCCTGCGTTTTTGGCTGCGTTTTTAAATCTGCACCAAAAATAGTGCATGTACTATTTTTTGGTGCGTTTTGAAAAACGCATGCGTTTTTATAACATGGGCCCCTATGGAAAACGCATGCAAAAACGCATGTACAATTAGTACCTTTTAGTGCCCTTCAAAAACGCTTGCATTTTTTTAACATGGGCTCCTATGGAAAACGCATGCGTTTTTGAATGGCACGAATTGTACATGCGTTTTTGCATGCGTTTCCCATAAGGCCCTTTATTAAAAAACGCATGCGTTTTTAGAAATGCACCAAAAACGCATGGTACAGTCACACATGCGTTTTTGCTATTAGGGTATGCGTTTTTTAACATGGGGGCCTATGGGTGCGTTTTTAAATGCGTTTTTGAAAACACAGGTCTCCAAAAACGCTTGTAAAAATTGCTACTGTGACCCCAGCCTCACTCGGTGATTTCTCTGCTGCTCAATCCCACTCAATGACTGAATATTCATGCTTCATGACACTGTCCTGCCTCCTCTCTGATCTGTCTGTTGTGTGACTCATTCACAGCAGACAGAGAAGAGAGGGGGGAGGAGGGGGGTTTAGCTGGAGTTCCTCATGCCACTGTGTGTATGAGGAATGTGGGAAGTGTGTGCAGTCTGAGATATTTCTATGTGATTATATGAACACTAGCTGTGAGCCCGATGCAAATGCATCGGGTGTCTAGAATATTTTTAAATGTTTTTTAAGATTTTCAAATAATAATCCAATTATTCCAATGACATCTTTACACCAACAACATATATTTGTATGGTTGATATCATTTAAGGAAAATTGAACTATTATGTTGTAAGGGTCTTAGAACACAAAGTAGCAATACTTCTTAATGTGTCAATCGTTAGAATTGATGAATTAACAGTAGTAATGTGTGTATCAGCCAGTTTGTGTCAGCCCACCAATCGCGTCAAGATGCCCTTACGCCTGGTAGGACCTACTCTAACTAAATCCGAATTGATATAATTTAGACATTTTTTTATGGCTGGATTTTTCTTAGATTTTTTGAGGATTGTGATGTAAATAATAAAATTTTCAAAATTGATACAGAAGGAGTTACCAACTACAGACTTGCAGCAATATCTGTGTAATAACAAAAAAACTTGTAGTTAACTTAGGGTAAATGCAGTTAATGTAGCTTCAGCAGGTGCATAAGATGCATCCACTAACTAACCACAGATGACTGCAGTTGATGTGGATAACACTGCCGCAACTATATTGTCTGCACAAACCGCAAGTTAAGTACAAATTGCATATATGCAATTATGAAAATTACAGCAAGTATGTTGTTGGTGAGTCCTTCATGATCAATTATTATCATTTAGTATATTCCTCAACAAAGTGAAAAATCTAAGAAAAATGGCGTGGTAGAATCTAATTAATAATTTATGTATGTCCCTATCTATCTAAACATGTGGAACACACCTTGCTAATGAGATGTGTGTGAACAGCCGTCCCACCCGTCTCTTAGCTGTTCACAAAAACCTCTCCCTTTAAAGAATAAGAATCAAATCTCTCAGCACGTAGAGTACTGGAGCTTTAAATAGTGGTTTCTATCACCCTGTGAGAAAATCAGAATGATACACATCTCCGATGAAAACTGTAATGTGTATTTCCACAAATATTGTACCAACTATGTACATAAAAAACTGAAAATGTAAAGACTAAACTAATTTTTTTTTTTTTTTTTTTAAATAGAAAAGGTTAAAAAAATAAAATAGGCAAAAGTTCATCCCAAAATATTCCGATAGACAATATTTTTGGTGAAGACTTTCTCACTGTTAGGCACCAATTTGCCTTGAATGCATGAATCCACCACTTTCACCTTCACATTGCATCGTCTCTTCACACGTGAGAAAGCCACATATAATTGTCCATGACCAAAAACAGGTTCTGGCAAATAAATCCCCACTTTCTCCAATGTTTGGCCTTGGGATTTATTTATGGTCATGGCAAAGGCAGGCTTCACGGGAAATTGTCGACGTCTTAGTTTGAAAGGCAATCCAGTCTCTGATGGACAGAGATCAATTCTTGGAATGAAGACTACATTTCCTTCATCCGAGCCAGAAATTACTTTTGCTTGTATCAAGTTGTCAAACAAAGCAATAACAATCATGCGAGTCCCGTTGCAAAGTCCTTTTCTGCTGTTAAAATAACGCAAAAGCATTATAATTGTACCAACTTTTAATTTCAGGAGATGAGAAGGCATTCCTGTTGGTGTAATTGAATTTAGAAATTCCACTGGATATTGTTCGGGATTTTCCGTCTCATCTGGATCAATGGAATCGTGGCTCATATATTCTATATATTCTCCAGGAATACAATCCATAACTTTTGAATTGATCAAATCCACAGCGTCATTTTTGGGACAAAGAATGGCATGTGATGCAGCATTCTGAATACTTTCGTCATTATTCACATCAATGACAATGTTTTCACCAAATATATCCAAGATTAAAGAGCCAGTGCAGATCATGTCTTGCGGGATCTCAATGACATCATCACAAAGGTTGTAATCATTGGACAATTCTCCATTTCCCAATTGAATTAACCAATTGCTATAATCAGAATCAATGGAGCGCATGTTGTTAATGAGCGGCAATTGATTGAAAAGCTGCCATTGTCGTGAATATTTAATGCAGCTCTCTACGATGTCTGTCCTTGTTCCATGAGAGATGATAGGAAGACACTGCCGAAAGTCTCCTCCCAGAACAATGACTTTCCCTCCAAAGGGTAATTTATTTTTCTTGGAGACATCAGTTGTCATGACATCCCGTAATAATTGATCAATTACATGCAAAGCGTATTTTGACAACATAGTAGACTCATCGATGATGAAGAGTTTGGTAGTCTTCAAATGTTGGGCCGCATCAGTATCATTTTTGATTCTTGAAACAGATGTCTCATTAATTGGTATTGGTATGCCATACAGTGAATGGATAGTTCTTCCTCCTTGCAATAGATTAGCAGCAATCCCTGTACTGGCTGCAGGTGACATAACTTCTCCTTCTCCTCTCAGTTCATGAATCAATAGATGATAGAGATATGTTTTCCCACTTCCACCTGGACCGTCAATAAAAAAGCACTTTGGCTTATCACTTGTATCCTCTAAAGCTTGATGGATTGCATTATAGGCCAAACGTTGTTGATCATTTAAGGTAACTTTAATTTCACGTGCTCTTACTAACTCTTCTTCTTTGTTGTATTGAGGACGAATATGTGGTTTTCTTTTTGGGCATGGTAGATTAAAATCATTAAAATGTTTTGCATGAAATTTTAAAACATGTTCAACATCAGTCATGGCGTATCCTTCACAATGCTCACAATCATCAGTGTTGGGGTGATAGGCATGGCAGTAATCTTGAATGAAGTGTTGTTTAAATTCTTGCCACAACTCCAGGGGATGATTAGGAGGACCAAAGACACATATATATGCAAACATGTCACGGAGCTGTGCAGGCATATTGAGAACACAGGCATCCAATAAAGTTTTTCTCCAAACAGTGTCATCGAAGAGCAATCCAAGGGCTAATGCCGCCTCTTTAAAAGTTGGGTATGTGACTTCTTTAACAGTCTTAAGGTTGTCAAAACTTGTAGCTCCTTTAACATGGAGTAACAACAGCCTTAAATAGTACCGTTCTTGTTCTTGAATACTAACAGTGTAGAGTCTACCAATGACTGAAGCACCTCCTCTCCTTCTAACTTCCCATGCACCTTCTTTCCAAACATAATGCTCAGGAATTTGACGATATAAGTACTCCAGAGCATTGGCATCATTCTCATTGAGGGCAAAGTAGGCCATGAGTGTTGATTGTCTGTCCATTGAATAACTGATGTTGTCCGCAGAATCACCCTCGTGAAAAAAAAGTGATTGTGAATGAGGCAGATGTACTGCAAGACGAATAATGCTGTGAGATTGTCTATGCATTTGGAAAGCAAAGATTCGCCAAGCTGCCTCTGGTGCACTGACATATCTGGAATCCATGATTTATGAGTTTCATCGTGTCTGATGTTGGTTTCACAAATTTCCACATTGGCTTTGTCATGACCTTTGTACACATATTTGAAGAGGTATTTTACGCTCTGAATGGAAGCACATACTTCCACATTGATATGGCACTTATATTTTAATAGAAGGAAAGGGTTATATGGAACCACCCAAGAATTATCAATCATCTTGGAATGGTGTGGAAAAGAAGGTCCTTCGTTTCTTTGATAACTTGGATATGCATCCTCAGGTATAACAGTTTTTGTTTGAAACTTTTTGGGAAAAGCTTTTTTACACTTTCCATTCTCCATACATGGAGAATTGGGATTCTGTTGTCCACAGGGGCCATGGATCATGTGTTGCATGACAATTTGATGGAGCACAGGGTAATGTGATGGATCAGGAATTTCAGCCCAAACAGTATTGTCCACTTCCACCTCAGTTCTTAGTTTTGAGTTGGCATCCAGAATAATTAGAATGTGAGCATGTGGTAGGCCTCGCTTTTGAAATTCTATCACATGAACCATAGCACAAACCTTACCAAATAATCCAGCAATTAATATCTTTCAAAAGGGCTTCAAGTTTAATCCTGAATACACGGGCCACTAAATCCGGGCGATGTTCAGCACGCTGCCATGGCTGTAAATTGGTTGCAATTTCACTCCATTTTGGATTACAGGTCATCGATTATAAAAAGATCTGGTATTCCAAATTTAGTTACAATCGCCATGGCATCTTGATACCTCTGTGCATATTGCGGGGACTTCCCTTAAAGGAAGATGGTAAAATTACCGTCTTGCCAATGGGGATTCCTTTTTCTACAGATTTTCTCAGCAAATGTTCTTGAAGGAGACAATAATCCTCCACCTTCAAATCCTTCTGGTGTTGGCGTATAAAATTTAAACGATTGGCCTCGATCTTAACATAGGCATCCACCAAGTACTGCTGTGTCAGTTTACCTCCATTAAGGACAGGATTGAATTCTTTCCGTACTGACAGCAAATAACAGTAATACTGCAGTTGTGTCACCCTGCGAAGATTTTGGCCTTGCTGCTTGAGTGCTTCATGCCACCCTTGCTCTCCATGAGGGAAAAACAATGGATACAGTAATGCATCCAAATTACTGTGTAAAATGCTTATTTGCTGTGTTTTGGGGGCCAACGGATTATTTGGGTCTGGTTTTAGATGTATTAAAATGTCTCTATTAAATGGTGGCTCTCCATCAGCATTTTCAAAGATGACTGCGACTTCATGGACAGTAGGGTTGTTATACCGTCTTGGGTCTTGCTGTCTGTCTTGTTTAATTGCCATGATGATATTGGGCATGTTTGTGCCATGTTCCAATGCTTTGTGTTCTTCTTCTTCCTCCACTTGCCGTAACATTTTGTAGGCTGAAACAAAGGGATTAATACCTTCCAATTGCTCAGCAATAATTCTCATCAAGGCTGGATTACACTTGAGATTTTCTGGAGACTGTAGGCGTTGGTCAGTAGCAGTAGCACTATCCAAAATATACAGCTGTGCATATGCAGGAACTTGACCTTCTGCGGGGTGGAGAGTTCCAGTTCTATGGTAAATTTGGCCGTGAATCCGGAAAACAATAAGGACCATGTCCAGGTGGTTGAGAAACACTTGCACCCATGGAAGCAAATGCAAAGGAACTATTAATGCTCCTGATATTCTCCATGAGATTTTTACTATATGGGCTGTCTCCTTTGAGTAAAGTAGTGAAGAGCTCAGGGTACTGAGGTAATGGTACCTTAACTTTGCCCTTGTGACAACAAAGGGAGAACTGGCCATCAGATGGCCTTTCAGCCTCAAAATGTTGTGCTTCACAATGTTCACATAACATATTCATGGGCCCACAGGTATGTTCTAAAATACCGTTATCGTCATCAGTAAAGCCAATAGGGATTGATGACGTAGGTGAAGTGACCAACAGATGACCTTTTTTGTAGATGCCTGCATAAATAAGGCGTGGCTGTGTAGAACTGTCAACACATTCAACAAAAGAAGTAGTGACTGAAGACTTCTTACTGAGGTTTTTTTTTTTGCGTAGTTGACGCTGTGAGGCAGCCAAATGGGACAAATGGCGTTGTTTTGAGGTAGGTGACATAATTTGTAAACGTTTGACTTTAGCCAATTTGTGTCTTGTGATGGCAGAAGCAGTCTTGTCTGTTCTTGTTTTAGAAGAACATTTGCCCTTCACTTTACCCGTGCCAGATGTTGAAGGCAGTTGAGTTTCAGAAAGTATTGGAGACAAAGATATGGACGCCATATGAGACATAGATGGTTCTCCTTGCACCTTCACCTTTTGTTGTTTGCGGCCAGATGTTGTAGGCAGTTGAGTTTCAGAAAGTGTTTCAGACACAGATATGGACGCCATATCAGAGGTAGATGGTTCTCCTTGCACCTTCACCTTTTTTGTTTGCGGCCAGATGTTGAAGGCAGTTGAGTTTCAGAAAGTGTTTGAGACACAGATATGGACGCCATATCAGAGATAGATGGTTCTCCTTGCACCTTCACCTGTTGTTTTTTGCGTCTTTTGCGTTCCGCCTCAGCTTTTTTGGCCAACCGACTACTTCTTTCTTCAGCAGACTCCTTTGCAATTCTTTTATTCAAATCCTCCCTGAGCTTAAGCAAACGGAGACGTTTTGTTTCCGGATCTTCCTGCGCACGCTTCTTGCGCTGGCATGCAGCATTCTTAGCTCGAACAGAGCTTTTTTGTTTGTCAGAGCTCATATTGAGCACAGTACAGAAAAATGTATGCAATAATAGCTACAGTATATTATTTAAGGAAGCAATGAATATACATTCTGCATAACAATATAGTCAAAGTATTAATATTTATATTGATATTTTTTATTATATACAATATATTTTTATATATAAATTATATCATAAAAATATATAAAAAAAATAACATCAGCGTTTTTCGTAATTTGCAGCAGATGCGGTAAAAAAAAACGCATCTACCGCGTTTGCCGCATTACCGTTACACTTAGGGCCCTTTCACATCAGCTTTTTTTTTTAAATCACGGCAGATGCGGTGAAAAAAAACGCATCTGCCGCAATTACCGCATACCGGCTGCACTTGCGGCGCGGTTGCGGTTTTTGCCATGCAAAGTATAGGCGGACTTGCGGCAGGTGCAGCAATTGCGGTTTTGCACTTGTGGCAGGTGCGGCCGCAAAAAAACCGCGGCTGACCGCACTTGCCGCACCTGCCGCAAGTCCGCCTATACTTTGCATGGCAAAAACCGCAACCGCGCCACAATTGCAGCCGGTATGCGGTATCTGCCGCGATTTAAAAAAAACGCTGATGTGAAAGGGCCCTTACGGTACAGTTGCGGTTTTTGCCATGCAAAGTATAGGCTGAAAAAAATTTATATAATTGTGTATCAGATAGATCAATAATCTATTTAATACCAATATATACAATATATTTTTATATATAAATAATATCATAAAAATATATCCAAAAAATATATTATATATATTATTAACTTAAATAAATTATGTATTACAATTTATTATAATGTGTATATATATATATATATATATATATACTAATCATATACATATATATAATATGGCATGTCTATATATATTATATATATTAATCTATATCTATATCTATATATCTATATATATATATCTCTATATATATATATACATAATTATGAATATATCAATAAATAATCAATTATATTGGCCCAAAAAGATATCTTTAGCTGATATTGCAGGAATGAGGTTCCAGCACTGGTTTTCCGACGTCCGTCCCACAGGATCACCAAGGCAGGAATGATTTGTGAGGAAAAGTTATAGAAAACACTATAAAATGTCAGATTAAACATATTATTAATCACTAAAATGGCGGCGGAGGGGTATAATGATTGGTAGGCAAAAAGGATCTCCACCCAGCAACAGCGCCATCTTTATAACGTTCATAATTATACTTCAAATTTTGACAGCAACGTTTGTCATTGAAAAGCAGATTTTGCGCACTTAATGAAAAAAAACCGCAATTTCCGCAAGTTCCGCATAATGCTCATTACACTTGCAGCGCAGTTGCAGTAATCCCCATAGAAAGTATAAGTGGACATGCGGCAGGTGCGGCAAGTGCGGTTTTGCACTTGCAGCAAGTGCAGCTGCGAAAAAACACCAAAGACAGGCGCGGTTTTTTTCGCGGCCGCACCTGCCGCAAGTGCAAAACCGCACTTGCCGCACCTGCCGCAGGTCCCCCTATACTTTCTATGGGGATTACCGCAACCGCGCCGCAACTTGCACTTGCGGCGCGGTTGCGTTAATCCTTATGGGGATTACCGCAACCGCGCCGCAAGTGCTCGCACTCAGCCAGCGACTCGCAATGCGGCGCGGTTGCGGTAATCCTTATGGGGATTACTGCAACCGCGCCGCAAGTGCTCGCACTCAACCAGCGACTCGCAATGCGGCGCGGTTGCAGTAATCCTTATGGGGATTACCGCAACCGCGCAAGTGCTCGCACTCAGCCAGCGACTCGCAATGCGGCGCGGTTGCGGTAATCCTTATGGGGATTACCGCAACCGCGCCGCAAGTGCTCGCACTCAACCAGCGACTCGCAATGCGGCGCGGTTGCAGTAATCCTTATGGGGATTACCGCAACCGCGCCGCAAGTGAAATGACGGCGGGATGAGTATTGTGATGGCGGACATATGGGCTGCATATATATAGATATATAGATATATACATATAGATTAATATATATATATATAGATATCATATTATATATATGTATATGATTAGTATATATATATATATATAGTATATTAATTATATATATATATATTATATATATATATCTGTAATTATATATTATATATATATAATTATATATATATATATATATATATATATATATATATATAATTAAAATACAATATATATATAATATATATACTAATCATATACATATATATAATATGCATCTATATATATATATATATATATATATATATTAATCTATAGCTATATATCTATATATCTATATATTTATATATATATAATTATGAATAGATCAATAAATAATCGATTATATATTGGCCCAAAAAGATATACATATATATATATATATATATGTATATATATCTGTATATATATATATATATATATATATATAGATTAATATACTATATATATATAGATTAATATACAATATATATAGATTAATATACAATATATATATATATAATAGAATAATATACAATATATATATATATATATATATAGATTAATATACAATATATATATAATATAGATTAATATACAATATATATATATATATATAGATTAATATACAATATATATATATATATAGATTAATATACAATATATATATATATATATATATAAGATTAATATACAATATATATATAATATATATATATAGATTAATATACAATATCTATATATATATAGATTAACATACAATATATATATATATATATATAGATTAATATACAATATATATATATATATAGATTAATATACAATATATATATATATATAGATTAATATACAATATATATATATATAGATAGATTAATATACAATATATATATATATAGAATAAAATACAATATATATATATATATATATATATATATATAGATTAATATACAATACATATATATATAGTAATCATATACATATATATAATATGACATCTATATATCTATATATATTAATCTATATCTATATATCTATATATCTCTATCTATATATCTATATATAGATATATGTATATATATCTCTATATATATATATATATATATATATATATATAATTATGAATATATCAATATAATACTAATATTAATAATCGATTAATACTAATAATTAATATTAACACTAATAATAAAAATATGAATAATTATTAATAATTAATAATCAATTATATTGGCCAAAAAAGATATCTTAGCTGATATTGTAGAGATGAGGTTCCAGCACTTGTTTTCCGACGTCCGTCCCACAGGATCACCAAGGCATAATCGATTAATAATAATAATTCATATTAACACTAATAATAATAATATTAATAATTAATAATAATTAATAATCGATTATATTGGCCCAAAAAGATGTCTTGTAGGGATGAGGTTCCAGCACTGGTTTTCCGACGTCCGTCCCACAGGATCACCAAGGCAGGAATAATTTGTGCGGAAAAGTTAAATTAAACACTATAAAATTGCGGGGGGGGGGAGTATAGTGATTGGTAGGCAAAGGGGACTATAGTGATTGGTAGGCAAAAAGAGTTGCCACCCAGCAATAGCAGAGTCAGCAGCGGGTTTTTTCGCGGGCAAACCTGCCGCAAGTGCAAAACCGCACCTGCTGCAGGTCCCCCTATACTTTCTATGGGGATTACCGCAACCGCGCCGCAACTTGCACTTGCGGCGCGGTTGCGGTAATCCTTATGGGGATTACCGCAACCGCGCCGCAAGTGCTCGCACTGAGCCAGCGACTCTCTGCTGCACCTGCCGCAAGTCCCCCTATACTTTGTATGAGGATTACTGGCGCCGACCAATCAGAAGCGCGGCTCAGGCAGCGACTCGCAATGGCCTCGCGGCCATTGCTCGCGCTACCTGACCGGTACATCGTTAACTTTGAGGCCGAGCCTCTGGTTCGATTTTCGGCCAGTGACTCGCAAGGGCCGCTTCGCGGCCATTGTTCGAACTCAGCCTGCGCGAGCAATGGCCTTGCGGCCATTGCTCGCGCAGGCCAGCGACTCGCATTGCCCGCTACGCGGCCAATGCTTCGCCGTGCTGACGTCACAGAGTGACATAGCCACGGTCTTTTCAGGGTCCGACACGGAAGTGCCTACGGCAATTATATATTAGATTTGATCATTTGCTCATCAGATACACACATTACATGACTACAGGAAAACCAAAGTTTGTGTATACACATAGAAATCTTACAGACAGCAGCACAAAACACCTCCCCCCTCCCAGCTCAGAGCACAGAGGAGAGGGAGTGAACACAAGCCTGGATGGGGGTAGATATTTAAATAACACTTATACAGCAACTGGACAATTCGGTTGGAAATATAATGCACCAGCTCCTTGCAGGGTATGAAGATGCCGATAACACGGAAACTAGAAAGTGCACAATAATGGTTTTACATGTCTGTCCAGGCCTTATTCAAGGGTAATATTAGTATCATACTGAAAAATGACCTCACGGTGTCCCTTTAAATTTCATAAAGATATAAAGAGAAGTGCTGTATCCTTTCAATCAACAAAGCCACAGCATACAAATTAATTCAAAGCTGTTGCTCATAATGGATTCAATGGAGACTTTCAAAAGGAAAGAATCACGGCAAAAACTAATATGACAGCAGCTTTAAGCAAAAATTTATGAAAGGGATCCTGTCACCTACAAAATGCCTCCTAAGCTATCAAAACATGTCCCTGCAGCTTCCTATCACTAATCTCACACTCCTTTTGTCTCCTAAAAGCATCCTGTGAAAGTGGATAAAAACGTTTTAATACTTACTCATTAGTGATTATAATTAGCAGGGGCTATATTCTTTAGTCACCAGGGGGTGTTGTTTTGCAGCTCCAGGATCCACCCTCTCCCTGTCTGTGCTGCTGTGATGTGGAGCTGAAGGCAGGACTAATGATTTGCATTCTGTGAGTGATAGAGAGGGGAAAGGGCAAAGCCTGCACAAGCAAAGCACACAGACAGAGAGAGGGTGGATCCTGGAGCCTGCAAAACAACACGCCCTGGTGACTAAAGAATATAGCCCTGCTAATTATAATCACTAATGAGTAAGTATTAAAACGTTGTTATGCACTTTCACAGGATGCTTTTAGGAGACAAAAGGAGTGTGAGATTAGTGATAGGATGCTGCAGGGACATGTTTTCGTAGCTTAGGAGGCGTTCTGGAGGTGACAGGATCCCTTTAAAAGCTCCAGACTACCATGGAATGGTTTGTGACAGCTGTCACTGTCAGAATACTACATTCAGGGGTGAACCTAGCCTCTCTGCTGCCTGAGGCGAACTGCAAAACGGCGCCCCCCCCCCACCCGTAGAAAAAAATTTTAATTGATAAAAATAAATCTGGTTCCTACAGATTTATATTTATCCTGTAAAAATGAGCAAAATAGTGGACATTTTAGTTTACTGAAACAGAAAAAAAAGATGTCCACACAAAGATGTCTGCACCATCACACGCACATACGAGAACCACACAGAGGAATCCAGGACAAGGATCATTAATGGCAATGGCAGCTTGGCACAAGCATTTAGACACATAATGACAACTGGCAGAGCCGTGGTCCTGCAGGCAGAACTGATTGCCAACCTCTGACACATGCCTGCAAAACTCTGGACCGCTGCCTGGCACTGAATATTCAGACAAGTCACCATGCCGCACCTTCCACACAACACAGGTAAAGACCTGCAGTCTGAGCATCAACAAGCCGCCACTGCACTAAGTTGGTAAAATGGCGCTTCTTCTCCATCCAACAGACCACACTTACTCCCGAATTGCTTAGCCAATCACAAGCGCCACACACGGGGCTGTCTTTATGTAATTAATAACAGGGTCCTTCCTATTGGGTTGAGCAAAGGATATGGGAGCAGGAAGGGGGAAGAGCACCACCGACCAACCGCCGCTCAGGAGAAAGATGGCTGGATGCCTGAATGTACCGAGGGGCGGCACTGGACCTGGTGTGTAAGGGTGGTTTCACATTTGCATTCGGAACGCAAGCGTAACAGAACGCAGCCAAACGCTGCGTTCCTATGTTTAACATGGGAACGATTCCGTTTGGATGCGCATAATTTATACGCCCTCCTCCGCCCTCCAAATGCAACATGTTGCATTTTTTGTGCGTTCACAGGTGCTTGTTTTATCAGCAAGTGCCTGCAAGAGCAGAAACAATGCATGGATCTCAATGGATCCGCACTGTCCTCCGCATGGCGGCGCAGGAGAACGCTGCGGATCACATTGAAATTTCGTCGGCGGGGCTGGGAGGTGGAGGATCTCGCCACAGATCTCCGCCTCCCGGCCGCCGTCGAGATCACTGATTGGCTGGCCGAGCACCATACTGATGAGAATCTCCTCTGCGTTCACATCAGTATGGCAGCGTTTGCCCTGCGTTTGCATGCCCTGCGCATGCAGACACAAATGCAAATCTGAAACCAGCCTAAGTTATGGCCAATCAGTCCTGCAACAGAGGGACAATGCATCCTGCATCATAGAAATCATAGGGCCCCATAGCAGAAGTTCTAATTGGGCACCCCCCAACAAAAGCAATATTTGGCTGGGTCACATAGGTACATCTCTCACAATATGTCAGCCTTTACAAAGTAATTTTCCTCCTACTGAAGCCCCTAGATTCCCCTTTCATTGCCCTCTAAAGTGTGATGCCAACAAAAGTGCCCCACAAACACTGTATGATCCCCCACAGTGCATTCCTCCACATGCACAGTATGATGACCCTACTGCACCTCCTGCAACTACCCCAGTACAGCATGATCCCCAACTATGACCGCCGCCCAGCCCTCCATGTAGTAAAATGGACCTATGTACAGTATAATGGCTCCCAACACAGCCCTCAAATAGCCCTTCATAAAGTATAAAGGCTCCCTTGTAGCCTCCAAGTATTATCATGCCTCCCACAGAGCCCTCCAAATATTATAATGGCTTCCAAATAGTATAATTTGCTCCATATAATATAATACACCCCCATAGTATTCCACATAGTATACCGCATTCCTCCATATATTATGCACCCCCATAGTCTTCTATAAAATAGAATGCACCCCCCACAGTACTCGATATAGAAAAAGCACCCCCACAGTCCTCCATATAGTATATTGCACCCCGTAGTCCTCCAAATAGCATATTGCACCCCCACAGAACTCCATAGAGAACAATTCACCCCCACAGTACTTGATATAAAATAATGCACCCCCACACTCCTCCATATAGAATAATGCAGCCCCACAGTCCTCCATATAGAATAATCACCCCCACAGTCCACCATATAGATTAATGCACCTCCACAGTCCTCCAAATAGTATAATGCACCCCACAGTCCTCCATATAGCATAATGAACCCCCACAGTCCTCCATATAGCATAATACACCCCCATATTGCATACTGCACCCCCATAGCTCTCCATACAGCATATTTGACCCCCATAGTCCTCCATATAGTATAATGCACCCTCATAGTCCTCCATATAGTATAATGCATCCCCTATAGCCTTCCTTATAGTATAATGCACCCCCATAGTCTTCCATATAATATAATGGGCCACAATAGTTCTCCATATAGTATATTGCACCCCCATTGTCCTATATTATATTGTACATTACATAGTTTCCCATCAGTGTACTCACTAAAAAAAAACTATTAAAAAAATAAAAAGTAAATACCTCTTCTCCTCAGCATCTCCTCTGCCGCTCTGCACGTCTCAGCACAGTGGCGCTAAGTGATGACATCATTGTTCCCCGCCGTGCTGAGCTGCAGAGGGGTGGACAGCGGTGGCAAGGACTTGGGAGAAGAATGCTGCCGGCAGAGGCGGCCGGGACTATAGGAGCGGCATGCTCGGGGGGGCCACCACTGGTACACACATGGCTCCGCTCCGTACACCTAGTACACACTCAGCTCCGTACACCACGTACGCCTCGTACACAAGCGGCTCTGCTCCGTACAACTCGTACACACACGGCTCTGCTCCGTACACCTCGTACACAAGCGGCTCTGCTCCATACACCTCGTACACAAGCGGCTCTGCTCCATACACCTCGTACACAAGCGGCTCTGCTCCGTACACCTCGTACACACGCAGCTCCGCTCCGTACACCTTGTACACTCTCAGCTCCACAATGTACACACGTGGCTTCACTCTATACACCTCGTACACACACGCCTCCGCTCTGTACACCTCGTACACACGCGGCTCTGCTCCGTACACCTCATACACACTCGGCTCTGCTCCGTACACCTCGTACACACACGCCTCCGCTCTGTACACCTCGTATACACGCGGCTCTGCTCCGTACACCTCATACACACTCGGCTCTGCTCCGTACACCTCATACACACTCGGCTCTGCTCCGTACATCATTGTTCCCCGCCGTGCTGAGCTGCAAGGGGTGGACAGCGGCGGCAAGGACTTGGGAGAAGAATGCTGCCGGCAGAGGCTGCCGGGACTATAGGAGCGGCATGCTCGGGGGGGCCACCACTGGTACACACATGGCTCCGCTCCGTACACCTAGTACACACTCAGCTCCGTACACCACGTACGCCTCGTACACAAGCGGCTCTGCTCCGTACAACTCGTACACACACGGCTCTGCTCCGTACACCTCGTACACAAGCGGCTCTGCTCCATACACCTCGTACACAAGCGGCTCTGCTCCATACACCTCATACACAAGCGGCTCTGCTCCATACACCTCATACACAAGCGGCTCTGCTCCGTACACCTTGTACACAAGCGGCTCTGCTCCATACACCTCGTACACAAGCGGCTCTGCTCCATACACCTCATACACAAGCGCTCTGCTCCGTACACCTTGTACACAAGCGGCTCTGCTCCATACACCTCGTACACAAGCGGCTCTGCTCCGTACACGTTGTACACATGTGGCTCTGCTCTGTACACCTCGTACACATATGACTTCGCTCTGTACACACCATACACACGTGGCTCCGTTTCGTACACACATAGCGCCGCTTCGTACACCTCGTACACACTGGGCTCCGCTGCGAAAGCCTCGCACACACGGCTCTGCTCCGTATGCCTCGTACACACACGGCTCCGCTCCGTACACCTTGTACACTCTCGGCTCTGCTCCATACACCTTGTACACACTCGGCTTCGCTCCGTACGTCTCGTACACACGCGGCTCCGCTCCGTACACCTTGTACACTCTCAGCTCCACAATGTACACACGTGGCTTCACTCTATACACCTCGTACACACACGCCTCCGCTCTGTACACCTCGTACACACACGGCTCTGCTCCGTACACCTCGTACACAAGCGGCTCTGCTCCGTACACGTTGTACACATGTGGCCTGCTCTGTACACCTCGTACACATATGACTTCGCTCTGTACACACCGTACACACGTGGCTCCGTTTCGTACACACGTGGCGCCGCTTCGTACACCTCGTACACACTGGGCTCCGCTGCGAAAGCCTCGCCACACACGGCTCTGCTCCGTATGCCTCGTACACACGCGGCTCCGCTCCGTACACCTTGTACACTCTCGGCTCTGCTCCATACACCTTGTACACACTCGGCTTCGCTCCGTACGTTTCGTACACACGCGGCTCCGCTCCGTACACCTTGTACACTCTCAGCTCCACAATGTACACACGTGGCTTCACTCTATACACCTCGAACACACACGCCTCCGCTCTGTACACCTCGTACACACACGGCTCTGCTCCATACACCTCGTACACAAGCGGCTCTGCTCCATACACCTCGTACACAAGCGGCTCTGGTCCGTACACGTTGTACACATGTGGCTCTGCTCTGTACACCTCGTACACATATGACTTCGCTCTGTACACACCGTACACACGTGGCTCCATTTCGTACACACGTGGCGCCGCTTCGTACACCTCGTACACACTGGGCTCCGCTGCGAAAGCCTCGCACACACGGCTCTGCTCCGTATGCCTCGTACACACGCGGCTCCGCTCCGTACACCTTGTACACTCTCGGCTCTGCTCCATACACCTTGTACACACTCGGCTTCGCTCCGTACATCTCGTACACACGCGGCTCCGCTCCGTACACCTTGTACACTCTCAGCTCCACAATGTACACACGTGGCTTCACTCTATACACCTCGTACACACACGCCTCCGCTCTGTACACCTCGTACACACGCGGCTCTGCTCCGTACACCTCATACACACTCGGCTCTGCTCCGTACACCTCGTACACACACGGCTCCACTCTGTACACCTCGTACACACACGGCTCCACTCTGTACACCTCGTACACACACGGCTCCACTTTGTACACCTCGTACACACTCGGCTCCACTCTGTACACCTCGTACACACAGGGCTCCGCTCTGTACACCTCATACACACACGGCTCCGCTCCGCACACCTCATACACACACGATTCCGCTCCGCACACCTCGTACATACACAGCTTCACTCCATACACCTCATACACACGCACCTCCACTCTGTACACCTTGAACACTCAGCTCCACTCCATATACCTCATACATACACAGCTCTGCTACATTAATTTACACTGTAAAGCCTCAGCCCCACACATAAACTTCACCTCATCCAGCACCATGGTGGAGTCCTGGCTGCATACTGAGGAGCTGATCATGTGACCCGCCTGACCCCTCCCCTCCTTTGACATCATCACAGGTCCTGTCAGCGCGAGGCACAGTGAAGCATGAAGCCGGCTCACACAGCCGGCTCACACAGCCGGCTCACACAGCCGGCTCACACAGCCGGCTCACACAGCCGGCTCACACAGCCGCACGGTGGGGGAGGAGGGGGTGTTTGGAGACCGCGGCCGCTGCCGCTCACACAGCTCACACTGCCACACTGGAGGGGGGGGGTGTTTGGTGTTTGGAGACCGCGGCCGCTGCCGCTGCGGCAGGAGTCTGCTGAGCCTGGGGCAGATGCCCCGCCAGCAGCCCCAGATACGCCAAGCCTGGTCGCAGCGTCGGCGGCCAGGACTGTAGGAGCGGCATCTGCAGGGGGCCGCACTACCACCAGGCGCTCCTGAAGACGCCGCCCCATGTCTACCAGCAGGGCTCGCCGCCTGAGGCTGACACTTCATGTCGCCTCATGGATGCTGCGGCCCTGCTCACCCCTAATGGCCATAAGTAAGAATACAGTTTAGATCAATTACATCTATGAATAACAGAGATTCGTCAATTATACTACAGAAGACCTTCAAGGTTTAGCAGACCAACCAGGCCCTACATCAATAATGGTGCTCCAAATTAGAATGGACCTGGACATGTTATTAGTACAATAAGGAGGTGTTTGTAAAATTGTATGTATATTCCAGATAATACAGGTCCCACCAGGAAGGTTACAGCAGCCATAATGTGAAGTCTGTACCAAGGGGGGTCACATGGTTTATAATTGTGAAGTCTGTATCAAGGGGGGTTTTAATGGTTATCAATTCTCAGCTAGCAGGCAGAGTTGAAGGCACATTGGGTAGATGTGATAGGCTCTGGTAGGAATTGGTTAATAAAGTATTTAGGGGGGACTGTTAAGGAGAGCCTTGAGATCAAAATACTTCATTAAGCTTAAGACATAAGGGCATGGGAGAAGTGATATAGAGAGTGTATTATTTTACATTGTATAAGTTGTGATTTAAACATGGCGGCCATTTCCTGCCACATCACACCATGTGCTGAGAGCAAGATGGAGTCCAAAGAAGACGGACCAATCACCGAAGCTGGAGGTCAGGCAAGACTAACCAATCACAGAATAACATACTCGATCAAGACCACACCCCTTGATGACCTCATGGATCCGCCCATGGACTGACCGAGCCCCTTTTTGAGTAAAAACTTACTGTCTTAAAATAAACAGACACTGGGAGCTTGGGTCTGACCAAGGAAGGGTGTACATCTGACTCACTGTGTCTGGTGTCATACTTTTCAATGCCGGTGCTTGGTCTATATTGATTTGGTCAGGAGCAGCAACTTGTTATTAATATTGTTATTAATATTACCTTTACATGATCTATACACATTATTGTTATTTGTCTAAATTTAGATTTCTCTAATATCCTTTAGATCATCTGAACTCTGATATTTTGTTTTAGATTCCTTTATTTAATCTGTTCAACTGCTTATTTGCCTTGCCATGGCTTCATACTGCTCATGTACGTTTGCCCTGCTTTTTATTCCGCCCTCCCACCTCTTTCCTCTCCATAGCAACTTTGCTAAACATATTTGACACGCATTGTCCTACTGTGCATGCGCAGTTAGGATCAATGCGTTCCATTTGACCTGCCGGTCTGCGCATGCGCCGCCCGCAAACATGACATCATCGCGATAAACATAGTGGTACTCCCGGACGCCGGAGTACAGCGGGCGTGTAACAGCAGCTGATGCTACTTCATACTGGATTAGAGGTATACTTAAGCTGCTTGTCTGTCACTACATGCACCCTTCTGACCCCTGGGGAAGCCCCCTGTTGAGGAGCAATACGTGAAGGGTGGGGGATCCGTTCCCAAGCTGCCATCTCTGTGCAATTACTGCACGTCATTTGGTAATAATGGACACTGTATTCTCATGAAGCATTGCCTGTGATCATTTGTTTTTTGTGCTATCATGCTTATTATGCTTATGCTTTCTTCAATACAGACTCCTTTCTCTCCTTGGTTATCATCCATTATAGTTAGAGGAGCTCCCCTCTCTTAAATCTATGTGTATATGGGAGTGAGAGGTTCCCTGCTTTTCTTTTTTTCTGGCATTTTTATAATGATATATCTGATAGCACAGTACTTTATATTTGATTTTGTGCATTGACTTTGTTGTATTGGGTCTACTTGATCTTTATTCATATAAGTGTCCAGTTTATTCCTGGCAGTTTAGGTTTGTAGGATTTCTTTCTTATGAGTTTGTCTGCTCTTTAAATGTTTTTAAGTGACTGTCTGCAATTTTGTATACACTGAATAAAAATTATTTAATTCACTTGATATATGTCTTGATCCCAATCCATTTTACACGCTTTCTTTTCCTTTAAATATTATTTCTATGTGCAGCGCACCGCCATAGAACTAATGGTAAAGCTTTCAGGACCATGGATAGCAGCATGTACAGTACGCACATTACGTACTGTATCTCCTCCTTACAGCGAGGAGCTGCCGGCTGTCATTGATAAAATGTAAAGCTGACAAAAACCGGCAATACTGTAATAAACCAATTTAACCCTTCATATGCCGCCCTATATGGACAACATGTGTCTAGGCAGGGTGGACACTCCCTGGAGACATGGTGCTCAAATATTATATTATATATATATATATATATATATATATATATATATATATGCAGTCGCAGGGATGAACCAAGAATCTGGCAACTGGATTGCACATTATGAGCAATCCGGTTACCGGATCCGGGTTTAGGGACACATTTTGAATACAAAATGTGTCTGAAGGCACATGCAATTGCCGCATCCAGATCTGGATGCAGTAATCGCAATGCGCCTTCCAAATGTGACCCTAGCCATAATCCGTTTTTGCATCAGTTTTTGGACTTAGAAAAAAAAAAATGCAAAAACATGCCAAAAAAGGACCAAAGGCTTATGTGTGACCCTAGCCTGATTGTCTATGTTTTCTGACTTTTTACTGCATGGAAATGCCCATGCTAAAATCGCAGTCTGAGTGCTGTGCATGTGCTATACGATGTTTTCATCACATCCATACGCTTACATTGGCAGAATGACAGCAAGATCCGCAGACATATGCAACATGCTGGGATTTTTACTTCAGCTGAGGAAAAACTCGCAGGTATGCCTGGTACTATTGCTTAACATCGAGGTGTGTTCAATACAATGTTTTATCAGATTGCACTAGCTGAGATTATCCTCAGATGACAGCGCAACCTTTGTATTTAATCCTTAGTATTGTCTATGGAGGATTCATGTCAAGACAGGCACAGCCACCAAGGAGCTGGGGCACCACAGGCGTATCAAGAAGGTGCTAACCTCCACTGTTAGGTGGGCAATCAGCTTTACAGGTATGAGATCAGGGACATGTCAGGTTTGGATTCATCAATTTATCTTAACCATTTTTTATGTTATTGTGCCTATTTTGTTCTTTTTTCTTGGATTATACTACGTGTTGTTTTTTAATTAATATATTGAATACAAGTTGTCTTTTATATTGTGTAGGAGGTCTTTTGTGCTATATGTTAACCTGTCTATGGCCCCTTTCACACCACGATTTTTCCCCTGTCATTTTCTGTCCGTTTTTTTGTAAGAAGCTCTGGACAGAACCTGACAGGTCGGACAAACTGAACCGGAGGGTTAATACACCCTCCGGTCCACTTTGCAGCCGGATTCAGCAGAGCGCAGCTTTCAGGAGCTGTCCCCTTCAGGTCCTGAAATCTCAGGCAGCAAGCTCTCCAGCTGCTAAAGTTTAGCAGCGCTCGCGTGATCCGGCGCCATAGACGCCCATGTTAGGGGCGCCGGATCGCGCCTGATCCGGGAGGATCTAGGAGCATCCGATTTTGAGCAGTTTTGGCCCCGGACATAAAAATGCTGCTTGGTCTGATTTTTTGTCCGGGGCCAAAAAACGAAAGCTGCCGGATCCTCCTGGGCAGCACAAAACAATCTGGCCCCATAGGAATACTATGGGGCCCAAACCGGATCCGGGACTGTCTGGTTCACACCGGACAGTCGTGGATCCCAGAAAACATGGTGTGAAGGGGGCCTAAGGCTGCATTCACACTGCAGTTTTTTCCTGATCAGGATTCATTAGGTTTTTGTGTGTCAAAACCAGGAGTGTCTCCAAAACCCAGAAGAGGTGTCAATCTTTCAATTATAGTTTTTCTCTGCAAGTTTCATTCCTGGTTTTGGCTCACAAAACCTGATGAATCCTGATCAGGAAAAAACTGCAGTGTGAAAGCAGCCTAAGGGTGGCTTCACACCATGGTAAGGTCCGATCCGGGGCTGTCCGGTGTAAACCAGACAGCCCCACACCGGATTTTGGCCCCATAGTATCCTACGGGGCCAGATGGAGCCGGATCGCAGCTCTCTGTCATCCAGTTTCCATATGTCTGGAAGAATCCGGGAGAATTCAGATTTTTCTCACCGGAGACAAAAATGTTGATTGCAACGTTTTTGTGTCTGGGGAGAAAAATCTTCCCAAATTGCCATATCCCGGATTCTCCCGGATGCCCCCCGGATCCGGTGCAATACAGCGCTCCCTAACATGGGAACCTATGGGGCCGGATTGCCCTGGTCCGGCAGGATTCGAGAATCGGACACCTGCGGCTGCACGCCGCTGTTGTTTCAGGACCGCGGCTAGCTCCCTGTGAGTCGCGGTCCTGATTCACTAGCAGCTGCGTCCGTGTGCACACCGGACTGGAGGGCATATTTGCCCTCCGGTTCTGTGTGCTGATCCGGTCCGGAGCTGTCAGGTTCATCCCTGACAGCCCGAATCGGACCTTACCGTGGTGTGAAGCCACCCTAAGGGCCACGTCACACACACAGATATCTGTGCAGATATTTTTCGCAGATCTCTGGTTGCAGTGAAATCATGGACACATGGTTCCATCTTGTGGCCGTATACAAATGGAGCAATGTGTCCATGATTTCACTGCAACCAGAGATCTGTGAACAATATCTGCACAGATATCTGTGTGTGTGACGTGGCCCTTACATACCCTGGTACTATAATGTCTTAATTAAAAAGTGAGGAGAGCAGCGGCACTCAGGAGATCTTTTTTACATACCGGCTTTATTGTGCTTTTTCAAGTTACATCTTAGGCGGCCGTCACACGGTGAGATATCTTTAGCGATATTGTAAGCGATCACGTGCACGCGCAATCGCTTACAATATCGCTCACATCGCTGGTGAGATGTCACACAGACAGACTCACCAGCGATGTGGAGCAGCGATCTCGCTCGTTACTATGGTACACATCGGGTAACTAGGCGCCGCGTGTCGCTTAGTTACCCGACGTGTACCATAGTTACCATCTCCCAGCATAGGCGCGGTCGCTGGGAGATGGATCATCGTGGTGTCACACACCACGATGATGCAGATCGTTGCATCGTTCATCGCTAGATCTGAGAACCGAACCTCAGATCAGCGATGTCACGATCAAGCGATTTACCATCGTAAATCGCTTGATTACATGCAACGATATCTTGCCCGATATCGCTTAAGCGATCAAAAAGGAGATCGCTTAAACGATATCGGGCAAGATATCGTTCCGTGTGACGGCCCCCTTAGGTGCAGGGCAGGGAGGTGCAGGGGGAGCAACGGTCCGTGTGAAAGCACCCTAATTCTAGGATAGTTATTTCATGGCACATTTATCTTAGTGATACAATTATGTCAAAATGATATGTGTTTATTTATAAAAATATCCCAAATTTTACCAAAATTTAAAAAAATCACAATTTTAGAAAATTGACTTTTTATGCCCTTAAAGGTAATCTGTTAGTTGCCTCAACCCTCCTCAGCAGTCTTAATAGGCACATAGCTTATATGAAGCTAAATGAAATGCTAACCTGATATCTGCAATCCAATGCCTTATTCCAGAAAAATCCATGTTTTACTTATATGTAAATAAGCTTTGCCAGGCTATGTGAAGGACACAGAAAAGCATAATAATCTGCCACCAAGGCCTAATTGTTATAGAAGGAGAAATTACCTGTGTCAGACATGTAATAGCTCTCTGCCCTCCTGATCTCTCTATAAAGGTATCATCACACGGGGAAACATCTCTGGAAATATCGCCGGCAACTGACGGGAGCGCGCACATTTTTGGCCGTTGGCCAAGATGGCTGGTGAGCTGTCAGACGAGGAGAAATCGCAGGCAACGCAGCGGCAATGTTGAAAGCAACTATCGCTGCCATGGTTAAATTCAACCCTGGCAGCAATTCTTAACATTGGACTCAATGGGGGAAGTTGCCTGCAACATCGCTCTTGCGATGTCAGAGAGGTCGATTCAGGCAGATCGCCTGAGCTACATCGCCAGGTTTCAGGACATTGTTCTGAAACCTGGCGATGTTGCTGGAGCAACTATCGCCATTGATATCACCCTGTTAGACGGGGCAACGCACTGGTGATGTTGTGGAAACTTGGCAACACCCCTGAGTTACCGGGTATGTTTCCCCATGTGACAGTACCTTAAGGGTATCTTTACACGTCACAATATTGTTTCGATATCGCATACAATTTCACGGGAGTGCGCACGTTTTTGGCACTTGTTCAAGATCGCATAGGAGATGTCACACAGGGAAATATCAGCAGGCAACGCAACTAGACTGTTGTCCGCAACTTTTCTGAGCTGGGTATGAGCAACCCAGGGACCGAGCACTAACATTGCAGTGAATAGGGGAAGTTGCAAATAAGATCGTAGTTGCGCAGTCACACAGCACAATCATGCCACATCGCATATACACTATCGTACGGTTGAAGGGCTTGCACAATCTTCTTGCAATATCGTAGGTACGATTTTTTCCCGTTGCATTGCCCATTTACACGACACAACGCACGAACGATATCACCTGCAACGACCACACCACGTGACTTTTTGTCGAGGTTGCATTGAGATATTGTGACGTGTAAATGTACCCTATGAGTTCTGTGTGATTATAACTGACACATCTGCAGGTTTCTCTCAGCTTCAGCTTCTATTTCACAGGCAGATAGTGTTGAAATATTGTTGCAATACAACCAAGCTTTGAGAGGTGCAGCTGCTAACATGTTTGTAAGATGACAATATTCCGTTCCATTATTCTGCTGGTTCTGGCTCCTATAGACCAGTTAGACGCTCCTAATCATCTAGTTACCTGCATTAAAGACAGCTGCCTTAAATTGTCACCTGTATAAAAGACTCACGTCCACACACTCAATAATCAGGCAGACTCTAAACGCTACAACATGGACAAGACCAAAGAGCTTTCTAAGGATGTCAGGGAAAAGATCCTAGACCTACACAAGGCTCGAATGGGCTACAAAACCATAAGTAAGATGCTGGGTGAGAAGGAGACAACTGTTGGTGCAATGGTATGAAAATAGAAGAAATACAAAATGAGGTCAATCGACATCAATCTGTGGCTCCATGCAAAATCTCACCTCGTGGAGTATCCAGGATTATGAGTAACGTGGGAGATCATCCTAGAACTACACAGGGGGAACGTGTTAATGATCTCAAGGCAGCTGGGACCACTGTCACCAAGAAATCCATTGGTAACACATTACGCCGTAATGGATTACAATCCTGCAGTGCCCGCAAAGTCTCACTACTCAAGAAGGCACATGTGCAGACCAGTCTGAAGTTTGCCAATGAACACCTTGGTGATTCTGAGAGTCATTGGGAGAAGGTGTTGTGATCAGATGAGGCAAAAATTGAGTTCTTTGGTATTAACTCAACTCGCTTTGTTTGGAGGAAGAGAAATGCTGCTTAGGACCCAAAGAACACCATCCCCACAGTCAAGCATGGTGGTGAAACATTATGTTTTGGGGGTGTATCTCTGCTATGGGGACAGGACTACTTCACTGCATCAATGGGACAATGGATGGATATTTTACTGTAAAATCCTGAATGACAACCTCCTTCCCTCAACAAGGACATTAAAAATGGGTCGTGGCTGGGTCTTCCAGCATGACAATGACCCAAAACATACAGCCAAGACAACAAAGGAGTGGCTCAAACAGAAGCACATTAAGGTCATGAAGTAGCCTAGCCAGTCTCCAGACATTTGTCCCATAGAAAACTTATGAAAGGAGCTAAAGTTCCAATTTGCCTAGCAACAGCCTCAAAATCTTAATGATTTAGAGATTATCTACAAAGAGGAGTGGAACAAAATTCCTCCTGACATGTGCACAAACCTCATAAATAACTACAAAAACCATCTGACTGCTGTTCTTGCCAACAATAATATAATATATTTATTAATTTATATAGTGCTATTAGTTCCATAGCACTTTACATACATTTGCAACACTGTCCCCATTGGGGCTCACAATCTAAACATCCTATCAGTATGCATTCAAAATGTGGGAGGAAACCAGAGTGCCCAGAGGAAACCCACGCAAACTCCTTGAAGATGTTGTCCTTGGTGGGAAATGAATCCAGAACCCCAACGCTGCAAATCTACAGTGCTAACCACTGTGCCACCGACAAGGGTTATGTCTTGTTTGCCAAAGGGATCAATTACTTATTTCTCTCTGCAAAATGCAAATAACTATATAATTACACAATGTGATTTTCTGGATTTTATTTTTGATATTCTATCTCTCACTGTTAAAATTTACTTACCCTTAAAATTATAGACTGTTCATGTCTTTGTCAGTGGGCAAACGTACAAAATCAGCAAGGGATCAAATAATTATTTCCTTCACTGTATGTTACCCACCCCAGGGCCATGGGGTATCGGTTCCGGGCATTGATTCATGGGGGATGTCAAGGGGGCTTGTTCCCGATCCTGTGGCCCTGGTGGTCGCTGAAAAGAGTTAGTAAAAATAAAAATAAAAGTGCTTCATGATGCCACCTACGGTTCCGGTATGGTTACCATTGCAGCGGGTCAGACCTTTGGGGTGATGTTTGGGGAGCAAGATGGTTACGGGGCAGTTATGGTATATGGGAATTGCAGGACAGTCTATGGAGGGAACAAGATCAGAGGCCGCAATAACAGTCACACACAGGATTGATGTTTCCGTACCTTTTACTGATGATACAGTCTCTGATGGTACGGTCCGGATAGTCTGGTAACAATTCAGGATCTCCACACCCGGCGAAATTATGAGGCCTCCCTGCTGCGCTGTGTGTGTTTGGGTCCCAGGCTGTCTGAAGCTAAGCCCTGACCCTCTCTTCTAGTCCTCACTTGTATGGCACGTGGTGAGAGCTCTGCTGCGGGGTACCACTGTATCCACTGCGGTCCCTGGCTTTGCTAAGTGGCTGTGTTTCAAGTGCTGCTGAGGCCAGGAGATCTGAAGTCTCCCTGGCCTCCGGTCTTTACTGCTGGGTTGATAGATCTCTTGCAGTCACGGACTCCGGTGTCCGTTTTAAGTCACTGTTCCTCCGGGGCGAACCGATAAGGCTCCACTCCCCCTGCTACTACTACTCCTTGCCTCCAACCTTCACTCTAAGGTCTCTCACACAGGTTAGTAGTGCTCACGGGTACGGGTTTAGAACAGCTCCATCACCAGGATGTCTTCACAGTCCTCCCTGGAACTGCACTCTGCCTAACTCTGCCTCCAAGTCTGAATTTAGAGGGGACCTCACCTGAACTCGACTTGCAGAGCTCCCCCTTCAGGTCTGGGGTGGAAGGTGTTGTATGCGGGCTTACTTGATGTGGAGATACTTCTCTGACTCAGGTGTGTCTGTGGCAACCGAAACCTGGGGTGCCATATATGTGTGTGCGTTGAGTATTTGGTTGCAGAAATTTGTGCACCAATTTGCATCTCCTAGCAGAAGAATGCACCAAAACGTGACGTTTTTTAAGGTAAAGAATATTTATACCGTGTTAGCCAGTAGATAGAAAAATATATTGTAATCTGAGAGTCCTCAGTGGTTAATACCTTTCAATGTCTACCTGAAAAGATGGTAAACATAGCAAGCTTTCGGGACACTGAGTTCCCTTCTTCAGGCTAGTAATGACACAAATTCTGAAGACACATACATTTATACATAAGCAATAGAAAAAAAAAAAAAGCAAAAGAGTGTTATATGCTCTGGTGGATATGACAGGTGCTGCAAAGCAGAGTGGGGTAGGGAGGGGTGGTGGAGCAGGGACAGAGGTACATGTTTTTTATGCATTTTTGATGTGTTTTTGAATGCATTTGGGGTGGAAATGCAGCAAGAATTGAAATGCAGCAGATTTATTTCTGCACTAAATCTGCAAGGGGAAAAAGCAACATGTGCACAAAACTTCAGAATTACTTTGCTGAAATAAGGATTGTGACAAAACTGCACAGCATTTTTTCTGCCAGGAGATGCAGATTTGGTGCAGAATTTTCTCATTAAACTAAAGGCCCAGTTACACACACAGATATCTGTTCAGATATTGGTCACAGATCTCTGGTTGCAGTGAAATCATGGACACATTGTTACATTTGTACACAGCCACAAAATGGAACAATCTGTCCATGATTTCACTGCAACCAGAGATCTGTGACCAATATATCTGTGTGTGTAACGTGGCCTTAAGGCTGGTTTCACACTGCAGTTTTCCCCTGATCAGAGTTCATCAGGTTTTGTGTGCTAAAACCAGGAGTGAAACTTGCAGAGAAAAAGTATAATTGCAAGATTGACACCTGTTCTGGGTTTTGGAGACACTCCTGGTTTTGGCACACAAAACCTGATGAACCCTGATCAGGGAAAAACTGCAGTGTGAAACCAGCCTAAGGCTGGCTTCACACCACGATTTTTGTGTTCTGGGGCTGTCCGGTGTGAACTGGACAGCCCCAGATCCGATTTCGGCCCCATAGTATTCTTATGGGGTCGGATGGGGCCGGATGGCATTGTTTTGCAATCTGGTTTCCATCTGTGTGGGAGGATCCGGGAAAATTTGGGTTTTTGTCCCGGACACAAAATCGCAGCTTGCTTGCTGTGGTTTTCTGTCCGGGGCAAAAATCTGAACAAATCGGGTCCTCCCAGATCTGGCCGGATCAGACAGGAAATTGGTCTTGCTCCCGGATGCCAGGTGCTGAGGCTGAGCCCCGGCCAGTGCTGAACTTCAGCGCCATGGAGAGCTCCCTGCTGAAATTTCATGATTTTGTAATTTCAGCAGGGACAGCTCCTGAAATCTGGGATCTACCGATTCTGGCAGACAACAGGACGGGAGGGAATATTTGCCCTCCGCTTCTGTTCTGTCCGGGGCTGTCAGGTTGTGTCCGGTGCTTCCTACAAAACACCGGACACAACCTCACAGGTCAAAATTGTTGTGTGAAGCCAGCCTAAGGTTACATTCACACGTAATGTAAGGCCAAGTATTCCTGCTTTTATGCGGCGCTTTTCAGCGCTCGCGGAAAAGCAGTGCAATACAAAGCTGGATGTGCTTTCTGAAAGGCGTGCAGTTGCTTTCACTGCATTGTCATGCCAATTCTTAGCGCATTTTACAGTGCGCTTTCCCCATAGGCTACATGTTAACATGGCCTAGGGGGAAAGTGCGCTGGGAAAAAATGCGGCGTCAGCATGCAGTTGCGCTTTTTTGTGAGCAAACAAGCGCAAAAAAGCAACACTTCCATATACGCTGCAAAATATGCCACGTGTGAATGTAGCCTAAGTGAACTCACCGCATGATCAGGTAATCCGGCATCATTGAAGTCAATTATCCAGTAATGAATTGAGTTCAATGAGTTCACCTGAGGTGATTTCACCTAAGGTCCCAGCTGGGGTACCATGGGAACCATGCAGCTTTGATCTCAGGAGAACTCACAGATGTCACCTCTCTCACAGCTGCTGCTCCATCAGTGTGTTCCTGAGGGCGCAATGCGTGATCACATTTTTTAGCAGGATGTAGCAGACCTGGGATTGTCTTGGAATGTCACATCTGTGCATTACTTTGCAAAGATATACAGCTGCACACTAGAACACTCAGAATTAAATAAATAAACTATAGCCATGCATTAATGTGGTGGGAACATTTAGAGAAAAATGGAAAAATACACTTAGGCCCCTTTCACATCAGCTTTTTTGGTCGGATGCAAATGATCTGGCAGATCTACCACATCTGCCGGATCGGCCACCTAATGGCCAACTTGTGGTACACTTGCGGCAAGCCCCCATTCATTCTCTAAGGGGCTTGCGGCACTTGCGGCAGTTGCGGCTGCTCAAAACAACCGCAACTGACCGCAGTTTTTTTTGCAGCAGCAAGTGCCAGATTGGGACAATACTGCACTTGCCACACCTGCCACAAACCACTTAGAGAATGCATGGGGCATGCCGGATCGACGCCGCAAGTGCAGACGTTATTTGGCCAACGCGGCAGATGCTGTAAATCTGAAGGATGGGCTGGATCCGGCTGAAAACGATGAAATGAAAGGGGCCTTAGCTTATTGCAAAACTTAAATAAAAAAAATATGTCATAGTAGTACTGCCGTAGTTATATTTGCATAAAGAATGCTCTTAGCAAACATATTGCCCAATGTATATGAACCTGATAACTAACGACAAGGTGATCTCATACATCGGGACCCTAACCTGAAATACCTCTATGGCGGCCGTCACACGGTGAGATATCTTTAGCGATATTGTAAGCGATCACGTGCACGCGCAATCGCTTACAATATCGCTGACATCGCTGGTGAGATGTCACACAGACAGACTCACCAGCGATGTGGAGCAGCGATCTCGCTCGTTACTATGGTACACATCGGGTAACTAGGCGCCACGCGTCGCTTAGTTACCCGACGTGTACCATAGTTACCATCTCCCAGCATAGGCGCGGTCGCTGGGAGATGGATCATCGTGGTGTCATACACCACGATGATGCAGATCGTTGCATCGTTCATCGCTAGATCTGAGAACCGAACCTCAGATCAGCGATGTCACGATCAAGCGATTTACCATCGTAAATCGCTTGATTACATGCAACAATATCTTGCCCGATATCGCTTAAGCGATCAAAAAGGAGATCGCTTAAACGATATCGGGCAAGATATCGTTCCGTGTGACGGCCCCCTTAGTGCGATTAAAAATCTGCATGTGTGAACAGAGAGAATCCTACCTATAGAGGAGGGTGAGTTCATCATGGCTAAAAGGTGGGGGGGGTGCTCAGCAAAAAAAAATATTACAAATTTAACAAAAAATTGACTGGCAACACCAATAAGTGTGAACAGGTGCGAGCTGAAAAAACTACACAAAGATATAAAGCTGCACACTAGAGCACTTAGAATTAAATAACAAAACTATAACCATGCATTACTGCTGTAGGAACATTTATTACAAGTACTACTTCAGACCTGCATGGGTATTTTGGAGATTAAAAATGTAAGTTTTTTTTTAAACAAAAGATTTTTCTATGTATTTTATGTTTATTTCTTTTTACTTACACGATTAGTAATGGGGGTCATAGTCACCTACTCATTACTAATCCAAGGTTTTGTGACAGCTGTAATTTTTTGACATATCACAACTGTCATTAATCCTGTAAATTGCCCCAATTGCTACTGCACCAGGGTAATCTGGATGACCTGGGAAAGTGCCAGGATTGGCATACCTAATAAACGCGTCAAATCTGGGGTGGCTGCAGTATGCTACTTTTAGCCTGGAGAGAGCCCAATTACCATGGGCTCTCATAGGCTGAGAACACCAAACCCCAGGTGTCTGCTTTATCTGGGCTGAGTATCAAAATTGGGGGGGACCTCATACCAACTTTTTAAATGATTTATTTAAATAATTAAAAAAGAACATGTGGGGTCCCTTGTATCTTGATACTTAGCCAAGATAAAGGACAAAGTTGAAGGATGCATCCTCCAGCTGTCTGCTTTATCTATGCTGGACATCAAAATACAGGGGATCCCAATTTAATTCTTCCAATTATTTTTTAGACACTTGTGTGTTGAGCAACCAATCACAGAAGCCAGCACATAAGGTGTGCGGGGAAGCAGGGAAATATTCATAAGGTTTAATTAGTGGACTCAAAAGTAGTGTGACAGCAGTGCGGAAACTCGGTAAGATTGTCCTGCTTTAATACCCCTTTGCTTTGTTTTGTGGCCCCCTAGACCTTACTTCCACTATTTTATATCACTAAAGTTTCAGTCCTCATAGACAAATATGGGGTTCAGAGTCTTGGCTCAAGCTTGTGTAAAGTCCGGCCCCAAACTAGATTTTTTTTAAACGTCTGTCTGGATCCGGCGAACCCAAATATCTGCAGTTTTACCCATATCTAATAGAGTTTTTTAAAACTTTTTTATTAACTTTTTTTTTACTTAATCCCTCTATGCAATGTATTGAAGCCGTCAGTGTGATACTGGCAGAACATCATTTAAACCCTACTTACAACAGAACTGAACAGGCATCCATAGCTGACAGTCCAGGGGATCATCATTTGTCCTCTTGCTGTCATGGCAACAATTGGCTGGCCACAATCACATATTCGGGGTGCAGATACAGTGAGAGAAGAAGCTTACTCCCTCTCTTAACCTTCTAAATGCTGCAATCGCTATTGATCATGGCATTTAGAGAGCTAATCAACCAGGGTCAGAGACCACATGGGAACTGTTAAATCAGAATCTAGCTGTCATTAAAGACAAGCTCTCAGTGGTGATCTTGCAGCTCTTGTGCCCACATAGCTGCCATGGCGTTCTGGTACATCTATTTGCAGAAATGCACAGCCAAATGTGACATTCTGGTATGTCATATGTCGGGAAGGGGTGAAAGAAATTACACTAAGTAAAGGTCATCAGATAAATCTATCCAAAACTAAATGTAGTTTGTATTGTGAGATTTGCTGACAGATCAGTTTTAGGTTTCCTCATCTCCTCAAAGTATGAAAAAAAATGTATTTTACATACAGAGGTTTTAAAGATATTTCTTGTTTTTAGTTAAAAATATAAGGTTTCATGGTTATTTTTACATTTCCTATACACGTTCGACTTGGGTAAATAAGTGACTCACAAACTTTTAGGAATTCCAGTTAGGCTGGTTTCACACTACGTTTTTATTCCTGTGTGTGGCATCCTGTTGTATGCAGGACCCAATGAACAGGAACGGTCAGCACCAGACTGGCAACTCCAGATGCCATTTCTGTGTCCGGGTCCAGTATCCAGACACAGAAAGAGCAGGGGGGAGCCAAGCCATACAAGTATCTGTATACACTGCTTAAGTGAAATTAAGTCAATGGATGGTTAAACATAAAAAAATAATAAACTCTCACCTATTCACCGACTCAGTTTAAACACTGCTAAAGTGAAATTACACACATGTACCATGGGTATAGAGCAGTGCTCTTGTTCTGGGCATGCTCTGCACCCTGGAACCGGATTTAGGAAACAATTTGATGTTTTAACAAATCCGTCTCCATAGGCCCCCATGTTAAGTGTCCCAGATCGGACTGGATTTGTTTCTATCCGGTTTTGTCCAGATCCCAAAAATGATGTAGTCTTTGTTTTTGGGACCGATGAAAAACAGGACAGAAACGAATCCTGTACTGAATACACAAAACCGGACGGCAAAATGTGGCCAATCCAGCATCATACGGATATTTGGGAGTCAAAAACGATCCTGTTCTGTTTGTTTCTAAAATGAATGGAACACGATCATAAAAAACGTAGTGTGAAGCCAGCCTTAAAGGGCATCTCTCAGTAGGTTTTTGCTATGTAATCTGATGATAGTTGTAAAATTGCACCTAAACTGAGATAAATAACTCTCAGCTAAAACCCTGTCTACCTAAGAAACAGGGGAACTTTTACCTCTGACTATTGGGAATTTTATTGTCACAATCACATTAATAATTGATCACTGGATGTAAATTTGAATAAAATAATAAGATGTATCTGTACTGTACATGTTCTGTGAGATGGATTTTATATGCAATGCGAAAATTATAATAAAATCTTGAGTTAATTAAGCACAGCATGGATTATTGTGATACATTAAGAAAAAAACAGGGCCAAAAACCTCCTTCTTTAACTGATTATTATAGTTCTGGTTACAGGAGGGGCCCCCTCTGGCCATTGGCCAAACTTGATAAAAACATTGTAAGGGTAATATTCCTCTTTGTATTGTAATCTGGGGACAGCATGCATCAGCGTCTGTGCAATTGTTTACTTAAACTAATGGCTTTATTACCCTGTGATTAACATTGCAGGACTAGAAAGCCACGGGCACAGCAGTCCGACACTCCCCCTGCTGTGATTGTCACCTCAAAGTCAATAGGTGGGGTGGGGGAAGCTATATCAGCTCTTCTGTGTTCCTGTGTGTCAGAACGGCTTCAGCCAGTAATCTATGTGATACGCCACATTTTTTTGTCTATTATGTTGCAGTCAGAAGAGGTAGCAAAACCTGCTGACAGATTTCCTTTAGCAAAATAAAATTTATCCTGCTCTATAATGAAATGTATTCAATTTATTTCAATTTATTCCATGAACAATTCAGCATGCTTTTTGAAAGTAAAGTAGAAAAAATACATTGCTAAGATTAAAAATGTTTAAAAAAAATAATGGATTGAGCATATAGTTTTCTCAAAGTTACATTTTGCTGCTCCTGAACCTATGCTGGCATACATTGGGTTAATTGGCATATATTTATTGGTGAAGGATGTGAAAGCTTTACTGGATTAGCGCCAGATCCTAGCAAAGTTGTGTTCTAGAGGTGTTTTGTTTCTCTTTTTAAAAAGCTGTGTCATAGTGTAGCATACAGTTTTGTGATACAGGTTCATTATTAGACAGTAAACGCTGAAGCAGCGAGCAGATGACAACCCTTCTGGTTACTGCACAATTCCCTAACAGAAGAGCTCTCAAAAGCTCTTTGATTTGGTCAAAGCTGAATAACATATCCTATGCTTTGATAACAGATTTTTTTTACCTAATTGATTAAAGGCACAGCCAAATCCAATTTTTTGTTCCATTTCAACAGACGGCTGTAATATCCCATGGGTTTCTGAGACTACAAAGGCTGCTTTGTGAATGGCACCTTGTCATGGCAAATTGTCTATGATGGTTTTCAATAAATAAATGCTTAGGGATTTTATGCATTTGGGATTTCAATCCTTTTTAGAGATGCTTCAGACACATTAGCTGGAAAATGGGACACACCCAATACCAGAATCTTATAATTATCTGGGCAGATATTTATATTAATGTGTATGCCTAGAAGAAGCAAACAATGTGCAGTAAAAATACACAAAATAGAAAAGACCAATACCGATATAACTATTTAAAGTAGACAGATGATAATTTGATTTTACTTCTTTAATATAAACACTTATTTGACCAATTTTCAATTTCACAAAATTAAAGAGCAGAGGACTTAAGTAAATTAACTACATGAACAATCTCTTAAAGCATATTTATCATTAAAAACATAAGATTGAAGGCAGTTATAAATGTGCCAGATCCACCATTGACTCACAATGCCCTGAAGTAATTATAACCTTGTGAGCATATCCCCATTTTTCACATTACACCCACAAACTTAAATGTATTTTATTGGGATTTTATGTGAAGTGTAAAGTAAATAATACACAGTTTGCTATATAATTTTGTCAACAGTATTTACACAAGAAAATACCATGACAGACATTGTGATCAGTGATAACACAAATTCTCCATTAAATGCTTACCCCAGCAGGAAATACGACGCTGTCTAAAAATTACTAAAGTTGACAAATCCCCGGGCCCGTATGGGATATACCCCTGAGTACTAAAGGAATTAAATACTAACATAGACAGACCATTATTTCTAATCTTTAAAGATTCCATAATAACAGGGTCTGTACCAGAGGACTGGCGCATAGCAAACGTGGTGCCAATATTCAAAAAGGGGACAAAAACTGATTTTGGAAATTATAGACCAATAACCTCTACTGTTGGTAAATCCTTGAGGGTTTTCTAAGAGATGCTATACTGGAGTATCTGAAAAAGAATAACCTCATAACCCAATATCAACATGGGTTTACGAGTGACCATTCCTGTCAAAGTAATCTGATCAGCTTCTATGAAGAGGTAAATTCTGGAATGGACCAAAGAAATGCAGTGGACGTTGTGTATTTGAACTTTTCAAAAGCTTTTGATACTGTCCATGCAAAAGGTTGATACATAAAATGAGAACAATGGGAATAGGGGAAAGTATGCTCAACTGGGTTAAGAACTGGCTCAATGATAGGAAACAAAGGGTGGTTATTAATGGAACACACTCGGACTGGGTCACAGTTAACAGTGGGGTACCATAGGGGTGAGTATTGGGCCCGCTTGATTTTAACATATTTATTAATGACCTTGTAGGGGGCATACAGAGTAGAATTTCAATGTTTACAGATGACCCTGAACTCTGCAGGGTAATCAATACAGAGGAGGACAATTTTATATTACAGGAGGATTTATGTAATATAGAAGTTTGGGCTGCTAATTGTCAAATTACCTTTAATGGGGTTAAATGTAAGGTTATGCACTTGGGGTACCATAGGGGTGAGTATTGGGCCCGCTTGATTTTAACATATTTATTAATGACCTTGTAGGGGGCATACAGAGTAGAATTTCAATGTTTACAGATGACCCTGAACTCTGCAGGGTAATCAATACAGAGGAGGACAATTTTATATTACAGGAGGATTTATGTAATATAGAAGTTTGGGCTGCTAATTGTCAAATGACCTTTAATGGGGTTAAATGTAAGGTTATGCACTTGGGCAGAGGAAATAAAATATATAATTATGTGCTTAACCCCTTAAGGACCAAGCCTCATTTTTGCAATTCTGACCAGTGTCACTTTATGAGGTTATAACTCTGAAACGGTGTATAGGAAAGATATAGCTGAACTAGAGTGGGTGCAGAAAACAGTGGCCAAGGTTATTAGATGAATGGCGGGTCTGCAATACCAAGACAGGTGATTAAATTTGGGGTTATTTAGTTTGGAAAAATGAAGGCTTAGGGTTGAACTTATTGCAATGTTCTAATATATGAGCCAACAGTACAAAGACCTTTCTAATTACCTTTTTACTCTTAGGCCTGAGTCTGGGACAAGGGACATCCTCTATGTCTGGAGGAAAGAAGGTTTAATCATAATCACAGACGTGGATTCTTTACTGTAAGAGCAGTGAGACTATGGAACTCTCTGCCACATGATGTTGTAATGAGCGATTCACTACTAACATTTAAGAATGGCCTGGATGCCTTTCTTGAAAAATATAATATTACAGATTGTATACACTAGATTCTTTGATAGGGTGTTGAACCAGTGTGCTAGTCTAATTGTCATATGTGAAGTCAGAAAGGATTTTTTTTGTATTGAAGTTCTGAAAAAATTAACTTTTTGATAATATTCTAATTCATTGACATGCACCTTTATATATAGCTGAAAATTGTTTTGGACATTTGTATTCAAGGGACAAGAAAGATGACACAACCCTGCAAAATTGAATTTTTTGAAAAATACAAGAGAAGTTTTTACTGATTTTTATGTAAGTTGGTGTGCTGATTACGAAAATGACCTCCATTTTTTTCCCAACATGTAAGGATTTTTTGTAAAACCAAGATCGATATTTTTGTTAAAATCCTATTTAAAAAGGAATTCTGTCGAACAATTGTACATGTAATATCTGTCAACAGTGGTTTTTATCCATTTAAATTTATATATACCGTATATACTCGTGTATAAGCCGAGTTTTTCAGCCCAAAATTTGGGCTGAAAAGTCTCCCCCTCGGCTTATACACGAGTCAATACAGGTGGGGGCTGTGTCCGGGGCTGTGGAGGCTTCAGGAGGCGGGGGGGCTGCTGTATGAGCGGCCCCGTCACGTGGGGCCGCTTATTAAATATGCACTGCTTCCCCCTGTCAATCAGCAGCAGGGGGAAGCAGTGCATATAGCCCCCAAATGCTGGCACTCGCCCCCCCTTGTAAGGGGCCCCCCCCCCGATGGTTATATTACCATTCCGGACTTCTGATCCGCGCCGCTCCTCGGTGCTCCTCGCTGCTCCGTCCGTCTGCTACATCCGGGATCTCCGGCCGTCGCAGGCATGTGACGTCATCGCGCGACGGCCGGGATCCCGGATGTAGCAGACGGACGGAGCAGTGAGGAGCACCGAGGAGCGGCGCGGATCAGAAGTCCGGAATGGTAAGAGAAGCGGGGGGGGCCCTTGCAAGGGGGGGCGAGTGCCAGCATTTGGAGGCTGCTGGGGACCCCCAGGGGGCTGCTGTGTACCCCCAGGGGGCTGCTGGGGACCCCCTGGGCGCTGCTGGGGACCCCCTGGGGGCTGCTATATGTACCCCTGGGGGCTGCTATATGTACCCCTGGGGGCCTGCTGTATACTACCACTGGGGCTGCTGTATACTACCACTGGGGCTGCTGTATACTACCACTGGGGCTGCTGTATACTACCACTGGGGCTGCTGTATACTACCACTGGGGCTGCTGTATACTACAACTGGGGCTGCTGTATACTACCACTGGGGAGGCCTGTATACCACTGGGGGGGCCTGTATACCACTGGGGGGGGCCTGTATACCACTGGGGGGGGCCTGTATACCACACTGCTGGGGGCTGTATACCTGTGCTGGGGTCCACCCTCGGCTTATACACGAGTCAATAGGTTTTTCCAGATTTTTGGGGCAAAAGTAGGGGGGTCGGCTTATACACGGGTCGGCTTATACACGAGTATATACGGTAATCAATTTCTTAAATCTTCATAAATAAACTACATATATATCCTAATATGCATTAGAATCGGGCCGCCATCTAGTATATTATAATGCATATATCAAAGAGGATTAATTTCTAAAATATAACTTTTATTTGATTTTGTTAAAAAGAAACCTATAGTTCCTGTGATGCGGTTTATGCAATCCAAACCTTACCAAGGGGATCTAGGGGGGTGGGAACGCTGTCCCTATACTCTCCCTATCTCACCCTGCCTTGCAATGGAGTTTTAGACACGTAAAAATCTTGCTGGTGTCCCCATACCACGGCGACTGCCCCTCCTAACCCTGATTGCACACTAGGGTGAGGGGTTATGGGTCTCACAATTTTACACTAACCTAAAGACCTATTTGTCTCGTATATGTGTCATGGAAGTGCAAAAAGAAGTCCTACTAGCAGAGTCCGGGTCAATCCCCGTTACTCAGTGGAAAAAGCCACATAGGACGTGTTTGTACAAAAAATCTGTTTCTTGTGATAGGGATCCCCTCTATCACAGGGTGTGTGTATAGAGGCGTGTTAGTGTGGTGACCTATTTTCCAATACCAACAATGGTTGGCAATAAACCAAATCTCAGATGAGATATATGTCACACTTTACCTATAACCAACACACACCCATAAGATATGTACATAACACTGTCAGAGACCAAAACCTGGCCCAGACCATAGCATGTAGGACATATAAGACACACAACCGTGCCACTGAGGGCACCTGTAAGGCAGGGGTGTAGTACCCAATGTAGCTAGCCAGTAGTCACTTAGCTTAGCATGATGATGCCGCGTCCTTCACTCTACGCGTTTCCCCCACCGTAGTTCTCGTCGGCGGGTTCCTCAGGAGTGATCCTCCGCAGCACCGGGCACCCAGGGCACAGACCGGTGTATAATGATGTATTCCTTTACAGGTGTGCGGCAGCAAGGGGAGGCCCTGTATACCGATGGGGGGGCGCCTGTATACTGTATGACTCGTGTATAAGCCGAGGGGGGGACTTTTCAGCACATTTTTCGGCTTATACACGAGTATATACGGTATCCTCTGGGAGGATTTTTTTTTTATTTACACATTCCGGAGGGGAGAGGACAGGGGGGCGGACAGGGGGGAGGATAGAAGAGAGGGAGAGCATAGTTAGAAGAGGGACAGATAGGGACAGACAGGGAGTGACAGGGACAAATAGAGAAGAAGCAGGGACAGGCAGGGAGAACAGGTTCCACACGGATCCTGCATAGACACGCATCGGATGGCTATTTGCTATTCAAGTGCAGGGATCCGTGTGGATCCGTGCCTGTCCGTGGGATCCTCCTTTAAACTCGGATCCCACGGACAGGAACAAAATCGTGATGTGAAACCGGCCTAACAGGTTTTCCTCAGGATTGCCCTGTATTTAACTCCATTCATCTTTCCATCAACTCTGATCACACAGGCCTGCGATGAAAAAAATACAAGGGAATTGATAGCTGAAATTTATGTATTTTTTTGGTGCAGATTTAAAAAAAAATAATGAAAATTCCGTATCACGTCACGTTTTTTGAGAAATTGAAATTTAATTGTATTTTTACGAGCAATTACTACCAATTTTTTTTTCTCTGTTGAATTTCTTCCCTCTCAGTTTTTACCACAGTGAAACCTACGAAATACTCCTCGACCACCTTCTCAAAGCATCGGAAAGACGCAACGAACAAGTCTAAACTTGCACCATTGTAACTAGTAAAAATTTTTAAACGGCAATCACTTTTATTTGTTTATTTCTCTTTAACCCCTTTAACCTAGAAGATTGTGTACTTAACGTCCGTGTAAGATAAAGAACCGTATATAATGGAGTATAAGCTGAGTTTTTCCGCACAAAAATTGTGCTGAAAAGTGCCCCCCTCAGCTTATACTCGAGTCATACAGTTGCTGAGTGGGTAGGGGCTGTGATTGGGCACTGGAGGAGGCTGGAGGAGGCGGGGGAGGCTGCAGAGTGAGCAGGTAGTCACGTGACGCCGCTCATTAGTGCAATGAATATGCACTGCATCCCCCTGTCTATCAGCGACAGGGGGAGCAGGCATATTACATTACTGTGTCCCCCTCACAGTAAACAGCCCCCCCCCCTGCTGGCACACGGCCCCCCCCATCGGTATACAGAGGCCCCCCTGCTGGCACATGACCCCCCATCAGTATACATGTATACCGGTATACATCGGAGGGTGAGATCAATGCGGAGGCAGGGGGCCTCTGTATACCGATGGGGGGCCATGTGCCAGCAGGGGGGCCTCTGTATACCAATGGGGGGCCATGTGCCATCAGGGGGGCCTCTGTATACCAATGGGGGGCCGTGTGCCAGCAGGGGGGGCCTCCTCCTCCGGCGGGCGCAGGCAATGACATCATTGCCTGTGCGCCAGAGGAGGAAGCATGAAGAAGCAGGAAGAAGCATGAAGACCCGAAGGAGCGCGGTGCAGAGCAGCGGCGGCGACAGCGACAGGGATAAGTATAATGATGTATTCCTTTATAGGTGAGCGGCAGCAAGGGGGGGCCCTGTATACCGATAGGGGGGCGCCTGTATACCACTGGGGCCTGTATATACCACTGGGGCCTGTATATACCACTGGGGCCTGTATATACCACTGGGGCCTGTATATACCACTGGGGAGGCTGCTGTATACCACTGGGGCTGCTGTATACCACTGGGGCTGCTGTATATACTGCTGGGGCCTGTATATACCACTGGGGAGTCTGCTGTAATATTGCTGGGGCCTGTAAATACCACTGGGGAGGCTGCTGTAATACTGCTGGGGCCTGTATATACCACTGGGGAGGCTGTTGTATACCACTGGGGCTGCTGTATATACTGCTGGGGTCTGTATATACCACTGGGGAGGCTGCTGTATACTACCACTGGGGAGCTGCTGTATACTACCACTGGGGAGGCTGCTGTATACTACCACTGGGGAGGCTGCTGTAAACACACTGCTGGGGGCTGTATACCTGTCTGGGGTCCACCCTCGGCTTATACACGAGTCAATAGGTTTTCCCAGGTTTTGGGGGCAAAAGTAAGGGGGTCGGCTTATACATGGGTCGGCTTATACACGAGTATATATGGTACTTTACCTTCCGGCGGCTGCTGCAGTGCTGTGACAGTCTCCAGATCTTCTGCTGGCTGAAGGACCTCTCGTGATGTCACAGAGCTGGTCACCTGATGTGTCAGGTGACCGGCTCTGTGACATCACCACAGGATCTTCAGTCACTAGAAGACACTGTCACAGCCCTGCAGCAGCCGCCGGAAGGTAAAGTATCATCTGGGAGGATTTTTTTTTTAATTTACACATTCCGGAGGGGAGAGGACAGGGGGAGGATAGAAGAGAGGGAGAGCATAGATAGAAGAGGGACAGATAGGGACAGACAGGGAGTGACAGGGACAGATAGGGTTAATTATGTACTGAGCACTGCCTCTGGGCATGCTCAGTACATAAAGCATGGAGCTGACATCGGATCCGAGTTCAACTTGGATCCGATGTCTATAGGCTCCTATGCTATCGGGGCTCGGATCAGCTCTGATCCGAGGCTGTCCGATTTCATTCTTGGACACAAAAACGCAGCAGCTTGCGTTTTTGTGTCCATGCTGAAATCGGACAGGATCGGATGGTGCCAAAATAGGATGGCAACAGGCCGACATCCGATCCGATCCGAGCCCCATAGGGATACATGGGATCCGATTTTGGATCCGAGTGTATCCGTTTCAAAACGGATACACTCGGAAGCTCCAAAATCGTGATGTGAACCCGCCTTAGAGAATGCAAAAGACTTGAGGTGTAGATTCACCTTGAAAATTGCTGTTCACAGCCCAAATTAATCCAATGTCATTAAGAGTTAGGCTACCTTCACATCCGATTTGTGGCTGTCCGTGGGGATCTGTGTTTAGGTCAGATCTCTATGGACAGCCACGGATCCACATGGATCCCTGCAATCGGATGGCAAATAGCCATCCACATCCGTGTTATGCAGGATCCATGTGGATCCTGTTGTCCCTGTCTCTCCCTGTTATCCCTGCATCTTCTCTATCTGTCCCTGTCTCTGTCTGTCCCTCCTCTATCTCTGCTCCCCCCTGTTCTCAATCCTGACCTTCCCCCTGTCCTATCCCCTGTCCTCACCCCTCCGGGATATAAAAAATAAAAAAAATCCTCCCAGAGGATACATTACCCATCCGCCGGCTGCAGGGATGTGAAAGTCTCCATCTGGTGGCTGAAGGACCTGTGGTGATGTCACAGAACCGCTCACCTGACGTGTCAGCTGACAGTCTCTGTGACATCACCACAGGTCCTTCAGCCAACAGATGGAGACTGTTACATCCCCGCAGCCGGCGGACGGGTAATGTATCCTCTGGGAGGATTTTTTTATTTTTTATATCCCGGAGGGGAGAGGACAGGGGATAAGACAGGGGGGAGGACAGGATAGAGAACAGGGGGGAGCAGAGATAGAGGAGGGACAGACAGGGACAGACAGGGACAGGCAGGGTTGTGTACTGAGCACTGTCTCTGGGTATGCTTAGTACTTAAACACAGATTCTTGGACAAAGTGCCTCAGTGTCCGCGCTGCTGCTCCGAGACCAAAGAAACACAGACACAGGAATGTCTGGTTCAGCTACAGCCTTTATTTTCCAATGCGTTTCGGAGCCTCCTCCCGAGCTCCTTACTCAGGGAACATGCTTGTTCCCTGAGGAAGGAGCTCGGGAGGAGGCTCCGAAACGCGTCGGAAAATAAAGGCTGTAGCTGAACCAGACATTCCTGTGTCTGTGTTTCTTTGGTCTCGGAGCAGCAGCGCGGACACTGAGGCACTTTGTCCAAGAATCTGCATTACAACCACGGTCACCGTTGGGAGTGCGGTCCCTGCAGCAGCTGCTTGTACGCTATTCTACCAGTTGTGGGTTTCACAACTGACAAAGGTGAGCAATTCCACATCGCTAAGTGAAAGTGTGTTATTGAGATAAGACCCTATTTGCGCATTCTTTTTTCACAGTACATAAACACGGAGCAAACATCGGATCCGATTGAGACTCGGATCCGATGTCCATAGGCTCCCATTGTGTAGCCCTACGGACCATCACGGATCCATCACGGATCCGTGGTGTCAGATTTTAGTCACAGACACCAAAATTGCAGCACGCTACGATTTTGGATCCGTGACTAAATCGGAAGGCTACAGATTGTGCTTAAATAGGATGGCAAAAAAGACACATCCGAGCACAATTTGAGCCCCACAGGGATTCAAGGGAGGCCAAATCGCATCCGAGTGTATCCGATTTGATACGGATACACTCGGATGCCTCAAAATCGTGATGTGAAGGCAGCCATAGAGCTATTTATCCGTTGAAGAGCCCTTCATGGGTAAATGGCACAATGTTCTTACTTCTGTAATTATGGTCTAGGATGGCAAAATGTAGAATTTTGCCCATCTAGTCCTTATTCCAGGCATGCTAACAGATTTTTGTTACATTGACGTGGTGATTGAACCAATGGCTATTTATCCAGAGACCCAAGAATCATCTTCCAACACAACAACACCAGATCCCATATTGCTCATGCTACTCTTTGAGCAGCCTGCATAGCCTAAATAAAGATGAGAGAACTTTCCCTGAAAATGTTAGCTAATTTCAAATTTGGCACAAACATTGCAGATTCTGTCCACGATCGGAAGCCTATGCAATTTACCAAAAAAGTGGCAAACGTGGCTTTGTTTAAAAATTTTTAAATTTAAAATGGCCCTAAAGCTTTCCATGATTGTTTGGGGCAAAAATGCTCGCTTTGAAAAAAGGCAGCAGGAGGCCAACCAGGAGAGAATGATGCATCGGTTGGAGGCGAGGCCTCTCTTAGATATTCAGTCAGCAGCACCCAAACCCACAGGGGCCATTGATCCTGAAGGCCCTGTCAGTGTTGCCCAAGCTGGTCCCATCTCTCTTAGAGGAGGTGGTCGTCCCCATATTCCTCCATCCTCTTTTCTAGTGGTGGCTATCATAGGATGTGCTGCATGGCAAGTGGTGGCAGAGAATTCCCCTGGATGAGTAGCCCCTGCGACCCCCCTGCAACTGTTTGGCAGCAGAGTATCACGAGCCACGTCTACCTCCATCCCGGGTGGTGATAAGATAGCTGTTAGACAGTTATTACTCAAATTAAAGTGGACTTCCCTAACAAAATGCATGTTATTGGGTCAGTGATCCATGCCTTAGTTGGCATTTTGTACAAAGAAGGACTTTTGTCAGTTGTTTTTCAGTTCTTCGGAAAGCGAGGCCTGTTTTTTGTTAATTTTATTTTTACCCTTACCAAGTCTAGCGCCGGTTGTGCTTCCTTCTTCTGGATTAGCAGAACTACAGCTTTTGGGCTAAACCTCAATGCCCGTAATAGACTCTGCTATTGATGGACTTTGCACCATTATAATGTAGACAAAAACTAATTATATGTACTAATTATAATGTAGTCTGCTGATCCCTGTGGGACTTTCCTTATATATACTGTGTATATTCATATATGTGTGTTTGAGACATTATAGTCTGTGCAACAGTAACTTTTTTTTTTACTTCATTTTTTGTGTGCTGGGCTATTTCTGCAAAGAGGTGCTTTGATCCCCTCAAATTGCACCTCCACAAACCAAGTATACCTAAGTGCACATAAAATACTGAGTATATAGCCCTACAGAGACTGGCAAACAAGCCGCTGGCCTCTGGCCTGACAGTCTGAGGTATGGAAATGACAGACACTAACACACATCCTGTTCAACAGTGCTGGCCAAGTGCAGTCCTCAAGGGCCACAAACAGTGCATGTTTTAAGGATCTCCTTAGCACAAGGAGCTGGAATCATCACCTCTGCATGTGATGAAATTACCACCTGTGCAATGCTAATGAAATCCTGAAAACGTGCACTGTTTTCAGACATTCAGAACTGTAGTTGGCCACCCCTGCTCTAAAAGTCTCTGTGGAAGTAGTCAGGGGACAAAAGGAATCCTCGAGCCCTTTCACCACAATTTCGGCTCTTCTTGGATTCTCTTAACCCCTGTACCCACGGTGCGTTGCTCGATGCTTTTTTTTTTATGCAGTTTGAGAATCTGAATCAAAAGCTGCATATATATCCAAGGTAAGCAAAGTCTATGAAAGGTCAGAAGTGCTGTGCTTTTTTTTCCCTTCCACATATAGCTCAGCTTTATTTTTTCTGCCCCAAAATCTGCATCAAATCTGCAAGGAAAAATAAAACATGTTGGCACCGCACTTCGGAACTCTCAAAGACTTTGCTGGCTTCAGCATAAACATGCAGATTTTGATGCAGATTCTCAAACTTTTCTTCAAAAGAAGCATCAAACAATGTACTGTGGGCACAGGGCCTTACAACAATATGGTGGCGTCACGTTCACATAAAGCATCCCCCATATGCTATATGAGAGCAGGCACTAGTGAGACTGTGACAAGAGGTGCCAATACAAACATTACTGCATTTCAGACTCAGGAGGTCACATGGGCTATTCTGCAAGTTTGAATTGAACTGCACTCCCTGATGTCACCACTCCTTACACTTTTACAATACCGGCAGAAGCCGGCAGACACACATCGTAAGGAACAGCAATGCGCAGGTGTGGAAATGACGCTGCCGCGGCATCCTATACACAAGGAGATTTGAATTGAGGAGCTGAGAACGTGCATGGGAATTCTATTATCACACCCACTGGGGCGTGTGAGGGTAGATGGAGCCGTGGAGAATGCCCAGAGTGACTACATACAGTAGTCAAGATGCCTAATTAGCATACAGAAGTGTAAGTGACAAATTCATTTTTACAACTGTTATAGTACAGATTTAGCTCAGACAGGGATTGTTAGGGATGTACTAGGAATGTGCAGAACATTCAGAATAAGCATAGATTGCGCGCCTATGCAAATTGTGTAGCAGAGGCAGAGAAGTCCCGACTCTGGCTACAAAAGCAGACGGGACTTCAAATAGTGTTTATAATAAAGTATTGATTTTTAAACAATCAAGTAGCCCCTTAACAGGTCTCCACAAATTATATACATGCACATAATAAATTTTAATCACAATTACACACATTAACATAGGTCACAAGTCCAGTTTCTAAGGCATGGGTCGAGGAATTGATGAGTTTAGTGCGGAAAAACCTGCAGCAAGAATTACATAGTAACAGTTTTTAAGGTTGAATGAAAACTTTAATGGCCACGTTACACACACAGATATCTGTCCAGATATTGGTCACAGATCTCTGGTTGCAGTGAAATCATGGACACATCGTTACATTTTGTGGCTGTGTACAAATGTAACGATGTGTCCATGATTTCACTGCAACCAGAGATCTGTGACCAGTATCTGAACAGATATCTGTGTGTGTAAAGTGGCCTTTAGTCCATCTAGTTCAACCCATAGCTTAACATGTTGATCCAGAGTTAGGCAAAAATACCCCATATGGCAACAATAAGCTTCATATTGGGGCAAAAATTCCTTCCTACTCCACATACGGCAATCAGACTAGTTCCCTGAATCAAAATCCTATCAAAGAATCTAGTATATATAACCGGTAATAGCATGGGTTAGGCTGTGGTCACACATAGAAATCCGTTTTTGGAAGTGATTTTCATCACCAATCCGTTTTTTTTCTGGGTGCTTTTTGAGCCTCCTGCACTCCTGAACGTTTTTGGAATTTTCATTAAAAAAAACGCATGCGCGAACGCATGCGCAAACGCAAGTGCGCGTTTGCATGCGTTCGCGCATGCGTTTCCCATAGGGCCCCATGTTAAAAAAAACGCATGAAAACGCATGCGTTTTTTAACTGATGCCAAAAACGTTGCATTCAACGTTTTTGACTCAAAAACGGACAGGGCAATGTTTGGAGCTCCATAGAAAAACGGACAGGGTGTTTATTACACCCAATCCGTTTTTCTGTCAGTTTTTGGACTTAGAAAAAAAAATGAGAAAACTGAAGCCAAAAACGGACTGAGGGCTTATGTGGAACCCCAGCCTTACACATAAGCCCTGGATCCGTTTTTGGCATCAGTTAATTCACTTTTTTTTTCTAAGTCGAAAAATGAATGCTGCACTTAAGTGTGACTGCGTTTTTCAAAATCGCTATGCCGTTTTTTACTGGATCAAAAAAACGTATGCAGCATTTTTGAGTTCCGGAAAAAAAGCGCATGGCGTTTTTTTAAGATGGGTCCCTATGGGCAATGCATTCGTTAAAACAATGGCATAATAGACCCATGCATTAAGGGATCCGTTATTGAAAACACTCTAAAAAACGGATTGGCATGTGTGACCCTAGCCAATATTATACTTTTCAAGGAAGGCATCCAGGCCCTTCTTAAATGTTAGTAGTGAGTCACTCATTACAACATCATGTGGCAGAGAGTTCCATAGTCTCACTGCTCTTACAGTAAAGAATCCGCATCTGTGATTATGATTAAACCTTCTTTCCTCCAGACATAGAGGATGCCCCCTTGTCCCAGTCTCAGGCCTAAGGGTACGGACACACTGGCGTGAAAAACAGACGAGTGCAATGCGAGAAAATCTCGCATTGCACTCGGACCAATGTTATTTAATGACTCATAACACATTAACGTGTGTTGGATTTTTTTTCTCATACAGAATCTAGATGAGAAATAAGTTGCAACATGCTGTGACAGCAGGCACGCGTGAGACTCGCCAATGCAAGTCAATGGGTTCGACAAAATCATGGACAACACATGGACCATACTAGTGGCATCTGTTTTTTTTAACTGATACATTCTCATTCTGTAGCTGAGAACACTGTAAAATGATCCTGTAAATGATTATACAGTAATAGCTGCTGAGGAAAAAAAACGCATTGCACACGGATGTCACATGGACAGCACTTGGATGTTATCTGAGAAAAATGTCGGACACTCGCATAGGAGTTGCATGCCACACGGATCAAAAAAGGATGTCACTCGTCCAACTCTCCTGGATGAGAATCTGACCGCTTTATTCACGCCAGTGTGTTTCCACCCTAAGAGTAAAAATTGACGCTGTAGATTTTCCCGAACTAATATATGCAGCGTATCTGCGGCATTTTTTAGTTACACCACGTGGTCAGGAATTAGCAAAACCCATAGGCTTTGTTTTAATGTTTTAAAAAATTTGTAACAAAATATGCTTTATTTTCAGATGCAAAAAATGGACAGCAGTTCAAAATGAGGTACGAGGAACACATTTTATAACACAAATGAATGAGTCCTTGTACTGGAACATTATATTTCCATTTTATGATCCCTAAAGGGAACCAAAAATGCAAATGACTACTGCACATGAGAACATAGCTTTATAGTGCAGAATAGTTCTTGTAATATTTTACATGATCTATGCAAAAATAAGAAAAGAGTACCGTATATACTCGTGTATAAGCCGACCCGTGTATAAGCCGACCCCCCCTACTTTTGCCCCCAAAATCTGGGAAAACCTATTGATTCGTGTATAAGCCGAGGGTGGACCCCAGCACAGGTATACAGCCCCCAGCAGTGTGGTATACAGACCCCCAGTGGTATACAGGCCTCCCCAGTGGTAGTATACAGCCCCCAGCAGTGTGGTATACAGCAGCCTCCCCAGTGGTATATACAGGCCCCAGCAGTGTTACAGCAGCCTTCCCAGTGGTATATACAGCAGCAGCCCCAGTAGTAGTATACAGCAGCCCCAGAGGTATATACAGCAGCCCCAGTGGTAGTATACAGAAGCCCCAGAGGTATATACAGCAGCCCCAGTAGTAGTATACAGCAGCCCCAGAGGTATATACAGCAGCCCCAGTAGTAGTATACAGCAGCCCCAGAGGTATATACAGCAGCCCCAGTGGTAGTATACAGCAACCCAGGGGTATATACAGCAGCAGCCCCAGGGGTATATACAGCAGCAGCCCCAGGGGTATATACAGCAGCAGCCCCAGGGGTATATACAGCAGGCAGCCCCAGGGGTATATACAGCAGCAACCCCAGGGGTATATACAGCAGCAGCCCCAGGAGTACATACAGCAGCAGCCCCAGGGGTATATACAGCAGCAGCCCCAGGGGTATATACAGCAGCAGCCCCAGGGGTATATACAGCAGCAGCCTCAGGGGTATATACAGCAGCAGCCCCAGAGGTATACAGGCCCCCCCCATCAGTATCCAGGGCCCCCCCATGCTCCGCAAACCTGTAAAGGAAGATGATTATACTTATCACTGTCCTGTCGTCGCCGTCCCCGCCGCTGCCATCGCGCTCCTCCGTCTTCTTCCGGCTTCCTGTGGTCGGCGCAGACAATGACGTCATTGCCTGCGCCGACCGCAGGAAGCCGGAAGAGGACGGAGGATCGCGATGGCAGCGGCGGGGACGGCGGCGACAGGACAGTGTGATAAGTATAATCATCTTCCTTTACAGGTTTGCGGAGCATGGGGGGCCCTGGATACTGATGGGGGGGGCCTGTATACCTCTAGGGGGGCGCCCGTGTAGTGACTCGTGTATAAGCCGAGGGGGAGACTTTTCAGCCCAATTTTTGGGCTGAAAAACTCGGCTTATACGCGAGTATGTACGGTATTTTAGCTACAAGTGTAAATATGCATATAGTATTAATTATAAAAATGTTTGTTGTAATTAGGGATGAGCGAGTATACTTGCTACTATTCGGAACTTGCCGAATAGTAGTGGTATTCGTGTACTCGCTACTCGTCGAGTAAATTAGGATTACTCGGAAGTAGCAAGTATCGAGTACTTTTGCAGTGTATCAATAGATACACTGCAAAAGTCCTATAAAAGAGATGAAAAGTGGTTAGAAAATAAAAAAAATCGGATACTCACCTTAACCGATGCCTACACCGGGACCGGCCGATGGACATCTATTCATGTTAAAGGACCTTTCACTCTCCTAGCCAATCAGATGGCTGGGAGAGATCTGGCCAATTAGATGCCGCCACGTCACAATCATGTGATCGCTAGCAGCCACCTGATTAGCCAGATGGAAAGGTCCTCAGGTACACCGAGGACCTTTCCATCTGGCCAATCAGGTGGTCGCTAGTGATCACGTGATTGTGACGTGGCGGCATCTGATTGGCCAGATCTCTCCCAGCCATCTGATTGGCTGGGAGAGTGAAAGGTCATTTAACATGAATAGATGTCAATCGGCCGGTCCCGGTGCAGCCGTCGGTTAAGGTGAGTATCCGATTTTTTTATTTTCTAACCACTTTTCATCTCTTTTATAGGACTTTTGCAGTGTATCTATTGATACACTGCAAAAGTACTTAGAATCGCTATACTCGCAATGAGTAGCCAGTACCGAGACCTACTCGTTGCGGGTATAGCGATTCCGAATAGTACGGTACTCGCTCATCCCTAGTTGTAATATTTTTGCAGTCATTTAAAATAACAATTTTGTTGCACTTACATTTGCTATTTGAACTGCAAATACATGTTAGATCCTCAGAAAATGTCAGTTTGTAGAATGTCATGCTATATTCATAAGAAGGTGTAGGGAAATACAGGTGTACAACAGTCCGCGCTGCCAAGGTCCACTTACTTCTAGGAACACACGGGTAGGTGTAAATCAAACAGGTTTCTTTATTGATATACCTACCCGTGTGTTCCTTGAAGTAAGTGGACCCTGGCAGCGCGGACTGTTGTACACCTGTATTTCCCTACACCTTCTTGTGATTCCACGTGTGAGTGGCCGGTGGAAGTCCAGCAGCAGCCATCAGGATATTACTACTACATGCTTGCATACCAGTTGTGGGTCACACAACTGACATAGGTGAGTGGATTCCCTACATACCACCTGCACATCCAGTGTCATAGTGATGGGGCACTATTGCGCCTCTTGTTCCCCTTCCCTTTCTTTATTGATGCTATATTCATAGGTGTCTGAAAGAATTTGAAGTCGTTTTGCAGAAAAATGTAGGGAAAATATTTTTTCTTTAATGTTGTTAGTTATTAGTGGACTGCACAGACAAAAATGCATTTCCAACCAGAGATTCTGTGAGAGTAGACACCTTTCCTGCTGATTGTAGGCCATACACATAAATTATTGAGAGCTAGGGATGGGGGCGATGATGGTTAAAATATTCATTATTTATTCACTAGCTATCAGTGGTGTGACCTCATGTAGTCGGTTATATGTTAAGCAGAGTATTATAATTGTTGGTGCTTTTTTATCACACCTAACACACCAATACAGGGCAGTAATGGATTTGATTTCAATCATCAATGAAAGGGTATTTTCAACCTATAATATTATGGCTTATCTGTATGTTCTACCAAAACAGTTTGGTAGATGTGTGTCCGACTTGATTTGTGAATTTTGCATCTTCAAATTTAATTTTAATTTTGATTCTCCAAAGAAAACTTTTTATGACAAAGATATTTGTGAACATATGTATGGGTGATTGGTAATTCACTTTGATAATAATTAATGATAATAATAGTAATATTAGAAAGCTGTCACTATTTACCCATTATGGCCACTTTACACGTGGCTACATTTCTAGCTTATCCACAGGTAACTTACTGGCTGCAGTGAAATCATGGAGACATGGTTCTATCTTGTTGCTGTGTACAAATGGAACTATGTCTCCATGATTTCACTGCAACCAGTAAGTTACCTGTGGATAAGCTACAAATGTAGCCGCGTGTAAAGTGGCCATTAGGGATGAGTAAGCATGCTTGCCACTGCTTGATACTCGATTAAGCATTGGGGTGATCGGGTACACGTGTTACTCAATCACATATTTTGCAGCTGTTAAATGACCAATTAACATGCAGAGGTTGCCTGCCAAACATGATAATGCTGTAGCCATATTGACTACTTTGATTATTGTGATTGGCCGGCTGCATCGCGTCATCGGGCCTTATATAATCTTCAGAGATTCAATGCCCAGCACACTCTCCTCTGGAAGCAGTTCAGGGAGAGTTGATCTAGGAAGGAGAGCTTAGATTAGAGCAGGTACATAGGCAGTTTACCCTGTGGCACTTATTGTACAGTTTTTTAATGATTATGTAGATAATTACATTAAAAAAATGACATAGGGGTTCCCTTTTTTTGATAACCAGCAGAGGTTAAGCAGACAGCTGCAGGCTGGTATTATCAGGCAAGGAAGGTCCATGGTTATTAGACTCTTCACAGCCTAAAATTACCAACCCTCAAATGCACTCAGCCCTTCCTTGCCTTGGTGCAGTGGCAATCAGGGTAATGGTTTATAAGGGTCGATGTCGCCTGTGAACTTTCAGCATCATGCTCTGGTCTTAGTTATAAAGAGGCATCTATTAGACACACTCATTGCTAACCCAGTAAATCAAAAGAAGAAAAAAGAGACAGAGATTCATTTTGATTTCCATTATACTCGGTACTCGAGTCAAGGCCATCCGAGCATGCAACCTGCTCAGTTCAATCATCGAGCACTCGAGCATTTTAATGCTTGCACATCACGATTACTTGCCCCCAAGAAGCATGGTGAGTCTCCTAATATATTTTACAAAAATAAAATCAAGTCGTGTAACAACATGTCCCATTAGACACTTAATGCACCATACTTCTCTTTGTACAATATTTAGTGTCAAAAATGATTGTTAACTCAATGAAAGTACAAATCAAAGTACAATAGGTAGCAGTTACAAAGCATCATGGTGCAATGATGACGTTGAGCCAGCTCATCAATTGTCGAACCAAAATCAAGGAAATAAGGCTGGTTTCACACTGCAGTTTTTTTTCCTGATCAGGGTTCATCAGGTTTTGTGTGCCAAAACCAGGAGAGGAACTTGCAGAGAAAAACCAGCCTAAGACATTCATATGCCTTCTGCCCAGCATCCAGAGGCTACTGACCTAGCCCAGAAACTACAGTATTGTGAATCACACCCCCAACTCTAATAACTCGCTGTGACCACAACATATGTACCTCTGCACAAAGAACAAGCTTTGTACCAGATAGCTATTCTGTATACATTCCATCAGTGTCATAAGTAAACTACAGTTTATTCTTGTATACTTTAGTGCCTTCTTCCTTATTTCTGTTTAATTTATGAACATGCAGTCATGAGGAAAAATATTTAAAGCACCACTTCAGCATTATTTTTCAGCACTGGAGCAGTGCATCTAACCTAAGATCTCTGATCGTAGCCTTATATTTACCCACCCATGTCTTAATCTTTTACTGGTGTCACTGTTGTTTCATGTGCCATCTTCTGACTGCAACTTTTGAGTGCTGGGCAGAAGTAATGTTCTCAAACTCTCAATGTAAGTTAATGAAAGCCAGAGTGAGGCTCTGATAGACTTAGGCCCTTTTCGCATCAAACGCATTGCCTTGCGTTTGCATGCATTGCGTCTTCACTGCATTAACACTAGCAAACGCTAGCGTTAACGCAGCTGAACGCATCCCATAGACTTATAGAAGAATGGCATTGCAAACACAATGCCAAACTCAGTCACGGTTGAAACGCATTGTGTTTTCGCCCAACGCACAGAAAATATTGCCAGCAATGTTTCCTATACGCTTAGGCAAACACAAGCGTTCAAATGAAACACACTTTGTAGTTGTGTTTGGCATTGCGTTTGACTGAGTTTGACTGCATTCGCCCATAGGAAACAACGGGTGTGTTAATGCTTGTGTTTGAATTTAATTTGCATTGTGTTTCCTTGCGATTGCAAGCGTTAATCGCAATGCAAGCGCAATGCAAGCAAATGTAAACCCCCATAGATGTGAACTCGGCCTTACATTGAAAGTGACTGCTCCAGCAAACACTGGAGAGATCCAGCATGTTACAAACAAACTGCCAGAGAACGATAGGAATGGCGGCAATAGAAGGTGCAGATGGTGCTGTGTAAGTATAGGACTTGGGAAGAAGAATAGAAGCACCACTCCAGTGGTGAAATAAATGTAAAAAATGCTGGAGTGGTGCTCTAAACACTAGTGATGAGCGAGTATGCTCTGCGCTACTCGTTACTCGCACGAGTATCCCGGTACTCGGGATGCTCGGCGAGCACCGAGTACCGCTGAGATGCTCGGACTGCTCTGTAATAATAAGCGATCTGACACACGTACACAGCTCCCTTCAGTGCACACAGTGATCTGGCACCTCACAGAGAGCAGATTCATTGTTAGGATCCCTCTGGGGGCCACAGCAAGGTGTTGTATGTTGCAGCGATTTCAAAAAGCCCACCCTCCCGCCCTTTCCCAGAAATACTCGTTTTATAAACGGAAGTCTGTGGGCGGAGCCTGTCACTCATTGACTTACATTGGGCTCGTTGCTCGGCCGAGTACACGAGTATCTTGAGATGCTCGGCCAGAGCTCCGAGCACCCGAGCATTTTAGTGCTCGCTCATCACTACTAAACACCAGAGGAGCCATTTCACTTAAGTGAAAGCTTTGAAACTAATGTATGTGGGTCCGGATAACCTAAAAGGCTTCAGATTTATCTGGGAGTTTGGCACAGAACATAACATGTTCATCAAGAGGAGCATGGCGAAGAAGAAATATCTGCCACGGTGGCATCCCAATCTTTAGAAAATAAACTTTATAAAATTGCCCAGACCTGGGGATGGTTTTCAATGAAAATAAAAGGTCTATGCGATGCTGGAGATATAGAGGTGAAGAAAAATAAGAAAATGTGGAAATCCAGAGAGGTGGCCTTATACCTGTGAGTATCAAAAACACTTGTGAAGGGGAGGGGCATGTGTAAAGGAGAGGAAGATGACTGACACTCCATAAAGATGTTATTGAACATGAAGAAAAGCAGGTCAACCAGCAAGCCTGAAGGAGAATATTATCAAGGCAGTTTACAGTATATTTAGAGATAGCAGGCAAGTTTGGGTTCCCTGAGAATCCAGAACAGAAACCACAGCTAAGCAAACTCATCTTCTAAGGGTACAGAAGTAGAGATCCAGAGGTATTGGTATGTGTTAGGCCTTGTTCACACATACCTTGTGTTTTTGCCTTAAATCCGCTTTTGGGATCATTTTAGACTTTTTTTTTCTAAGTCTAAAAACGCATATGCGTTAACGCATGGTGCACTTAAGTCTAGCTGCGTTTTTTAACAACACATGCATTTTTGTTCAGCATCCCAAAAAATGCTGCATGCAGCGTTTTTGGGTGGTGTAAAAAAATGCATGCGGTTTTTTAACATGGAGCCCTATAGGAAACGCATGTGTTTTTATATAGCACATATAGGCACCATGTGTTAACGCATGCGTTTTTGCATGCGTTTTTGGTGAAAAAATGACTAAGTCCCAAAAGTTCCAAAAAACGTCCAGGACCTCAGGGGACACTATTGGCATCCTTTGAAAAACAGATCCGTTTTTCTAAGGGCTTAAAAAATGGATTGGTATGTGTGAACAAGGCCTTAGTTGGACCTTGGGATGGCACAGAAGCTTAGAGGACAGAGGCTGCATGTAGGTCAGACCTAAAAGTTTAGTGCACAGAGTTTGGGCTATCCAGGCTGGGGCATGGTGGGTACAGCACAGAAGTGACCTGAGAAAGGAATGCAAGTTTAAAATAGAAGGCCCTGTTCAAGTACACTGCATTAATGGAACAATTTACACAAGTTATGTACCAACACATGTAACCAGAATTTACCTCTGTGTAAAGAACAAGTGTTGTACCTGCTGATTATGGTATGTGCTGTTTAATAAAAAACTCACCAAAATATTGCCCGGTAAATATCCATTGCACCTAGCAGCAGGCTGTGTTGCCTCTCACAGGAGCCATCAGCCTGCTGCTAGGTGCAATAGATATTTACCAGGCAATATTTTGGTGAGGTTTTTTTTTCTGATTTTATGTCTTATTCTAGGAATCTCTATGTGCTGTATAATCCATGCATAAACTACAGTTTATTTATGTATACTGGATTAGCTCTTTCCTAACAAAATCTTTGAGTCCCGGTTTGCTGTCCCATGTATCATCATGCAGTTGTAGGGAAAGATCTTTAGGAGAGACAGTCACAAACATACAGCCAGGTATTACCCATTCCACAACACGCAGTAGGACATCCCACCCTGTGTTACCCTTTCAAAAGAACCAGCCATTGCATTGACCTTGGTGACATCACTATTGTTAGGCTACTTTCAGACTACGATTTTGATGGGAGCCGATGTTGTCCGATAAAATCGGACAGCATCGGCTCCCTTCTGATGCCTGGAATCGTATGCCAAATAGGCATCCGATTCCGGCATAAAATCGCTGCCTCTGGGATGAAAAAAAAAAAGTATATGCTCACCTATCCCTGAGGCCCCCGCCGTCACCCGCAGGCTCCCGCAGGCTCCCGGTGTCCTCGTGGTGTCTGCAGAGGTCTTCTTCTTCTTCTTCTGTACAGGACCTGCCGTGATGCCACAGTCACGTGACCGCAGATTACACCATGGTAACTTGTGGTAACATGACTGTGACATCACGACAGGTCCTGTACAGAAGAAGAAGACCTCTGCAGACACCACGAGGACACCGGGAGCCTGCGGGAGCCTGCGGGAGATGCCGGGGACCTCGGGTATAGGTGAGCATATACTTTTTTTTTTTTTCTAACCCCTGCTCTCCCAGTTTGGAGCAGTTTTACTGTACTGAGCATGCTCAGTACAGTAAAATCGGGTCCGAGGACACATCCAATGTTTCCTCGGACCCTGCTCCATAGGGCCCCATGTTAAATTGATCGGACCAAATCGGATCTGCACTAAATAGCATTCGATTTGGTCTGATCCGATTCTGTCCGATTTTATTTTCGGGGCAAAAATCGGAGCATGCGCCGATTTTTGCACCGATAAAAAAATCGGACAGAATCGGATAGGACCAAATCGGATGCCATTTAGTGCACATCCGATTCGGTCCGATGCCCGTAGGGCTGAATGGAGGCAAAAATCGTTCCGATGCTGTCCGATTTTTATCGGACAGCATCGGAACTGCTAAAATCGTAGTGTGAAACCAGCCTAAGATGATATGCTATAGAAAAGGGAGAAAGGAGACACAGAGGCGCAATAGTGCCCTATCAATGCGACACTGACCAAACACACGGGTCACATAGAGGTGCACTCACCTGATCTAGTTGTGTGCACCCACAACTAGTTTTGATGGCAAATAGCTGAAAGCTGCTGCAGGACCTCCACCGCCAAGTAGCACGTGTAAGAATATCCACAGATCCAGGGAAGGTGTATAGATGGTCCGCGCTGCTTAAAATAATCAGTCAGATGTCTTCAAGTAAAAACCCCCCTTCTTTATTTCCACCTACGCGTTTCAGTACCACTCCGGGCACGGTCATCAGGGCATTACATGTGTCATAAAGCAACAACTTTTATATCACATATACCAGTATACGTGATATAAAAGTTGTTGCTTTATGACACATGTAATGCCCTGATGATGGTGCCCGGAGTGGTACTGAAACGTGTAGGTGGAAATAAAGAAGGGGGGTTTTTACTTGAAGACATCTGACTGATTATTCTAAGCAGCGTGGACCATCTATACTCCTTCCCTGGATCTCTACATGATATGTTGTTCCTCCCCACAACTTATCATGCAGGAGTGTATGCTTAGTACCCAAACAGCATCAGTAAGGAAACTGTACAAAATTACAAGTGTAAATATAATAACATTTTTTAAGATTGTAGCATTTTTGTGGCAGAACTAATTTCTGTAATTTATTGGATGATAAATCATCCTATTTTGGCATAAAAGTAGACCATTTTGTTTAATAGAATCAACAAACACTGAAAAGGTTAAATGCGCAAAAGTAATACATAGTTATCATGATTCTGATAACTGTGTAAAACAGGCTCAACTGAAAGTAACAGATAATTAAGGGTGCGGTTTTGTGGTCTACAGATTAACGTTTTTACTGTTTAATGCTTACAAACTTCCAGCCAAAACTTAAAATGTTGCCCTCGCTTTTTAATAAAGGAAGGTCCAAAAACTGAAATAAAGACATTCAGTAGGGTGTGGTACACAGACTGATTTCCTATCCATAATGACCAAGCTATATTTTTATAACATTTGTGCATAGTGATGGGCGAACCCAAACTGTAAAATTTTGGATCTTTACCAAGTGATGAATCAGAGCTGACATTGATCTGCCTATGGACTACGTCGGACTGAAGTTTTTTTTAATAAAGATGGAATCTCTAAATGTGTTCTTGGTTTATTTCTAATATTTTTTTTTCTCTGTGTTGTGTTTTTTTTTTTTTACTGTTTATTAGAAATTCATGGTGGTCATGTCTAGTTTGGTGTGACGCCATGAATTTTGAGCTTAGTATCAGCTGAGAATACAAAGTTGGTATTAACCCCTTATTACCCAGTGTGCCACCACCCTCCAGGGCCTCTGGAAGAGCCAGGTAAAGCACCAGGAAAAGGCACTACAATAAATGTGCCATTTTCAGGGCAGCTGCGGGCTGTGGTTTTCAGTGTGGGGGGCCCAGAACACTTGGGCCGTACCACACTGAGAATCCCAGCCCCCAGCTTTCTGGTTTTACCAGGCTGGCTATCAACATATGGCAGAGCCTGCGTATTTTTCTAAATTATTTATTTAAATATTTTTTTAAAAATTGGGCTTCTCTGTATTTTGATTGCCAAGCAAAGTAAAATCAGGCAGCTGGGGGTAGCAGCCCATAGCTGTCCACTTTATCTGTGCTGAGAATCAAAAATACCATGGAGCACTACATTATTTTTTTAAATTCAGCTGAGCCATGAACTTGGGTGAACTCTGATGTCACAGCCAAAAACCTCTGAGTTCTCAGTGGAGCAATGAATATCCCTGGAAGTTAATGAGAGTCACCAGAAGTACAAGCGGATGGGTCAATGGGACTGCATGATGCATGCAGCGGAACCCAGCAAGAATATTGATAATGTTTATGAACTATATGCTTTATTTTACAGCCCTCCCCGCCCCATCCCATACCTGTAAAGTTCAGGCTCGGGTTTTGGACGTAAGTTTGTGTCCTGATCACGAGCATCGTGGAGTTCAGTAATCACAGTACAGCACAACAGGTAGCCTTTTTGGAGCAAGTCAAGTGCATACAATATAGTATTTGCAATTGGAAGCTGAGTTTTGTGAACTCAGATGTAGAGAAATTATAGTTCCCTATATGATCAACATTATTGCATGACACAAACATTGTTTCATACAGATTGGAGCAAACTTATGCTATCTAATATTAAGCCAGCATTAAAATAAGTCAGTCTGCATGTAAATTGGCATTTAAGTTTGTGCCAACATAGATAAAATGCAGAACAATTAAAAGCATTAATTAAAATGAAACAAAAATATGTAGAGTAGGACCAATCTACTGAGATTTGCCGTGACGTGGCCAGGGTGGCTCAATATTTTGCCAAAAATCTCCATTTTATAATAAATACAGTTTGTATTGAAAATGTGCAGTTGTATGCTATTGGCACACCCACCAGGGCCATGGGGTACTCGGAACCAGGCCAGGTCAGTCCTTTTCTGGGGAAGTCATGGGACTGTGACCCATTCTGTGACCATGGCGGTGTGGTTAAATGGGGAAATAGTTTATATGGGATTATGTGATGACACCTGTGGTATTCGGCTATATATGGCTGACGCTGCAGTTCACTAGGGAAGTTGATGCTGCAGCAAAGATGATACATCTCCCCACAGGTGGAGCAGGGCCCCAGGGCAGATGATACAGTCAAACAGGGCTGTGGTGATCGTTGCGGTGCAGGATAACAGATGCAGGGAAAGAACTGGAGGACACAGGGTTGTAGTTTCTGTTGCCTTTACTTGGTGGTTGCAGATGCAGTCCGGGGCACTTATTACAGATGGTAATGGAGGTCTGGGTGGCCTGGAAGCAATTGGGTGATCCACCACACCAGGGAATTCAGAGGCCTTCCTTTTGCGCTCTCCCTTTAAGTCCTTGCTGCCTAAAGCTATGCTGTGACCCTCTTCCTGCATGTTTAGTTGTTCATACCCGTATGACAGGCAGCTTGGGCCTTTTTCGGTACCCCACAACTCAGGACACCGGTGTCCTTTTTTCTGGAATCAGCTCCAGGATGTCAATTTCCCCTCAGAGCTCTCCTCGACGTCTCTCCTATCTTGCCCCTCAGACTGTCTCCAATGGTTACCTCACACTCACTGAATGCCCACTTGCTGTTTGTCTCCTCTTTTATTACTGGTCCAACTGTCTTTCTACTCCGCACTTCCTGCTGCTCCCCCGAAACTGGGTTAGAGCTCCCCCTTTAGGCTCAGAGCAGGAAAAGTGTTGGATGCTGAGTATTACCTGGCGTGGGGTCCCATTCTTGCTTCCCGGCATGACATCACCCCCTGTTAGGGAGGTAATTCCACTGTGTAACATGACCCTGTGGTGCCACACTATCTTCAGGTAGTGATCCTGCAACCTCCATCAGATTTGTAGGTCATGGGAAATTGGAGCTTAATCCTGTCATGGTGTTTCCGATGGCTTTGGCAATCCACAGGTTAGAAGACAAATGTAAAATAGAAAGGTAACTTGGTAGATCGCAGGGATTAGTTTCTTAGTCCAGCTATGGAGTAAAAGCAGAGGTGGTTGTAGTCCCAAAAGAACACGGACAACATAGGTTTTGAATAGTTAAGAACATTTACTCCATATTAAATGCCAAGTCAATATTGTATATTTAATCAGCTGTACCTCATCCTTAGCTCTGAGAGTTTAGCTCTGAGAATCTTTGATTAGCTTTGCTTTGGTTGGTATTTCAACTTTTGCTATGAACAGTCCTACTTCGGCTTGGGAAGCACACTGTAGCATAAACTCTGCCTTTTTTAAGAACGTTCTCTGTATAACTGTATATACTGTCTTCCTATTACTTAATGCTAGAGGACAGTAGCATACAGGTGTAGTAATTTCTCCTAAAACCCCAGTGCTTGCATTGTCAGAATTGCATCCTCACACCTACATCTCTAGCAGCATATACTCAACTGCGGGAACACTCCTCACTGTTGCTAAGCGACCTTTGACCATATAGGGAAATTGCAGTTTTCAAAAAAGCCAGTGTGAGATTAGACAGGCTACAACTTTAAGAATTAAAGTGCAGGAGTTACAATACACAACATTATACATTGTAAAGCAACACATGGCACATTCTGGGTCACTACAGTGCTGGCTCCTTTTTGTTTTTTTGTTATTGGCTTGTGGCTGATCTCCAGTGTGCCGTACTCACCTGGTTTAGTTTGATATTCCTTCTCTTTTGATTGTGGCAAGCCTCAGTAGCTGTTCACACCCGGCTATCTTACCCTTTCATGGGCTCTGTTAATTGCAAGCACCATTTGCTTGGGACTGCTCAGCCTTTACTCATGAATTTGCTAGTCTGGTGCTGTGAGGGTCAGTTCTGAAATGTTCAGGTACGTGTAGCATTGGCTGCATATACTGTGGCTGATTCTGACTTAATTCACATGTGCCAGTCTAGAATCATGGGAGCAGTCCTGAAATGCTCCAGGTAAGTGCTGCTGTTAATGCTTTTAATGTTTCTGCTTTTTATATGTGTTGGAGGCCGCATGGCACAACTAAAATGAAATAAAAATATATAGAGTAGGACCACCTAATGAGATTTGCCTTGACGTGGCAGGGTAGCTCAAATAATTGATCAATATTTTGCCAAACATCACAACTTTATAATATATATACAGTTTATAATGAATATGTACAGTTGCACACTTTACATTGCATGCTATCCTCAGGTAGTGCTGTCTCTCTTCTTGTTTTTTTAAGCATTCTGTGTGTGGTCTGGAGATTTGCTTCTTAGCTTTTTTTGGGCCAGTAGTAGTATGATGGTATGGGGAATTTAAAATTACACAACAAATCCATTAGACCAGGTTTAATTTTGAAAAGTTGAAAATGTCATTACTGCAATATATCAAACAGGATTTCTTACTGAATTACTCCTCCTTCAGCTTTGTTTATGCTACAGCTGGTAATCACTGATGGTGAAAGGAATCTTCTTATTTCTGCTCCTTTACTCACTGCATTCCTGCTGTTTAAATAGTTACTGTAGAACTTGCTGTTGAATATATAAACCCTTTAGATCTTCTGTAGCTAACACACTCTCCAACTTGAGGCATGTCAGGGTTCTAGACGTTCTGATTACCCTTTGTGTCTCCTCGCCCATTGTCTCAGTCATGTCTTTGCCCCCACACTATTAGTCCCTGAGACAATTTTCTGGTGGCCGACTTGTCTACAGAATATTAAGGACTATGTACTCTCATGCGAGGTGTTTACATGTTATAAGACACCTCCTGCTTTGCCTATGGGTCTTCTTCAGCCGCTACCTGTTCTCTCCAATCCTTGGGGGTCTATCTTGATGAGCTTCATTTTGGAGCTGTCCACATCTGGTGTCAAGAATACAATCCAGGTGGTGGTTGATCGTCTGACTAAAGTCACTCATTTTGTTCCATGTGTTGGCATTCCCTCAACTAAAGAAACTGTGGAGTTGGTGATTCAGAATATTTTTCGGCTACATGGAGCTCCAGATGAGATCACCTCAGACTGAGGAGTGCAATTCACTTTAACATTGTGGAAGGTGTTTTGTTTTGCACTCAGTATTAATGCTTGTCTTTCTCCTGCGTACCACCCTCAGACAAATGCACAGACAGAGCAGACCAATCAGACTTTGTAGCAATACCTGCGGTGCTATGTCAGCCATCTTCAGGACAATTGGTTGGAGTTACCTCTTTTAACTGAGTTCTCATACAACTCTCAGAGACAGGCTTCCAAAAGCCGAGTAGGTGTGCTAGAAAGAGAGATGTCTGAACTCAGAGGTCACTTGACAGAGTGCCAGTTGGTAAATAAGATGACTATGGAGAAGAGGGAGTGACAGGTGTCTGTCTTGACCAAATGGGTTAAGGATGGCGAACTTTGAGAAAGATGGCTCCGAAAGCTGAATCAGATGGTCATTTTGTGACAGCTGAAGAGGTGACTTCTCTGTGACCAGTGCTTGGTAATCAGGCACATGAATATGAGAAGAGCCCTTAAGTATCAAAAATATATGAGGAAAGCTAAAGAACTACTGGAAAATGTAATTCAAGTGCCTTGTTCTCTGGCAAAAGCCATTATGGGAAGGAATGGATGAGCTTTACAGAAAATGATGGACAAATCCAGACAGGCTGAAATAAGAGTTCCAGAGAATAATGAGGACCGGATTCCCCAAGAAGTTGGTATGGTGATGTTCCAGATTATTTGAACAGTGGAGAGCCATACAAAGGTACAGACTCTTATGGACCACCATATGGTATACCTCAGGCTTAAAGTCTGCAAAGTAAGCACAGCTATGTCTGGTGTGTGCAATACAGAGTTCGCCTTCAACCCAAGTTATAAGGAAAATAAAGGGTTCTGCAAATAATGGAATTGACGGATCTCGGGTGGATAAAAAGGTGGCAAGAAACCACCAACAGAGAAATAATTGTAGATGTCTTGAGTAAAAGCGATGGTTATTTGAGGAAGGTGTTGACCCATTGGTTCCACAGAACAGATCCTTCCCTACAAGAGGCCAAGGCTGTTGAGCTACTAGCATCCTATATCAGATAAGAATGGGAACACATTCCTGGCCCCAAACTTCAGCAATTGATTTCCATATTTCTCAAATGACTGTAGTAAATGCAGGAGGAGATGCTACAACACAATGAAAGACATGGCCCTTTCCCAACATTTTTGAGATGGGTTGCTGCCACCAATTTCTGAATGGCTAGGGTTACACATGCCAATCCGTTTTTTCCACGGGTTTCAATAACAAATCCTTTTTTTTGGGGCTGTTTTTTGAACCTCCTGTGCAGCTATGCATTTTTTGGACTTTGCCATTTTTTGCCAAAAAATGCTAGCAAAAACGGAGCCGTTTTTTTTACTGCACCCAAAAATGTTGCTTGTAGCGTTTTTTGGGTCCAGTAAAAAAAAAACCAATAGTTTTTGTTAACAATGCAGTCAAACTTGATCCCAGAATCCATTTTTAGCATCAGTTTTTGGACTTAGAAAAATAAAGTTAAAAAACTGATGTGAATAACGGATCCGGGGCTTATGTGCTACCCTAGTCAATGCGTTACTTTTTTCAAAAGAAATAGAAAAATGACTAACTTTCAACTTCTGATATTTTTGCTATGTTCTGTTGTAAATAAAATATAAATAGATTTCCAGATCAGTGATAAAAACAGGGTCTGTACCACAGGACTGGCGTATAGCAAATGTGGTGCCAATATTCAAAATGGGGACAAAAACTGAACTTGGAAATTATAGGCCAGTAAGCTTAACCTCTACTGTGGGTAACATCCTAGAGGGTTTTCTAAGAGATGCTATACTGGAGTATCTGAAGAAAAAAAACCTCATGAACCATTATCAACATGGTTTTACGAGGGACCGTTCCTGTCAAACTAATCTAATAAGCTTCTATGAAGAAGTAAGTTCTGGACTGGACCAAGGAAATACAGTGGATGTGGTGTATATGGACTTTTCAAAAGCTTTTGATACGGTGCCACACAAAAGGTTGATACATAAAATGAGGGCAATGGGGATAGGGGAAAATATGTGTAAGTGGGTTAAGAACTGGCTTAGTGATCGGAAACAAAGGGTGGTTATTAATGGAACACACTCAGAATGGGTCACAGTTAACAGTGGGGTACCACAGGGGTCAGTGTTGGGCCCGCTTCTATTTAATATATTTATTAATGACCTTGTAGGGGGCATACAGAGTAGAATCTCAATATTTGCAGATGACACTAAACTCTGCAGGGTAATCAATACAGAGGAGGACAATTTTATATTACAGGAGGATTTATGTAAACTAGAAGCTTGGGCTGCTAAATGGCAAATGCGCTTTAATGGGGATAAATGTAAAGTCATGCACTTGGGCAGAGAAAACAAAAGGTATAATTATATGCTTAATTGTAAAACACTGGGCAAAACTGTCACTGAAAAAGACCTGGGTGTATGGGTAGATGACAAACTCACATTTAGTGGCCAGTGTCAGGCAGCTGCTGCAAAGGCAAATAAAATAATGGGATGCATTAAAAGAGGCATAGATTCTCATGAGGAGAACATAATTTTACCTCTATACAAGTCACTAGTGCGGCCACACTTAGAATACTGTGCACAATTCTGGTCTCCGGTGTATAAGAAAGACATAGCTGAACTAGAGCGGGTCCAGAGAAGAGCGACAAAAGTCATTAGAGGACTAAGGGGTCTGCAATACCAAGACAGGTTATTAAACTTGGGGTTATTTAGCTTGGAAAAACGAAGGCTTAGGGGTGATCTTATAATAATGTATAAATATATGAGGGGACAGTACAGAGACCTTTCTAATGATCTCTTTACTCTTAGGCCTGAGACTGGGACAAGGGGGCATCCTCTACGTCTGGAGGAAAGAAGGTTTAATCATAATCACAGACGCGGATTCTTTACTGTAAGAGCAGTGAGACTATGGAACTCTCTGCCACATGCTGTTGTAATGAGTGAGTCGCTACTAACATTTAAGAAGGGCCTGGATGCCTTTCTTGAAAACTATAATATTACCAGTTATACATACTAGATTCTTTGATAGGGCGTTGATCCAGGGAATTAGTCTGATTGCCGTATCTGGAGTCAGGAAGGAATTTTTTCCCCCAATGTGGAGCTTAGTGTTGCCACATGGTTTTTTTTTGCCTTCCTCTGGATCAACATGTTAGGCTATGGGTTGAACTAGATGGACTTAAAGTCTTCCTTCAACCTTAAAAACTATGTTACTATGTTACTATTCTTATACATTCTTATATTCTGGACATTTTACACACTGTTCCACTTTTGCTGGAATTAGAGTTATATATATTACTTGTATTCTTTATGATTGGCATTGTATAAACCTTTAAAGTTTTTAGATTCACATTAGACTTTCAATTTTACTTATTGAGCTGATTAAATAGGAACAATCGTCACACATTAGAGATTATTTAGCAGAATATAGTAAAATCATATTTTTTCCATGTCTTACATTTGTTCTTTAACTGTGTAATGCTGTTCTGCTGATCATACTGTATGAACCAAAAAACAAGCAGAATCCTGCCAGTCTTCTTACAGAAACTTAATGTCCTTTCTATGTTGTGACATAAGGTGCTTTCCTTTGAATTCCATTGCTTCTTTGCAATACCCCAATTAAGTTGGAAACCAGCTGAGTTGCTGGATAATTTGAAAATTTCAAGCCTAAGTAACATTGTTCAGTCAAAATCATAGTTCAAATCAATCCTTTATATAAAAGGTTTGAAAGCTACAAAATATCATTTTAACACGTTACATGAATACAAAATACCTTTACAAAAAATCTTACGATTTGCTGGAATTAACTACGGTAGCTTTGCAATAACTATTGAAATTATTTTGAATTGCTACTACCTATTCTAAAAAGTCTTACATTGGTTTAAAGGTGAACAAAGTTTATTTTAAATAGTAAATCTTGTAATAATAATAATAATAATAATAATTTTAATAATTATGTGCTTAAAAAAATGTTCCTGTGCTGACATAATCTTATTTACGGTATGTGTCCCCTCTATGTACAGTGTAATGGCTGTGTCTGATCGTACAGGAACATGGTCTGATCATGCCACATATAATACAAAAGTATTATAGTGAAGCCTGCGGACAAGGGGGGGTTCAATTGTGGTAATGAATAAGAGTCAGTACACAGCTGAGATATATTCACAACCACAGGACCATGATACCTACACTCTCATTCCCAGGAATCCCACTTCAGCGAGTAACTCTAAGATTACATCTTTTGTTACACAATGTACCCTTAATGGTACTGTGGACAAAAAAATGGCTGAGTATTTACACCACAATAATGCGGTCATACTGTTTTTTTATATTCTACCCAAAATATACAAGGACCTACAGAATCCACCAGGAAGACCCATTGTGGCCTCCACATAGTCAATTCTCTCTCCCTTTGCTAAGACTCTGGACAAAATCCTTACACCACTCTTATTTAATGTAGTGTCTTTTATTAAGGATACAACTGATTTTCTGACTAAGATTAGTGTTTTTTGAGATTTATTAGATAACACCCTCTTGGCAACCATGGACGTAAACAGTCTGTATACATCCATTGAGCACGATGCAGGCATCAATGCAGTTCAGTCTTTCTTAGCGACCAAGACAACATTCTCTCACATAGAAAGACAGTTTTGTCTAGATGGACTTTATCTCATTTTGCACAACAATTTTTTCCTGTTTGAGGATAACTTTTCCTGCAGAAAAGAGTTACTGCTATGCGTTCCACCATGGCGCCCCCTTATGCCAACATATTTATGGCGGAATTTGAACGAAATCATGTGTACTCTCATCCATTATATACTACACATGTACGTCTATGGGTAAGATACATAGACTATATCTTTATCATATGGGAAGGATCTGAAGAGAGTCTGAGGGATTTCCATAGAGACCTTAACAGGCGTGTAGGGGGCCACACCTTTACCTTACATCAGGATGCCAAGACCATCAATATACTTGGCACTCAGATCACACAGGCACCAGAGGGTCACCTGATTTCTGATCTTTATTGTAAACCCACACTGACAGAAACAGTCTGTTGCTTTACTCCAGCTGTCACCCGAGACATTTGAAAAGATCACTACCAAAATCACAGCTTAAGAGGGTTGAGAGAGTTGTCTCTGATCCAGCCACTAGAGAGGTACGTTTTACTGAGATGTGTAACAAATTTAGACATTCGGGCTACCCAATGGACATTCTTTTTATGTCACATCAGTAACCACCGAGACCTAAAGATGGTAAATGCTTAGCTTTTGTCTACACCTATCACCCCTTTTCTAATTTGATCATTTCCACTATCAGGAAACACTGGGGCATACTCCGTTCCTCGTATTCAGAGGTAACAGAATTCAAGAATAATCCCTTAATCTGCTATAAAAGACCACGGAACCTAAGGGATATTTTGGTCAGGGCCGATTTTGGCTCAAGACTGCCCAGACTCACACAAGGTACCCTAACAACAAGCAGACAAGGTACTTTCCCCTGTCTTGGTTGCATGCAGTGCTCGCATGTTACCAAAGGGGAAGATTTCTTTCACCCAAGATCGGGTAAAAGATTTACCATCAAGGGCTTTTTTTACATGCGAGTCCTCTTTTGTAATTTACTTTATAAAGTACCACTGCTGTCTCGGATATGTTGGGGAAACCACCCAGGATGTCCGAGACCTCATTAGTCAGCATAAGTCGATGATTCGCTGTAAGAGAGATCTCTTACCTATCCCTCATAATTTTAATTCATGTGGCCATGGAATCTCCCAGCTAAATTTCAGGTCATTGACCATGTTCCTGTAGCCAGACTAGGCGGTGACCGAATTAAAAAGCTCACAGAAAAGGAAAGATATTGAATATATGTGCTTGAGACGCTGGAACCATGTGGCCTTAAAAGAGAATATGAAATAGGTCACTGATTTTATCTTCATATTGTTCTAAATTTTCCTTTGCAGTCCTATACAGGGCTAATTTTATGACCTACATTCTTTATATAGGGTACATGGTACCTACACTTGTCCCATCCGTTGTTATTGAATGTATAGTCTGTTAGAGTACCTTTACACGCTGCCACAGGAAGGCAGCAACTGCCGGGCACTGGGGAGAATTATGCCTGTTGCCATGAAATTACTACGAAATGGCAGCGTGTAAATAGGGAAATTCCTCCCTGTGCCCTGCAGTTCCTTTGAATACCTGTTGCTGAGCCGTGCTCAAAAACAGGAAGGCACAATAGTTATGGTGGTGGTGTGTAATCGGGGCACAGGCAAAGTATTTGCGTGGCCTACCGAATTCCCAGGGGCGTGACACAGCCTCATGGACACCGCGCCCCATCAGCGATCATTGGTGGAGGCTCCTGCATTACGATTGGCTCTCCCTTCACAGGTCGCCATCTTGGAAGAGCAGTCACTTCAGCACTAAACGCATAAGCCCCATCTGGACGATCCGATACATCAGTACAATTACGTGGCCACTCAATAGCGCAGGCAAATGCATAGTGCTGTATAGTCCTATATAGTGTGCACATTCTCATACCACATACAAAGGAATAAATTGCTGTACACAGCGCACATGCCTGCCGTACATAACGGCCTGCGTTGTATTTTTTTTAGTTGATGCAGAAGTGTTTTTGCTGTGTTGCACTGCGCTTACGGCGACTTTGAATTTTGTTACGTCCTGCAAGCGGCCGTTCTGACGTCATGACACTTGTTTCAGTTTCACTCTGCTAGCAAGGTGCCAGCCCCTCCCCTGCACATAGCAGCAAAGTCATGGCCGCCACACAGCGCGCTGCAACCTGGGGTATGGCGGAGCTTCTGATCCTCATAGATCATTGTGACCGCTATGACTACTGGGGCCACCATCACCACCGGCACCCCAGGCTGCGCAATCGCAACACCCTGATGCAGATCCAGCGGGCCCTGCTCCACAAACTGGGGGTTGAGAGGAGCCCAAAGCAGATCCAGAAGAAGATCGCGGATCTGAAGCAGAAGTGCCCAGGTCGCATAGTGGACATCCATGCCAGGATTGCCAGGTTGCGTGGTGAGTAATTGTTGGCCCCAAACACACACCTGCACATGTACATGTACCAAAGTACACAGCAATGTCTAAAAACATATTAGAAGGAGAGTGTGGGCCACGGCGTGGCGGCTGCAATGTGGTAACATATATTCAGCCTAATTTGGAGGGGGTACCTACACTTTGGCCTGGTGGTGTAAGCTAAAACACATCATTAAAGAGTTTATTCAGTAGAAAAATGAGCGTCAAACAT
>JARQOC010000011.1:97067807-97117393 GCA_033576535.1 Allobates femoralis | reverse complement strand
GCAAACACGGAGTTCGATCCCTGGGGAGGCTTTAGAGGCCACTATTACCACAATCCCCAAACCTGGTAAAGCCCCAGACCGCCCAGAGCACTACCGCCCTATCTCCCTCCTCAACGCAGATTTAAAGATATTTTCTAAAATCTTGGCAAATAGACTAGGGGAAGTTGTCCCCTCACTGGTTCACCCAGATCAGGTGGGGTTCGTTCAGAAGAGGGAGGCCAGAGACGGAACGAGGAGGATGCTGGACCTGATAGAGGTGGCGGAGAGGAGAGGTGCCCCTGGAGTCTTCCTGTCCCTTGACGCCGAAAAGGCGTTTGATAGGGTTCACTGGGGGTACCTCCGGGAGGTCCTCTCCTCCTTTGGTCTCACGGGCCCTATCGCTGCAGCGATCCTTGGACTGTACTCGCACCCGTGTGCGAGGGTCTTTTCGGCAGGAGTCCTCTCTCGGGCATTCCCGATTACGAACGGAACGAGGCAGGGTTACCCCCTCTCCCCCCTGATCTTCGCCCTCCTGATGGAGCCATTGGCAGTCTCCCTCCGGACGGACGAATCTATTGAGGGGATACCAGTCGGTGGTGAGAGACACGTAGTGGGACTCTATGCTGACGACGTGATTATCTCTACCTTAGACCCCGCATCCTCCCTCCCGGGAATAGTGGGGCGCTGTCCAGATTTGCTGAGATATCATACTACAAACTGAACATGTCTAAGTCCATGATTTTCCCTGTCCACGTCCCTCCTGGAGAAGTGGAGCGCATGAGGCGGATCTTCCCATTTGAATGGTGCTCGGATGGAATACCATACCTAGGAGTGTTCCTCTGCTCCTCGAAACAGATTGCCTCCCAGAATATCAGCAGGCTGATAGATGGCCTGGGTGGTGCTCTCGGGACCTTTCCTCTCCCCTCGATGACGTGGATGGCGAGAATACATGCCGTAAAAATGATCTGGCTCCCGAAGATCATCTACGTATTTCGGTGTTTGCCGATTAAATACCCATTGGGGCTGGTCTCAAAACTTCAATCCCTGATCAATAAATTTGTTTGGGCAGGCAGACTGGCTAGGGTGGGGAAATTAACTATGTACCAAAGATTGTCCAGGGGTGGAATGGGAATCCCTGACATAACGTCTTACCTCAAAGCGATTATTTTGGAAGGAGCACGGTCCTGGTGGCGGGAGGGAGAAGGGGGTGGTTGGAGACAAATTGAGGCGAGCGAATCTTTGGGTCACTCCCTCAGGCTTCTGTTGGTGGCTGAATCCCTGAACGAGCTCCCCAGAGACACACTGTTGCTCACGGTGCGGGCCCTCTTGGGCATCTGGGGGAAGCTAGCGGGGGGGTGGGTCAAGCTTCCCTTGGCGGAGGTCCCGTTAGCTGCCTTGCGATTACATGTTCCCTCGCTGACTTTTTCCCGGTGGCTGGATCTGGGGATTAGTTCCCTAGGGGATCTGTGTCAGGGGAACGCCTTGATGACATTTGAGAATTTCTTGTCCAGGTACCCATCTCTGGGCAGTACATTCCTACAGTTTAGTCAGCTCTCCCATTTCCTTCGATCCCGAACCTGCCGTCACGACCTACGGCCCCCTGGCCCTTCCCCTATTCTGCATTTTCTAAAGTCAGACCCTAGGACCACAAAAGGAATACCTTTGTTATATGGTACTCTTCTAGAAGTCGCAGCTCCGACAAAGTACAACTATATGAGGGCTTGGGAAGAGGATTTGAATTTCACAGCAGACACAGATTCTTGGGAAAATGCGGTCCATTGTACATTGCGGGCAACCAACTGCATTAATCACGTGGAACTCCTGAAAAAAATACAGTTGAGATGGCACTTACCTCCCACGAGATTGGCGAGGTTCGGTGGGGGCGCTTCCCCCCTGTGTTGGAGGAATTGCGGTAAGACGGGCGACTTGGCCCACATGTGGTGGGGCTGCCCTAGACTGACCCCATTTTGGCTCACGGTCTCGGGCCTATTGGAGTCCCTCACGGGTATTAAATCTCTTTTAACCCCTCAACTGGCAGTCCTCCACCTGGGAATAGAGGCGTTCCCCCCGGTCCTCAGGCATCTTATTACTTATGTCTTGACAGCAGCCAGACTTTGTGTGGCAGCTAGATGGAAAACTGATTCCCCTCCCTCGATGGTTCACTTAACGAACAAACTGAATTCCATATTTTGCCATGAATTCTACTTAGCCATGGAAGGCCCTACAAGGAGATATGTGGCGGATGCATGGGAGATATGGGCAGGTCACCCTTTGGCGATCAAAATCCCCCTCTAACAGCGCTCGGGTATACTAAGACAGGGGTGCCGTTGCAAATGGGTCCCTGGCCCAGGGATTCCCTTCCCTTCACCCCCCCCCTTTTAATTTTTAATTTCCTATTCTCTTTGGCCCCTCCTCCCCCTCTATTCCTCTCCACTTACTTCTCCCCTTCCTTACCCCCATTTCCTCCCTTTTTCCACCCTTCCCTATTTCCTCCCCTCCCCTCTCAACTTCTTTCGTTCTCTCCCTTCTTTCTTTGTCCCCCTCTTTTTAATTTCCACTATCTCGGGTTGGAGAAACCTTTTCCTCGCCCCCAGTCCCCCTAATTATTGTGGATCTACCCCCAACTTCTGGTATGGATTTCCATGACTAAAAGTCAGCTGCGAGCTTTCAAAGGCCACAACATCTGGGACTACAGATTGGAGTTAGACGGCAACTCGCCGTTGAGGGGGTTCAGCCTTTTTATGGCAGCAACAGTCTACACTCTCTGAGAACTGAACTTCATATATACCCTGAATCTTCCCTAGTCCCCCTGATTCCCATTTGTGCGCTCACCCTCCCCCCGCCTCCCTCCTTTCCTTTGTTGGGACAGTGTCCCCTGAGTCATGTATACAAGTGTATTTAACCCTGTGTGATAAGTCTGTTAATAAAAAATTATTAATGGTAAAAAGGAATGATCACACCTTGGAGAGCTGTTGCACCAAGTGGACTGACATGAATTATGGCTGCAACACGACAGATGTCAATTAAAACAAAGGAGAGGATTATCAAACTCTTAAAAGAAGGTAAATCAACACGCAATGTTGCAAAAGATGTTGGTTGCTCACAGTCAGCTGTGTTTAAAATTTGGTCCAAATACAAACAACATGGGAAAGTTGTTAAAGGGAAACATATGGATAGACTAAGGAAGACATCAAAGCGTCAAGACCGGAAACTTAAAGCAATATGTCTCCAAAACAGGAAATGCACAACAAAACAAATGACGAACGAATGGAAGGAAACCGGAGTCAATCTCTGTGACCAAACTATAAGAAACCACCTAAAGAAAATGGGATTTACATACAGAAAAACTAAACAAGAGTCATCATTAACACCTAAACAGAAAAAAACAAGGTTACAATGGGCTAAAGAAAAGCAATCGTGGACTGTGGATGAGTGGATGAAAGTCATATTCAGTGATGAATCGCCAATCTGCATTGGGCAAGGTGATGATGCTGGAACTTTTGTTTGGTGTCGTTCCAATGAGGTTTCTAAAGATGACTGCCTGAAGAGAACATGCAAATTTCCACAGTCATTGATGATATGGGGCAGCAAGTCAGGTAAAGGCACTGGGGAGATGGCTGTCATAACATCTTCAATAAATTCCCAAGTTTACATTGATATTTTGGACACTTTTCTTATCCCATCAATTGAAAGGATGTTTGGGGATGATGAAATCATTTATTAAGATGATAATGCATCCTGTCATAGAACAAAAACTGTGAAAACATTCCTTGAAAGAAGACACATAAGGTCAATTTCATGGCCTACAAATAGTCCGGATCTCAATCCAATTGAAAATCTTTGCTGGAAGTTGATGAAAATGGTCCATGACAATGCTCTAACCTGCAAAGCTAATCTGGCAACAGCAATCAGAGAAAGTTGGAGCCAGATTGGTGAGGAGTACTGTTTGACACTTATTAAGTCCATGCTTCAGAGACTGCAAGCTGTTATAAAAGCCAGAGGTGGTGTAACAAAATACTAGTAATGTATTTGAGTGTTGTTTCGTTTGTTTATTTGTCATGATTCCATAATTTTTACCTCAGAATTGAGTGATTCTATAATTTTTCCCTCTGCTTGGTCTACAAAAGCAACCGTTACTGGCTAGCATATTTTTTTTTCAAGATTTCTCTTATGGTACATTTACACGCGGCCACAGGAAGGTAGGAACAGGCAGGCATCTGACACAAATTGTGCCTGTTGCCTTCAAAAGACCTCGATGTGGCTGCGTGTAATTCAGGACTTTCCTTCCTTCAGGGAAGACACAGGAAGGAAAGTCCTGAATTACACGCAGCCACATCGAGGTCTTTTCAAGGCAACAGGCACAATTTGTGTCCGATATCTGACTGTTCCTACCTTCCTGTGGCCGTGTGTAAATGTACCATTAGTATTTCTTCAAGGCAGAGAGTTGCCATTTGAAATTACCGTACTTTAGTTTTGTGCCGTGTCTGTGATCTGCTTTTTTCTACAAAATTAAACAACTGAATGAACATCATCTGAGCCAGGTGATTTTTGCCAGTGGTTATATATATATATATACTAGCTGTGAGCCCGATGCAAATGCATCGGGTGTCTAGAATACTATACTTTGCATGAGGATTAGCGCAAGCGCGCCGCAAGTGTAACGACTCGCTGGCGCCGACCAATTAGAAGCGCGGCTCAGGCAGCGACTCTGCAATGGCCTCGCGGCCATTGCTCGCGCTACCTGACCGGTAAATCGTTAACTTTGAGGCGGAGCCTCTGGTTCGATTTTCGGCCAGCAAGGGGAGAATAGTGATTGGTAGGCAAAATGAGTTGCCACCCAGCAACAGCGAAGTGAGCCGCGGGTTTTTTCGCGGGCAAACTCGCCCTATACTTTCTATGGGGATTACCGCAACCGCGCCGCAAGTAGACTCGCAATGGCCTCGCGGCCATTGCACGCGCTACACAGCGACTCGCAATGGATCCCCATACAAAGTATAGGGGGACTTGCGGCAGGTGCGGCGGCTGAGGTAGCGACTCGCAATGGCCTCGCGGCCATTGCTCGCGCTACACAGCGACTCGCAATGGATCCCCATAGAAAGTATAGGGAGACTTGCGGCAAGTGCGGCGGCTGAGGTAGCGACTCGCAATGGCCTCGCGGCCATTGCTCACGCTACCTCAGCGGTAAATCGCTAAGTTTCTGTCCGAGCCTCTGGTTCTATTTGCGGCCATTGCTCGCGCGTGGTGACGTCACAGCGTGACAAAGCCACGGCGATTTCGGGGTCAGACACGATTTTGCCTACGGCAATTATAGAGTAGATATATATATATAAAAACAAAAATAGAGCAGCACTTGAAAAACATCAAATAAAGGGGGCAAAAATCCTCAAAAAACAGTTCCTTCAGTCTGTTTGTAATTCATACCAATCCACAAAGTGAGGCAGCACTCCAAGCAAGTTCAGTTCTCAGAATTTATTCGTCCATAAAACACCACAACGTTTCAGACCGTAGTCCTTTCTCAAGTGACATGTATAGTACATCAGAAGCTGGGTTTACATAGCTCACAGCCCCTTTACAATCATTAATCAATAAATACATAAAACATCATATATACTGTGCATTTTACATGTGTTTCTCTTTACATCACATCATTTAAATATCTCGAAATAAGTGCTTTCCATTGTGCCTTGTTACATCTACCTTACAGTACTCCTTCTTACATTAAAGTGCGGGTGTGCCTTAACAATCTTATAACAAGATCACCTGTGTAAATACATTAATCATGCTTGAGAGTAGACTCACCCATCTCCTTTCATGTGCTTTAATATCGCACAAACACTTCCTGATTCTACTGAGCATGCTCAGAGGTCATGTTCTGGCTTGAACTTTGCTCGCACATGTGCAGTAGCGCTCGGCGGCCATCTTACTTCACTCATTTCTATCTGGCTTCAATAGGTATCTTTTACTGAGCATGCTCAGGTGTTAGTACACAAAACACTGCTCTAAATACTTCAGTTTTATCCAAAACTCGCTGTACTCACTGAATATACATCCTTCTCCTACATACGAGTTATACAGGGCCCATCCCTTACTAATATGATGTTTTAAATCATATAACCTCAAACCTAGAATATACCATTATATATAACACTATGGTCTATCCCATCAAGGCTTATCCTACATCAACCCTCCTGTTTACTGGGACACTGTGACCAATAAGCCACAACCCCTATGGTGCCCAATGTTTCCAAAGGACGTTTTTCTGTTCAGGATTATGTTCAGGTTACCTATATCACTACCCTCTATCTTTCCAAATATTGATAGCACCTGTAATATAATTCTATACCTATCAGCCTATTTACCACGACATTACCCCTGCATGCCATAAAAACAGAAAAAATGGAAAAAAAATCTCTTTTAATTATCTCTCCCTTCATTTCTATTGATGGGTGAGTCATGTTCATTGCATGTTGAATCTAAAAAAATACAAAAAAATACCCAAATTAACATATTAAAAACCAGTACTACTATACATACTTTATCATTAAATCAATAAAAAAGGGGGAAAACAGAATTTCTCTTATCTCCAGGTTTTTTCTTAGATCACAGTGCTAGTCTTAAAGTCTACATTAAGCCCATTAGGCCTCAAGGTGTCTAGCCTGTATATCCATTCCAACTCTCTCTTCTTCAGAGCTTTCTCTCTGTCACCCCCTCTTTTCAAGGGGGGTCCCAATCAATTATCCTGAATTTGAACTGCTTCTCTGTATGTCCAAACTCAGTAAAATGTTTTGGTACAGGCAAATTCATGATATTGTGTATGATTGTGTACCTGTGTTGATTCATGCGGGTTTTTACGTCCAGCGTGGTCTCACCCACATAAAGCAAACCACAAGGGCACTCGACCAGATACACCACATAATCTGAAGTGCATGTTAGGAAATGATTGATCATATATTCCTTACTGGTACTTGGATGTATAAATCTATTCCCTTTTATCATATGTTGACGATTTACACACCCCAAACAAGGGAAACTACCACATCGCCTGGATCCTGTCAAAGTCTGTTGTTTACCCTTACCAATCTCTATATGTGAGTGGACGACCATATCTCTAATGTTCTTCACTCTCCTATATGCAAAAATAGGTGGTCTCCTAAACTCCACTATCTCAGGACAACATCTTTTGAGCATGGGCCAATGTCGCCTTACAATTTTAGCTATTTCACCACTCTCCTCACCAAATGTCGTCACTATAGGGATCCTGTCCTTATTCTCACTCTTCTTATTCTTCTTCTCTATCCCAACTTGTCTCTCCTCAGATAGCCTCTTTTTCTGTCTCTCCAAAATCCTCTTTGGATATCCTCTCTGTTTAAACCTACACTCCAAATCCTTCATTGACCTATCCAACCCTTCTTGTTGACTCTCAATTCTGCCCACTCTCACCATTTGGCTATATGGAATAGATTCCACCATAGTACGAGGGTGCTGGCTTTCAAATCGCAACAGATTGTTCCTATCTGTTGGCTTCTTGTATAGCGAGGTCTCCAATCTACCCTCCTCCACCTTAACCAACACATCAAGGAACTGTACACTTGTCCTAGACTGGACTAAAGTAAACTTAATTGTCTCATCCACTTCATTTAGATATTCATGAAACCCCTGTAGTTCTCTCTCCGTACCAGTCCACAGGAGGAAGACATCGTCTATGTATCTACACCACCTCAACACCTTCTCATAGTGGTGGGACACATAGACGAAGTCCTCCTCCAGAGCTGTCATAGTCATATTTGCATGCGCGGGGGCCATGTGCGCCCCCATTGCGGTTCCCCGCACCTGTAGGAAAAATTCTTCACCAAATTGGAAATAGTTGTACCTCAACACCACCTCTAACATGTCTAAGATGAACTGCTTAGCTTCCTCTGTACATGTTCGTTCTCTTAACATCTTTGCCACAGCCAACAAGCCTCTCTCATGATTAATCGACGTATATAAGGAGACTACATCAAATGATGCCACAATAACATCCCCTTCCAATTTCACCTCCCTTAGCTTCTCCAAAAAAATCCCCCGTGTCTCTCACATAGCACCTCGATTTAACCACTAAGGGACCCATGATCTTGTATAAATAAATTCCCATCTGGCTAAACACTGAGCCTACCCCAGAGACTATGGGGCGTCCCGGTGGGGCCTCCAGGGATTTATGGACTTTGGGAATTGTATACAATATAGGTGTAATTGGATGTGTTACAAATACAAAATCATGCAATTTTTGATCTATGATTTTTCCAGATAAGGCTCTATCTAACAATTGTTTAATCAGCCCTTGTATCTTAAACTTCGGGTCCCCATCCAATTTTTTATATACCTTCACATCACTGAGTTGTTGTCTGATCTCCTGTATGTAGTATGATCTGTCCAGGGTGACGACTGCTCCTCCTTTATCCGCCGGTTTCACCACCAAGTCATCATCCTGGATCAGATCATTCAAGGCTTTTTTCTCATCGATGGTTATATTGGGTTTCCTAAACTCCTTGGTGTGTGTTCTCCTAAGTGCTTCCACATCTTGTTTCACCGCTAATGCAAAAGCTTCTATAGCTGGGGTATTATCTCCTGGGACAAAATTGCTCTTATTTCTCAATCCCACTCCATCTAATGACAATTCTGCGCCACTTTCCTTGGTCTGTGGTATAGTATTGTGAAACCATTTTTTAAGTTTTAAGGATCTATAGAACCTCTGCAAGTCCAACTCCAACTGGAACCAATTCACATGATTACTCGGGCTAAATGAAAGACCTTTGTGCAGTATAGCTACCTGTGAGTCTGTCAACTGCTTTTTTGATAAATTGATGACAAGTTCCTCTATTTTTTCTTGTTGTTCGCCTGACGCGGTGGGAGTGTCCTCTGTTTGTCTTTTCTGTCCTTTGCGTTGATGGCGCCCTCCCCTTCTTTTCCTTCGTAGTTGTCCTCTGGTATTACATCTTTTGCTGTAGGAATCAAAACGGTTAGGAACAATAGAAATTAAACATCACTTTTTAAAAAATTCCTCTTAGCACCACCTCCTTTGTTTTTCCACCCTGAGGTGCCGCTCTCTCTTTGCCACGTATATACGTGTCCTGCTTTATAGTCCTCCATATCTCTACTCCATTTCTTTCTTTTTACTTCTTCCAGTTCAACACGTATCTTATCCATTTTTCCTTTGACTATATCCATATATGCTTTCAACTCATCATCCTTAGGGATAAGTGTGCTCAATGTCTCCTCAAAGTCTTTTACTTCCACTCGTACTCTGGCAATGTCCATCTGCAGAAACTCCATGTTAAGCAACATTACTTCCAATCCATATTTACTAGACAGTCTGCTGAATTTATCACAAAATGAGCTATCACCCATAAAGAGATTAGGCTGGATATTAGATCTTAGCCCTCTGGGTATCCGTTTCTCCTTATAATAACGTGCGAGGGTAGCTAAATGCAAATTCTGCACCAACAGTTTTTTCACGGAGTTCTCATACTTGCGTTTCACCTCCGCAACTGACGGTGTACACAGAAATACCGCTTCCTCCTCGATACCCCTCAAAATTCTTTCCTCCTCTTCATTAGAATAATGGAAAATACCAGGCTCCATCATAGATCAAAAATAACACAATCAGAAAAAATGAATGTTTCAGTGCAATTCTCTCAAAGGAAACTCAATAGAAAAAAACAAAAATAGAGCAGCACTTGAAAAACATCAAATAAAGGGGGCAAAAATCCTCAAAAAACAGTTCCTTCAGTCTGTTTGTAATTCATACCAATCCACAAAATGAGGCAGCACCCCAAGCAAGTTCAGTTCTCAGAATTTATTCGTCCATAAAACACCACAACGTTTCAGACCGTAGTCCTTTCTCAAGTGACATGTATAGTGCATCAGAAGCTGGGTTTATATAGCTCACAGCCCCTTTACAATCATTAATCAATAAATACATAAAACATCATATATACTGTGCATTTTACATGTGTTTCTCTTTACATCACATCATTTAAATATCTCCAAAAAAGTGCTCTCCATTGTGCCTTGTTACATCTACCTTACAGTACTCCTTCTTACATTAAAAAGTGCTGCTGTGCCTTAACTATCTTATATCCTTGTCCGTTGACTCCCTGCTCCTTCTGACCTCATCCTGATCCCTGAGCACCTGGGATCTGCTAATATCTACAAAATTAAACAACTGAATGAACATCCTCTGAGACAGGTGATTTTTGCCAGAGGTTAGTTTTTTATATATATACATATATATATATATATATATATATATATATATATATATATATATGAATGTCAAGTAAGGAGCAACACCGCACTATGTGGTTAGGTGCCCGCAACAATCGCCTCCCTTGTTGAAATTTCCAGTGCATATGGTAAAAGAAGTTGCGGCATTCAGGTCCTTTAATGTGCAGAGGGCTCTTTATTACAGCATGGGCACAGCGACGTTTCGGGGACACACACCATTCTTCCTTCTTCCAGTCCCTCATCCTGGCTGGGCCCCTGCCTCATATATATGGGCCCCGTCCCATATATATATATATATATATTAGATGGTGGTCCGATTCTAACGCATCAGGTATTCTAGAATATGTGGGTGTACTTCATGTAGTTTCTCCCCCCACATTTCATCATGTAGTACATATAAAAGGTTTGTTCAACCACACTACAGAGACATACTGATAGGATGTTTACATTGTGAGCCCCAATGTCACGTCGCCGTTGGACTCGGTGGCTGGTGTTCCTGCCTCGGCCGCTGGGAGGAGCCGGATTCCTTCGGCTGATGGCGCCGGTGATAGGAGGGCCTTGTCCTCATAGGGAACTGCTCCCGCGACGTCTGCCTCTTTCGCTGAGCGCCGCTGTGTTTCCCCATTGGGTGGTGTTGGTCGCAGAGGAGCGAGCCGTGCAGAGGTGTCTGTTAGGCGCAGCCTTCGCTCTTCTGCCAGAGGTGGGGTGGGTGGAGCCAGTCGTGTATCACCATCTGGCCTGGTTCTAGGGGCGGTCCGGATGAGATCATCAGGCTGTGAGCTCCAGCCTATGGGAGGTGACCGCGCCCTTCAAATACATTGGAGCCTGTCTTGCAGGCCGCCAGATATAGTTTTGGTTCCCCAGTGATATAGTGTGTGTTTGGTTTTGACTCTGACCTTTGCCTGGATTTTCAACTCTGTTACCGCCTGATGATTTTGTACCTTTGCTGCCCTCTCGGTTTTGACTCGGACTTCTGACTACGTTCTTCGGATCCTGATTTTTCCCTTCCTAGACGACCTCCCTGCTCTGCTGCTCTCATAGGTAGCTACCTCCTGGGCTCCGCTGTAATTCCAGATCCCTGTATAGGGGTTAAGGGTCTCGGGGTTTCTAGGGGTGCTGCATTACCAGCAGCTCAGCCACACAGCGGATGGTCGTCACACCCAATGGGGACAGTGTTGATGATGTATGTAAAGTGCTGTGGAGTTCATAGTGTAATATAAGTGCAAAAAATATTATTCTTAATATGATGACACAATACCAGGATCTGAGGATCTTCTATTTGGAGGTCAGGGGCTCTCTGATGCCATGTCACTGCCTGTCTCGTTGTCTTCCTCTTTTGACACTGCCGTGCGGTGGACAAGAGATCATTAACTGGTTAATAACAAGAAGTATGGAGTGTGTACTAACTGAGCCATACACCCTTCCCATACCATGTCCAGCAGACATTGTAGGATTACTATATGGATTTTATAATTGGGGTCTGGACACACTGGCATGAAACTCGAACAAGTGCAATGTGTCATTTTATCGCATTGCACTCAGACCAATGTTATTCAATCTCTGAGAGCACACTGACGAGTGTCGGAGGCTTTTTTCTCAGCCAGATTCTGGATGAGAAAAAAGTCACAACATTCTGCGGCAGTCTGCGATTCACGCGCGAGACCCGCCAATGCAAGTCTATGGGTCCGACAAAATCACAGACCGCACACAGACCATCCAAGAGGCATCAGTTTTTTCCATGGATACATTATCATTCTGTAACTGAGAACACTGTAAAATGTTCCTGTAAATGATTCTACACTAATAGCTGCTGAGGAAAGAACAGATTGCACACAGATGTGATCGGAGAGAAATGTCGGACACTTGCACAGCAGTTGCCAAATGGACCAAAAAACGGATGTCACTTGTCCGACTCCTGGATGAGAAACAGACCAATTTTAAGGCGGCAGGAGACTGTGCACCACCATGTCCTCAGCTCCGTACTGTGCACAGTGTACCACCATGTCCTCAGCTCTGTGCTGTGTATAGACAGTGTCCCACCATGTCCTCAGCTCTGTGATGTGCACAGACAGTGTACCACCATGTCCTCAGCTCTGTGCTGTGCACAGTGTACCACCATATCCCCAGCTCTGTGCTGTGCACAGACAGTGTACGGTACACTGTCTGTGCACAGAACGGAGCTGAGGACATGGTGGTACACTGCACAGCACAGAACTGAGGACATGGTGGTACACTGTGCACAGCACAGAACTGAGGACATGGTGGTACACTGTGCACAGCACAGAGCTGAGGACATGGTGGTACACTGTCTGTGCACAGCACAGAGATGAGGACATGGTGGTACACTGTCTATGCACAGCACGGAGCTGGGGACATGGTGGTACACTGTGCACAGCACGGAGCTGAGGACATGGTGGTACACTGTGCACAGCACGGAGCTGAGGACATGGTGGTACACTGCACAGCACAGAACTGAGGACATGGTGGTACACTGTGCATAGCACGGAGCTGGGGACATGGTGGTACACTGTCTGTACACAGCACGGAGCTGAGGACATGGTGGTACACTGTCTATGCACAACACGGAGCTAGGGAGATGGTAGTACACTGTCTATGCACAGCACAGAGCTAGGGAGATGGTGGTACACTGTCTGTGCACAGCACAGAGCTGAGGACATCCCAGAAGAGACAGACAGGCCACAGACAGGCGTCGGGACAACACTGAGTCCACCTGGGAGAACTACAACTCCCAGCACGCAACATCCTGGGACAGGCAGGAAAACTACAACTTCCAGCATGCCACACCCTGCCAACACAGGAAGGTGGTGGCAGCTGCATGGAGGCAGACACATGGTACAGCCGTCATTATCACCACACACAGCGCCAGCCTCCTGCACCCCCGTCCTCCTCTTCTCTGTCCCTCCTGCTGCTTCTCTGTCCTACTGAACCCCCGTCCTCCTCTCCTCTGTCCCTCCTGCTGCTCCTGTCCTCCTGCACCCCTGTCCTCCTCTCCTCTGTCCCTCCTGCTGCTCTTCTGTCCTTTTGCACCTCCGTCCTCCTCTCCTCTGCCCCTCCTGCTGCTCCTCTCTCCTCCTGCTGCTCCTCTCTCCTCCTGCACCCTTATCCTCCTCTCCTCTGTCCCTCCTGCTGCTCCTCTAGCCTCCTCTCCTCTGCCCACCTGCTGCTCCTCTATCCTCCTGCACCCCCATCCTCCTCTCCTCTATCCTTCTGCACTTCCGTCCTCCTCTCCTCTGCCCCTCCTGCTGCTCCTCTCTCCTCCTTCACCCTTATCCTCCTCTCCTCTGTCCCTCCTGCTGCTCCTCTATCCTCTTGCACCCCACATCCTCCTCTTTTCTGTTCGTCCTGCTGCTCCTCTATCCTCCTGCACCCCCATCCTCCTCTCCTCTGCCCCTCCTGCTGTAACTCTATCCTCCTGCAACCCTGTCCTCCTCTCCTTTGTCCTTCCTGCTGCTCCTCTGTTCTCCTGCACCCCCGTCCTCTCCTCTGTCCCTCCTGCTGCTCCTCTGTCCTCCTGTGCCCCATCCGCCTCTCATCTGTCCCTCCTGCACCCCGCCCTCCTCTCCTCTGCCCCTCCTGCACCCCCGTCCTTCTCTCCTCTGTCCCTCCTGCACCCCCATCCTCCACTGCCCCTCCGGCTGCTCCTCTATCCTCCTGCACCCCTGTCCTACTCTCTTCTGTCCTTCCTGCTGCTCCTCTGTCCCTCCTGCACCCCTGTCCTCCTCTCCTCTGTCCCTCCTGCTGCTCCTCTGTCCTCCTCTCATCTGTCCCTCCTGCTGCTCCTCTGTCCTCCTGCACTCCAATCCTCCTCTCCTCTGTCCCTCCTGCTGCTCCTCTGTCCTCCTCTCATCTGTCCCTCCTGCTGCTCCTCTGTCCTCCTGCACACCCATCCTCCTCTCCTCTGTCCCTCCTGCACCCCGGTCCTCCTCTCCTCTGTCCCTCCTGCTGCTCCTATGTCCTCCTGCACCCCCATCCTCCTCTCCTCTGTCCCTCCTGCACCCCCGTCCTCCTCTCCTCTGTCCCTCCTGCACCCCAGTCCTCCTCTCCTCTGTCCCTCCTGCACCCCTGTCCTCCTCTCCTCTCTCCCTCCTGCTGCTCCTCTGTCCTCCTCTCATCTGTCCCTCCTGCTACTCCTCTGTCCTGCACCCCCATCCTCCTCTCCTCTGTCCCTCCTGCTGCTCCTCTTATCCTCTATCCCCTGAGTGAGCACAGATCCCACTGGTGTGGACAGATCCGCCCGTTCTGGACAGATCCCCTACTGTTTGTAGCCCCATCTCCTCCCCGGTGTTCCCGCCCCCTCCACGGTGTCCGAGCCTCACCGTGTTTGCACAGTCTCCTCCAGGTTGTGCTGAGGATCTGGGGAACTTCCGGCACAGAAGGGTGAGCAGCGGCAGCTCGGTGCCGGGCAGACAGGGGAAGATCTCCACCAGGATCTCCGGCAGTAGCTGCAACGAAGTGCGGGGTCCCCGGCTGCGCCTCCACCCGCTGCACCTCCACCGACTCCCCATCCTCCGGATCCATCTCACCGCCACCGCGGGACAGGAAGGAACAGAGCTGTACGGAACCCGGAAGTGCGGGTTCCGTACAGATCCAGCAACTTCCTGCCTGAGCGCTCTCATCGTCGGGGCATATGCGGACGGCAGTGCAATGCCGGCACTGCACTCTGCAACGGCGGTGACACCCCCCTCCCCCACAAAGACTCCGGTTTTCATATGGAGTCTCGGGGAGGAGAGGGAAAGGGAAAAAAAAAAAAACCTCTCCCCTGGAGCCGCCCACCGCAACCTGCCTCTCTAGGCACTGGCCCTCAAGTGCCTAACTGTAAATACGGCCCTGTGCAGCCGGCGCACGTCACACAGGGAGCCGGCTGCATGGTGAAGGCGCCGCCCCCTTCTGCTCTGCGGCTCCCCCTGCCTCCTTGCCGCCTGAACCTAAAGACACATATTGATTATTGGACAGTGCGGCCCTGCCTATGCATGGCACACGTCCCCTATGCATGGCACACGTCCCCTATGCATGGCACACGTTCATTATGCATATCACAAGCTCCCTATGCATGGCACACGTCCCCTATGCATGGCATACGTCCCCTATGCATGACACACGTCCATTATGCATAGTGTGGCGCCCCTGTGACTAGGCGCCACAGGGTAGTATTACACTTCAATAATAATGTGTCAACCCTGTAAAGTCATCAGTTCAAGGTTCACTTTATGGAGTCTGTTTTTACACCCACCTAGGACCACACCACTTAGAATAGGGGGGCCGGTAATTTAGTAGGTCCCATAGGGATGCGGGTGGAGCCTAGGATAGAGTAGTAGGAGGGAAAGTGCTAGTTAGTCAGACGGTGCTGGGAAGGCAGGCAGCAGGGGCGGAGCTACTGTGGTGCAGCTGGTTCAGCTGCACCAGGGCCCCGACCGGCTAGGGGGCCCCTCAAGCCTGCAGGGGGGCCCCCAGCCGACCCCCATGAACCTGTGTAAGAGGAGAGAGGAGAGGAGGGTAACTGAGGGAAGCTTCCTGCTCCGCCTGGCTGATCCCGCCCCTCCTCTCCTCTGCCACCCCGGCTCCCAGGACTTCAAAGCGCGGCTCAGCGCAGCAGGTAGGAGCAGCATCACCCACAGCATTCCCCCCCCCACTCCCCACCAACGTTGACTAGCACAAAACGTTCACCAGTAGCACAACCCCCCTGCTCCTCACCGACGCTCACGCTCACTAGCACCCGCCCCCTTCCCTCCCCGCTCCTCACCAGCAGCTGCTGCACCAGGGCCCTCCGAGGTCAGGGTCTGCAGGCAGGAAGGTCAGGCCTGACAGCCCAGCTGACAGGAGGGAGCCCCGTCTCTAAGTGGGGGCCCAGGACAGTAGGCAACGGGCCAGACCTGGTTGGAGCCATCTGGTCACGTTGGGGAAGCATTGGCAGTGCGGGTAGCCGAAGTATAGTGATGGGCGAATCCTAAATTACTCGGAATCGCTTGACTCTAGCGAGTCCGAGCACAGGACTCGCTACTCATTGCGAGTCTAGCGAGTCCAATGTTAATGAATGGGGAAGCGAGTAATAGCGAGTAGTATGAGATTTACAAATCGCAGATGTGTCTCGGAAGCTTCAGCCTGAAGCAATCCTAGTTTTGCCATTTATTTGCATTGCTCGTTTACTTTGCAACTGTAATCGCTGGGAAACTCGCACAGATAAGAGTCCTGCTTTCTCCTCTGTGCTGGCTGCCAGCTCCAGGGTCCTAGAGCCCGCCTGCTGCCTGATGTAGCAGAGCTGAGATTGTTCTCAGTCTGCTCATTCCCTGTGTACAGACATGAATGTCTGTGCACAGAGATGATGTAGCAGAGCTGAGATTGTTCTCAGTCTGCTCATTCCCTGTGCATAGACATCTATATCTAAGCACAGGGGATGTAGCAGAGAGGACATCGCGTTTTGGACTGCGTCGGACGGAAGAGGATTTTTTTAATTAAAGATGGAGTCCCTAATGGCTTTTTTTTTTATTTCTAATAAAAAATTTTCTTTGTGTTGTGTTTTTTTTAAAACAATTTAATAGAAATTCATGGCGGTCATGTCTAATATTGGCGTGACCGCCATAAATTTCGGGCTTAGGGCCAGCTGATAATACAAAGCTGGCCCTAACCTCTTTATTACCCAGCGTGCCATCGCTACCAGGGCCGCTGGAAGAGCGGGGTTCTGCGCCAGAGGATGGCGCTTCAATGAACGCGCCATCTTCTGGGGCGGCTGCGGGCTGCAATTTGCAGCGGGGGGTGCCCAGAAAGCTTGGGCATCCCTGCTCTGCGGATTCCAGCCCCCAGCTGCTTAGCTGTACCTGGCTAGACATAGAAATTGCGCGGAGCCCAACGCATTTTTTTTAAATTATTTCATGAAATTCTGAGATTCTGACTCTGAGACTCTGACTCTGAGACTCTGACTCTGAACCCCGCTCTTCCAGCGGCCCTGGTGGCGGTAGCACGCTGGGTAATAAAGGGGTTAATACCAGCTTTGTTATACAAGCTGGTATTAAGCCCGAGATTCTTAATGTCAGGCCACGTTTGACCCAGCCACTAAGAATCTCCAATAAAGGGTTAAAAAAACACAACACAGAGAAAAATTTTTATTTGAAATTAAAAAAAAAAGCCATTAGGGACTCCATCTTTAATTAAAAAAATCCTCTTCCGTCCGACGTAGTCCAAAACCCGATGTCCTCTCTGCTACATCCCCTGTGCATAGATATAGATCTCTATGCACAGGGAATGAGCAGACTGAGAACAATCTCAGCACTGCTACATCATGTCTGTGAGCAGGCGGGCTCTAGGACCCTGGAGCTGGCAGCCTGCACACAGACAAGACAGCTGGACTCGGCTCGCAATGTAAGAGCAGTTACTTTGCGAGTTTCCCTGCTATCACTGGCACAGTAACCGAGTCTAATGCAAACAATGGCAATCCTAGTTTTGTCAGCGTTTCTGACAAAACTAGGATTGATATTGATTTGCATTGGACTCGTGCGAGTAATCACTGGGAAACTCGCAGAGTACCGAGTCCTGCGAGTCCCTTACTACTCGCCGAGTAACGAGTCCTAGCGAGTAGATTCGCCCATCCCTACCGAAGTAGTCAGGTGTTTACCCCTGGCTATAGACCGACGAGCTGCGGGCCCACTCTAAACAGGTTGCCGTACGCACCACAAGGTACCTCGCCCCTCAGGACCATAATAGATCCAAGACCGCTGGGGAAAGCGGCCCGAATACTAGACGGGAATTGAGTAACCCCGTTATTCCGGAAAAGGGCAACCGTGCCTCACCGAGGGAGATCAGGGGACTGGCGGGAGAGCTCTGCGAGGGTGGAGAGTAAGAAGGACAAGTTTATCCCAGAAAGCCATAGAAGGAAGGACATCTAGAAACTCCATAACAGGGAACCTGGAGCTGGGGACCGACCCCCGGTAAACCAGATTGTACCATATACCATCACCATCTGCCGGTACTCATTAAAGTGGAGTAAAGTTGAATTGGACTCTGTCATCCTTATTGCAGTGCCCGGGGGGCTCAGCATCAGCAGCAGCTCAGCAGAGGGGTAAGAACTGCAGCACCAACTCCTACTACTACTTCCCTCATTCATCAACAATTATCATTCACCACTGCCCTGAGGTAATAGCTCCACCTGTAGGGAGCTGCACCACACTCAGCTGCACCCACCATCACCTCAGCGGCCAGCTTGCAGCGCTGGTACCATATTACCGGGAACTACAGGTGGTGTCACGATCCCCTGTAAATAACCCTTTCTCCCCCATCAACATCTCCTCAAATGATCACCACGGCACGGTACCAGGATCCAGACCACCCGTGACTCCCCACAAAGCCATCAGCCCCTGTGACCGAGTACCCCCTAGCCATGGCCGCATCAATGGCACACATCCCCTATGCATGGCACACGTCCATTATGCATGGCACACATCCCCTATGCATGGCACACGTCCCCTATGCGTGGCACACGTCCCCTATGCGTGGCACACGTTCCCTAAGCATGGCACACGTCCATTATGCATGGCACACGTTCCCTATGCATGGCACACGTCCCCTATGCGTGGAACACGTCCCCTATGCATGGCACACATCCATTATGCATGGCACACGTCCCCTATGCATGGCACACGTCCACTATACATGGCACACATCCACTATGCATGGCACACGTCCCCTATGCATGGCGCACGTCCATTATGCATGGCACACGTCCCCTATGGTGGCATTACTATGTGGGGGCACAGTGGTGGTATTAATTATGTGGGGAAGTAGGAGGAACTCTGTTTTTGTACCACGCAGCAAGGGAAATAATATAGACACAGAGCAGCAGCGGCTCAGTATTGGGGCATGATAATGATGAGGAGTTTGTTCAGTATGGGAATAGATGGGGACTGGGCTGGAAATGTGAGAACTCAGAGGTGTTTTTGTTGTAAGTCTCGATGGCTGGAGATATGTTCATGTTGGTCTGGGGACCTAGAATGGGGCAACATAAGGGACCAGAACGGAGGAACATAGGCGTCCAGGATAGAGGAACATTGATGTCCAGGATGGGAGACATTATTACTATATAAGGGCCAGAATGAGGAACATACATTATTGGCTTATGGTGGCAAGTGGGAACATATTTACTGTAGGGGCCAATTAAGGGACATTATTACTGCTGTAATATAATTTACTTTTGACAATACTGTTTTCTATGAGGGGAACAAAAGGGAGGTCTTGTTATTGTACAGGGCGGCACTATGTCGCTATTTTGTCATTTGATGTGGTATAGAAATCTTGGGAAAAGTGGGAATGTGCTCTGGAAGTGATCAGTTATGGTACCTTTACACGCCGCGACGGCAGGCTGGATACATCGCGCTACTTCACGTGCACGAGCACGCTCAAACGGCTACAAACGGTCAACGCACCCTCTTTACACGCCGCCACAAGGTGCGCTACGCCACGCTACATCTATAGCTAGCTACATCGCCGGGTGTCTCAAGTAGCCAGCTGTTGCTCATGTACACACCGCTACAACCAGCTACTATGGGCGGACCTGGTGCAGCAGGGACAGCACATAGGCGTGCTCCAATTGTGGATTACAAGACTTCCGTACGCTGATAGGACGAAGCAATAACATCCTGATTGGGCAGGCAACGCAGGAGGCTGAGTAATACATGACGCTCGAGCGATTGTGTAGTGTGACTCGTCAGCTCCTTTAAATATGCCTCCCTATGCAGCGACTACCAATCGTCATGCAGCAGCTTCCACCAATGATCGCACATGGGGCGCGGTAACATGGAGCCGAGGTCACGCCTTAGCTACATTGCAGCTACAGCCCCGGGTGTCCAGAGTTCCCTTCCGTTGCCTCTTTACACGCCGATACAGCTCGCTACCATCGGCGATGTTGCCTTAAGTTTATGAGCAGAGACCATAAACAGATGTATCTGTCGCCGGCTGTAGCGTCGCCTCTTCAGACGCCGCTACTACAGGCGATATGGACGCTACAAGCTACAATTGTAGCTTGTAGCGCGATGTATCCAGCCTGCCGTCGCGGCGTGTAAAGGTACCATAATAGATAACTGTGTTATTTTCTAGCTAGAAGACGTGATATTGGTCTGCGACAGATGAAGAAAACTGAAGATGAAGGACTTCACCTAGTGACATCACTGGTGAATATGGCCAGGGTCACATTTGCGATGTGCCCCTAGCCTGCCGGATTCCGGTATTATCTTAGAACTTTTTCCAGCGCCGCATAGCGTTTCCGCTATGCGGTGCTGGAAACCGCTGCCCTTAGTTACCCGCTGTTTACCTGCACGACCTGTCACACAGGCAGCGGCTCGGAGGGCGTTTTACAGCGCCGCACAGGAAACCGTTGCAGACACGATTTCCTGTGCGGCGCTGTAAAACGCCCTCCGAGCCGCTGCCTGTGTGACAGGTCGTGCAGGTAAACAGCGGGTAACTAAGGGCAGCGGTTTCCAGCACCGCATAGCGGAAACGCTATGCGGCGCTGGAAAAAGTTCTAAGATAATACCGGAATCCGGCAGGCTAGGGGCACATCGCAAATGTGACCCTAGCCTATGTGTATTACCTATACACACACACTGACACTATATCCAGAGCTCCTGTGTATAATGCCACTGGTGATCACTGTATTACCTGTACACTGACACTATATACAGAGCTCCTGTGTATAATGTCAAAGGTGATCGCTGCATGGGATTGTAGGCCCCACTCCTAATATTATAAGCTAAACAGACGATATAATAATAACACCAGGCATTGGTTGGCATGAAATGGCCGAGAGGCTTTTAATAGGGTTAACTTTAATAAATAATCCATATATATTAATTAAAACTTTTTCCATAAATAATGTTTTTTCAATTCATTAAACTCCAATTTGTAAAGTCCATTAAAACCATTATAACGACCGACTTGAAAATAGAACTTTCCCCTCATTAAAAACCTGATAACAGGGAAATAGGGGAACAGGAATAAAAAGGGGATGGGTGGGCGGTTCATTTTTCTTCATCTCCTCAGAGACACTGACTGAAGATTCCTGTGGGCAGGGCATAACTACTCCACTCTCCCGCACTTTTCAAACCAATCAGGTGCAAACTTATCAGACAAGCTGGACAGCCAATCACAGCGATCACCTGCTTCTGTTATCTCACAACAGGGGCTCTTAACCCTTTACTATCCATCATGAGGACACCTCATGAATATTAAGGCACCTATAATGACAAATACATGTTAGGAAGAAACAGATATCTCAATATGCTACCAGACAACTCAATTGGGGGGGCCACAAGCCCATGCAGCCCCCACTCTAGGCAATTAGGGGGCTCAACATTACCTGTACACTGACACTATATACAGAGCTCCTATGTATAATGTCACTGGTGATCTCTGTATTACCTGTAGACTGAGACTATGTACAGGAGCTCCTGTGTATAATGCCACTGGAGATCTCTGCTTTACCTGTACACCGACACTATACACAGAGCTCCTATGTATAATGTCACCGCACTGGTGATCACAGTCTTATCTGTAAACTAGACACTATATACAGAGCTCCTGTGTATAATGTCAGTTATAATCACTGTATTACCTGTACACTGACCCAATATAGAGCTTTTTTAAATTTTCACTATTGTACTATTATTGGTCATTATGTGGTGGTATTATGTGCTCTGGTTATGGTGTGGCAGTTTTCGTCCCTTGAATGTGTTATTATTCGGTCACTATGTGGTGGTAATATGAGGTCTTGTCATGGTGTGGCAGTAGTTACACCTTGTACGTGGTAATATTTGATCACTATCTGGTGGTATTATTGCTCTGGACATGGTGTAGCGGAATTTGTGTCTTGTATATGGCATTATTTGGGCACTATGTGGTCGTAATATGTGCTATGGACACGATGTAGTGGTATTTCTCCCTTCTATGTGGTATCATTGGTTTTGTCATAGTGGATTGTGGTCAGTCATTTGGTTTTTCTGATATTAATAAGGGGATTTTTTTTATTTCCAATAGATATTAAATCCTTGGATGTTTAACCACTCCCTGTCCTGTGACTGTTACACAGCACTAGAGATTAGAGGTTTTCCAGAGAAAACAAGTAATTATCTCTTCAAAGACCATGTGCACATGTTGACTATTTAGTGACATTTTTACCTTAGTATTTGTAAGACAAAACCAGCAGTGGGTGAAAAATGCAGAAAAGTTACCTCTGATTGCTCTACTCCTCGTTTTGTCTTACAAATACTGAGGTAAAAATCTCACCAAATACTCATTGTGTGCTCATGGCCTAAAGATAAGTGATGAGATATTAATTGATGAGGGGGTCCACCTGCTGAATGTGCAACTTTCATCCCATTACATGTCTAAAAAAAATAGAAAAATATCCAGCACAGAATCCTGAGATGTACATCCTTAAAAATTCATTTTATTAGAAAAAAAAAAAACACACTGCAAACACATTAAAATCATTGTCTTTAAAGCTGGTCCTTGATCACAGGTTTGTTCTCTCCCCATTAGACTGGAGCTCATTTATGACTCGACCACTGATCCGCTCATTCCCTCGGTGGCTGTGAGCGCTGGCTTTGGCTCTTTCTAAGGCTATGTGCACATCAGTCGGTTCTGCATTTCTGCAGACCGACCGGGAACCGGAGGACACTGGCAGAAACTGAGTTTTCTGTGCTCAGCAGTGTCCCTCGTTTTTTGCTTGTTTTTTGCTCGTTTTCCGCCCGGTTTTACAGCGTTTTGTCGGCGGTTTTTCTGAGCGGTTTTAAAACTGAGTTTTTAGTGCACTTGTTCAGCTGAAACCGGTGGAAAAACGGAGGAAAGAAGTCACTTGCTCTATTTTTGGAAACCGGTAAAAAAACTCAGTTTTGACTGAAAACGACCAGAAGAAAAACGTTGTAATGTAGACAGAGTTTTCTAAAATCCATTGACTAGCATGTTAATCCAACCGGAGGGTAGGATTAACATAAATTAACATAAAACTGAGCGGAAAACGCCGACGGAAAACGTCCAAAAGCAGCCCACAAAACGACTGATGTGCACATACCCTAAAAGCCCCAATGATGATGAATGGAGCTGCGGTCACATCATCACCAGCAGTTGCATTTTATAATGGGGACAAAAGCTCCACATTCTTCTGACGGTGCAGTTTCCATTGGCAGATTCCACCAATAAATAAGTGATCACCTGCCAAACCTGTGGATCGCTGATAACTTGTTTTCACTAAAGAATCCCGTTAATGCAAACTACAGTAATGGTACATCACAGTTCTGGTGTGCGCACAGTGATGTGCAGGAGCCGCCACTATAATGGGTATAACGGCTAATAGATGTTTGCATATAACTGAAGGGTGGGAGTGCCCCTGGAGTCAGTTTCCCTGGTGGGCCCAAGAAGCCCCAGTTGGCGTTCTTATGCCCTGCCCAGTACTTGATGGTAAAGTTGTAAATGGACAACCGGGCCATCCATCGTTGTTCCAGTGCACCCAATTTTGCAGATTCTAGATGGGTCAGCGGTTGTTGTCCATGTAGATTGTAAACTTCGTTGAAGCCAGGTAATGCTTAAAACATTCAGTTACAGCCCAGATTATGGCAAGAAACTCTAGCTTGAATGAGCTATAGTTGTCTGAGTTCCTTTCTGTAGGATGGCGCTTCCTGCTCGCATAGGCAATAACTCTCCTTGCCTCTCTGCACCTGGGATAACACGGCTTCCAATCGCACGTTGCTCGTATCTGTGTAGAGCACAAATGGCTGGCCATAGCCAGGGTAGTGCAGGATCTCATCACCCGTCAGGACCCACTTCAGCTGGATAAAGGTGTCTTCTTTTTTGCTGCCCCATTCAAATGGTGGACTCGTGTTCTTGGCCTTCTTGGACTGGCCAACCAGGAGGTCATGCAAAGGTGCTGGCATCTTCGTGAAGTCCTTGATAATCCTCCGGTAGTAGCCTACCAACCCCAGAAACTGCCGTACCTCTTTGATGGCCGTGGGTCTCGGCAAGTCCTTGATTACCGTAACTTTGTTAGGGTCTGGCGCCACACCTTCAGTACTGACCACGTGTCCTAGGTGCTGTATCTTGGGCTTTAGTAAGTGGCACTTGGGTGGCTTCACTTTCATGCCAAACTTGGATAATGCCTCAAATACCTCAGCCAGGTGCTTCACGTGGTCTTCATATGTCTTTGAGTACACTCTGACGTCATCTAGGTACAGTAGCACAGTTTTAAAGTTTCTGTGCCCCAGGCAACACTCCATCAATCTCTGGAATGTTCCTGGTGCATTACTGAGTTCAAACGGCATGCAGTTAAACTCACAGAGGCCCATCAGTGTCTCTCTGTCCATTTCTGCCATGGGAACCTGCCAATACCAACTGGTGAGATCTAAGGTGGAAAAATAGTTAGCAGTTCTCAGTGCAGCTAATGACTCTTCAATTCTGGGTAATGGGTAAGCATCCTTATGTGTAATGCGATTTATCTGTCTGTAATCAACATACATTCTCATTGTACCATATTTCTTCTTTACCAGGACTAGTGGAGCTGTCCAGGGGCTACAACTATCTCTGATCATCCCAGCCTCCTTCACTTCCCATAACATCTCTTTGACACATTGATAGTGAGCTGGCAGTACAGGAAGGTACCTCTTTTTAATGGGCGGATGGTCACAAGTGGGGATGTGATGTTGTACCCCTTTTACCTGCCCAAAGTCTAAAGGATGTTTACTAAAAACCTGTTCATATTCTTGAACTACTCGGTAAAGTCCATCCTTTTGGTACGAAGTGGTGGAGTCACTACCTATGTGTAGCGTCTGACACCAGTCCTCCAGCTGCCCCTCGGAGCCGTTGTCCTCCGCCTGGTCAGATGGGTTCAAGGGTTCCACTGCCGTAATGGCGTTGCTATTGACAGTGTACAGCTTAGCAATGATAGCATACCTAGGCAATTTTAACTTTTCTTCTCCACAGTTTAAGATACGTACAGGTGTCCTCCCCTTGCGGACATTAACCACCCCCTGGTTGTCAGGACAGTGGGCCTACTGTCTAAGTACAAGGGCTCCACCAAGGCTTGGTCATCTTTTCCTCTAAGGCCTATTACTGTCCTACACAAGATTAACATTTCACTTTTTGGGGGTATTGCAATGAGGACTGGGTCACTTACGCTTACACTGCCGACTTCTCCACCAGACAGCTCCACCTGCTGCCTCTGAATCAGGGCGTTTATTTCTTTTTGCAGGACTCTCTACTGCCCGAGATTGGCAGCTTCAGCAACCTGTTGTAACAAAACAATAATCTCCCCTAGACAATTCTCAATCACATTAGTGCCTAGAGTAAGCATTGGGTTACTTTCTCGCCGGTCTACATCAACAATCACCATACCCTTGGCGGCTAGTTCTACAAGTCCCACCCATCTGCAGCATATATCGTAAAGCTATCATCTGGGTGATGGGTTATGTCAGAATCACCCCATTAATATTTGTAAAGGATATAAGGCATCGTTGTCACCTGCGAACCGGTGTCCAATAAAGCGTTCATGGGGATGCCATCAAGCACAACAGGTAAGATCAGCCATACTCCCACATACCTGTCGCGTTAGTTCTGTGGGCCAGGCGGTCTCATTCCTGGGGGGGGCGGCCATGGGTTGCTTGTTTAAGTATAAAACCTTGCAATGTGGCCCGCCTCGTTGCAGCGGCGGCAGATGGGTTGTCCCTGCGGAATCGTAGCTATCACTGACTCGTCCTCTGAGTGACAGATTCATCCTCTGGCGCATCCACGGGACATCATCAGGGCTGGAGGCCAACTGTATCTTCTCCGATGGTTTGGATCCTTGCATAGACTGCACTGCTTTACTTAGCTTAGCCATACTCTTGGTCTGATGGTGCACTTGCAGTTGAAAGGCATCAGGGGTAACAGTTTCTAAAGTCTGTGCGCTGGCCCCCACAGTGGCCAAAGAAGAGGGCACCACTTCCAAGTGGTAAGTTAGAGCCAGTTGCTGGGGGGTTGCTGGGCTACTGGCAGTGGGTTGTCGCAGCACACAAATGGCCTGGTCTTTAAATTGGATAAAGTTCAGGTCAGGGTTTTGCAGGGTCAATATTCAATATACGTAGCTCAGTCTGGTGGGCAAGAGAAAAGAGCCCCTCAATAAACTGCTCAGTCAACAGCTTGTTTTCATCTCATGCATTGTCGGGGGTAATCTGTTTCATGGCCCTCAGTGCCTCTTGGAGATTTAAGGCATAGTCCCATATGTCATCCTGCACCCGTTGTTTGCACCCATAAAACCTCATTTTAATATTCGCTGCAGTATGGGTGTCAAGGGCTTCCTTCAACCAGGTGAATATTTGTTTAACAGTTCGTTTGTTGGTATCTAGCCAGAACTTTACCTCTCGTTTGGCTGCGCCATTCAATTGGCCTACTAACATAGTTACTCTTGGCTCCTCAGTCATGGAATATACTCCAAACAAACTTTTCAGTCTCTCTTTGAAATTGTTCAGGGTGTCCGCTTCCCCTGAGTACTGCAGCAACCAGGTCTCTCCCAGGATATATGGCATCGTGAATGGCATGACTGGGGCTGCTGCGGGTGCCATGGCTGTGTCTGAGACCAGGGGTTCAGCTGGGGCTGCATTATCGGCTGGGGCCTCAGCATCGGCTTGGTCTGCGGCCTCTGCTTGGGCAGCAGCCAGGCCCGCTGCGGGCTCACTCCATTTTGTATAGGACATTTTTCCCCCTTGGTGATCTGCAGCCAGGTTCTCGGCCTTTTCCAGCTGATCAGTCTACCGCTCCGCAGGCAGGGATTTGAGCGTGCAGGGGATTTCCGGTTCAGTGCTTCCTGCATCCCGCCAGCTGATGTCAGAGCGTGGTGTAGGATTTCTCTTTGCGCCCTTTCCAAGGTTCCACTCACGACGGCACACCCCCTTGTCTTCCCGCACACCGCATGGGATAACAATGGCGACTGTACACAGTTCAATAAAGTCAATGGCGCACAGTACCCATTGACATCGGGCATGATATCCTGTTCATGATGCAAGGGAACAGACGCGCCCCAGGAACATGGGGTACTCGGATCCGGGATTTGGCACTTCCATGGGAGTCACAGGGGTCGAGACTTGCCTCCATGACCCAGAGGATCAGTCTTTAAAAGATCTGGGAGTATTGATTTAGGGAAAGGATTGTCGTGACGCCACCCATGGTATTCGGCTATTGGGGCAGGTGCTGCGGTGCGGGACCTCCGGGAATGATGGGAGTGCAGCAAAGGTGATATCGCTCCACACGGGTGGTGTGGTTCCCCGGGGCAAGTCTATGGTGCTGGTAGGCCATTGGGGTGACGTACTAAGGGCACAGGATAACCGACAGACATGCAGGTGTAGTTTTTTTACATTTACTGTAGCCGTACGTAGAAGCCTGGGTACACTCCACAGGTGATGTTGTGAATCCGGGTGGCCGGGAAGCAAGTTAGGGATCTCCTCACCTGGTAAGTTTGGAGGCCTCCCTGCTGCCCTCCTCCTTGTGGGTCTTGGCTGCCTGTAGCTAAGCTGCGACCCCTTACTCTTTCTGGAAAGTCTAGCACCAGTATGTCAGCCAGCTTGAGCCCTTTCCTGGCATCATTTCTCTGGCCACTGTCCCTGAGCTCGTCAACACTGCTGTGCCTCCAGGTGCATTGGTGTGGCCAGAAGACGTGGAATCTCCTGCCCTCCGGTTTTGGCTGCTGGGCCTAGAGCATCCTCACAACCTTGGACTCCAGTTTCTGTTTCGGGCGCTCTGCTCTGGGGTGAACCGGGTAACTGTCTCGACTCCCCAGACCTAATCCTTTTCTTCCTCAGACCCTCACCTACGGGTCCCTCACACTGGCTCGTGGTTATCCTCGGATGAGTCTGGCACCACTTCAGTCCGCAGGATGTCTTCACAGTCCTCCTAGGTACTGAACTGCAGTAGGTTAATTTTAACAGTAAGGCTGTGGTCACAGTTGCCATGCGTTTTTTTAAGTGATTTAACAAAACTCATGCTTTTTTTCATGTCAGCATGAGTTTTGTAAGGTGTGTGATGGCTCCCTGCATTTTTGGGTGCGTTTTTGAATCTGCACCTAAAAATAGTGCTTGTAGTATTTTTTTGAGCGTTTTGAAAAACGCATGCGTTTTTGTAGAAAACGCATGCGTTTTTATAACATGGGTTCCTATGGGAAACGCATGCAAAAACGCATGTACAGTTAGTACCTTTTAGTGCCATTCAAAAACGCATGCGTTTCCCATAGGAGCCCATGTTAAAAAAAACGCATGCGTTTCCGGAAACGCATGCGTTTTTTTAACATGGGCTCCTATGGGAAACGCATGCGTTTTTGAATGGCACTAATTGTACATGCGTTTTTGCATGCGTTTTCCATAAGGCCCCTTATTAAAAAACGCATGCGTTTTTGGATATGCTCCAAAAACGCATGGGACAGTCACACATGCTTTTTGGCTATTAGGGCATGCGTTTTTTAACATGGGGGCCTATGGGTGCGTTTTTTACATGCGTTTTTGAAAACGCAGGTCTCCAAAAACGCATGTGAAAAATGGTACTGTGACCACAGCCTAAGAGATAGAATATCAAAAATAAAATCCAGAAAATCACATTGTTTAAATTATACAAAATGTATTTTCATTTTGAAGAGAGAAATAAGTATTAAAATTATAGACTGTGCGTGTCTTTGTCAGTGGGCAAACCTATAAAATCAGCAAAGGATCAAATAATTATTTCCTCCACTATATACAAAAAACTATTTTCTCATCCCTGTTGGTGTGGTTATTTATCCTTCCTCATGCTTGGGTCTTCTATCACAGTCCTGGAGTTTGAGGGTTCTGCGCAGGATCTTAGTTTTTCCAGCACTGCGCTTTTCTGGACAAAGAGTTCAGTGTTGCAGCCATTTTACCAAATTAGAGGTCACTGCTCCAAGTGTTCCTACCACTACTGAAATCACTGTAAGGCTGGGGTTCCACATAAGCCCTCAGTCCGTTTTTGGCTTCAGTTTTCTCATTTTTTTTTTCTAAGTCCAAAAACTGACAGAAAAACGGATTGGATGTAATAAACACCCTGTCCGTTTTTCTCTGGAGCTCAAAACATTGCCCTGTCCGTTTTTGAGTCAAAAACGTTGCATGCAACGTTTTTGGCATCAGTTAAAAAACGCATGCGTTTTCATGCGTTTTTTTAACATGGGGCCCTATGGGAAACGCATGCGCATACGCATGGCATATGCGCACTTGCGTTTGCGCATGCGTTCGCGCATGCGTTTTTTTAATGAAAAGTCCAAAAACGTTCAGGAGTGCAGGAGGCTCAAAAAGCACCCAGAAAAAAACGGATTGGTGATGAAAATCACTTCCAAAAACGGATTTCTATGTGGAACCCCAGCCTTACTTTCACCTTCCACATCTTCTCCAGTTCTTCTTTGAGGCCCCGGTATTTCTCCAGCTTCTCATATTCTTTCATTCTGATGTTGCTGTCAGGCTGGGGTTACACATGAGCCCTTGATCCGTTTTTGGCTTCATTTTTGTTAATTTTTTTTTCTAAGTTCAAAAACTGACAGAAAAACTGATTGGATGTAATAAACACCCTGTCCGTTTTTTTCTGCACTTAAAAACATTGCTATGTCCGTTTTTGAGCTAAAAACGTTGCTAGCAACGTTTTTGGGGTCCGTTTTTCAAAAAAAAAAAAAAATTTTTTTTTTTTTTTTTTTTTTAACATGGGCCCTATGGAAAAACGGATCCGTTTTTGTGAGGTGCCTTTAAAAAACGGATCCGTTTTTTTGAGAATTTTGGTCAAAAAATGACTAAGTCCAAAAACGTTCAGGGGTGTAGGAGGCACAAAAAGCACGCAAAAAAAAAAACGGATTGGTCATGGAAATCACTTCCAAAAACGGATTTCTATGTGTAACCCCAGCCTCATTTGGTAATGCCACATGTACTATCATTGTTGTCTTCTGATTCTTGTCTACTATCATGATCTGGTTGGTTAGCCAACATCTGCTTACCTGTCTGGATCTTGGAATCACACAGGATTTTAGCCACTTTATTCTCCACCACTTTTTCTGGGGTGTCCCACCTGGACTTAGTAGGACTTAGCCCATATGCAGTACATGATGTATATGATGTTCCTATACACAATTCCCACTTCTTGGGCGTTCTGTGTATTCTGTTCCTGCTTGCATTTTGCATCCTGCCACTATGTGTTGGACTGTTTCAGAGGTTTCTTTACAAATTCTGCACCTTGAGTTAGGTCTTGTGTGATAGATCCCTGCTTCTATGGATCTGGTACATAGCGCCTGCTCTTGTGCTGCTATAATTAGGGTCTCTGTGCTGTCATGGAATCCAGCTTTCTCCAGCATTGATAGGATTTCTCCATGTCAGTCACCTCCATTATCTGTTGATGGTACATCCCATGCAGTGGCTTATCTTGCCATGGCACTTCATGTTCCTGTTCTTCCTTGCAGGATGATTGTTTTTGCTGCCTTAGGCTCTCCCTCAGTATCTCATATTTTGGTGCTATTTTTCTGATGTATTCCTGGATACTTCTTGTTTCATCCATGATGGAGGCTTGGTTGCATATTAAGCCTTGACCACTCTCCTTTCAGTTGGTATACAATCTTTGGGTTTTAGACTTGGGGTGAAGACCTCCATGCATTGCAAGGAGCTTCCGAGTCTTCACATCTGCAGCTTACATTTCTTCTTTTGGCCGGCATACTATGCAAGCAGGATATCTGATAACTGGCAGAGCGTATGTATTGATGACATGAATCTCATTCTTCCCATTGAGCTGGTTCTTCAGAACCTGTCTTAGGCCAGGGTTCCACATGAGCCTTTAGTCCGTTTTTGGCTTCAGTTTTCTCATTTTTTTTTTCTAAGTCCAAAAACTGACAGAAAAACGGATTGGATGTAATAAACACCCTGTCCGTTTTTCTCTGCAGCTCAAAACATTGCCCTGTCCGTTTTTGAGCCAAAAACGCAGTAAGCAGCGTTTTTTGCATCAGTTAAAAAACGCATGCGTTAACGCATGCGTTTTAACATGGGGTCCTATGGGAAACGCATGCGTTAACGCATAGCACATATAGGCATCTGCGTTAACGCATGCGTTAACGCATATGCGTTTTTCATGAAAAAATGACTAAGTCCCAAAAACGTACAGGAGTGCAGGAGGCTCAAAAAGCACCCTATAAAAAACGGATTGGTGATGAAAATCACTTCCAAAAACGGATTTCTATGTGTGACCCCAGCCTTACCATTTGATGGTATTTGGAAGTTGCTGCTTTCTTTGACTCCTCATCATGGTTACCATATCCCTTTGGGATGCCGAGGTACTTGTAGATATCCTCTATACATATGCTATGTGCCCTGCCGATAATTCTACTCCAACAGTCATTACTATCTTGCCTCTCTTTACTACCAATCGGTCACACTTCTCCAGTCCAAAGGACATCCCAATGTCTTTGCTGTAGATCCTTATCAGGTGGATCAGTGAACTGATGTCTTGTTCATTTTTCACATACAGCTTGATGTCATCCATGTATAGCAGGTGGCTGATGGTGCTTCCACTCTTGAACTTGTATCCACACCCCAACTCTGTAATTATCTGACTGAGGGGATTCTAGCTTATGCAGGACAGCAATAGTGATAGTGCATCACCTTTCTTATACAGGGCAAAACAAAAGCACAATAGGGTCTTATTTCCAAAAATATGAAATATAACAGTGGTAATATTCACTGCTCACCTGGCTCGGTTGTGGTACCCACAATTAGTATATGCATTTATACAGCTGCTGCTGGACCCACACTTCCACGTGTGCAATAGTGGAGATACAGGAATCCAAGAAGGTGGTGTGTCACAATCCGCACTGCTGCGTATGAATAAAAGACCACGATTGATCTATAACGGTGTTTATTTCTTATTTCTCTACTAGTAAAAAGGCCTGATGCAATTGCATCGGGAGCGGGGTGAAATGAATTGTGTGTATACAGGCGGCTCTGTGGGTAGCAGGGTATGGAGGCGGCTCTGTGGGTAGCAGAGTAAATAGGCGGCTCTGTGGGTAGCAGAGTATACAGGCGGCTCTGTGGGTAGCAGAATATACAGGCGGCTCTGTGGGTAGCAGAGTATCGAGGCGTCTCTGTGGGTAGCAGAGTATGGAGGCGGCTCTGTGGGTAGCAGAGTATCGAGGCGGCTCTGTGGGTAGCAGAGTATCGAGGCGGCTCTGTGAGTAGTAGAGTATAGAGGCGGCTGTGTGGTGGAGGGGTGAGGAGAGATGCGGCTCTGTGGTGGAGCGGTGAGGAGAGATGCGGCTCTGTGGTGGAGGGGTGAGGAGTGAAGCGGCTGTGGAGGAGGGGTGAGGAGAGATGCGGCTCAGTGGTGGAGGGGTAAGGAGAGAAGCGGCTTAGTGGTGGAGGGGTGAGGAGAGAAGCGGCTCAGTGGTGTAGGGTTGAGGAGAGATGCGGCTCAGTGGGGGAGGGGTGAGGACAGAAGCACACAGTATATACATACATGAAACATTGTATAGACACACAGTATGCAGAGATTACACACAGTATAGACACATTACACAGAGTGTAGACACATTACACAGAGTGTAGAGACATTAGACACAGAGTGGACAGAGAGACATTAGACACAGAGTGGACAGAGAGACATTACACACAGAGTGGACAGAGAGACATTACACACAGAGTGGACAGAGAGACATGACACACAGAGTGGACTAAGACACATGACACACAGAGTGGACTAAGACACATGAGACACAGAGTGGACAGAGACACATGAGACACAGAGTGGACAGAGACACATGACACACAGAGTGGACAGAGACACATGGCACACAGAGTGGACAGAGACATTAGACACAGAGTGGACAGAGAGACATTAGACACAAAGTGGACAGAGAGACATTAGACACAGAGTGGACAGAGAGACATTAGACACAGAGTGGACAGAGACACATGAGACACGGAGTGGACAGAGACACATGAGACACAGAGTGGACAGAGACACATGAGACACAGAGTGGACAGAGACACATGAGACACAGAGTGGACAGAGACACATGAGACACAGAGTGGACAGAGACACATGAGACATAGAGTGGACAGAGACACATGAGACACAGAGTGGACAGAGAAACATGAGACACGGAGTGGACAGAGACCCATGAGACACAGAGTGGACAGAGACACATGAGACACAGAGTGGACAGAGACACATGAGACACAGAGTGGACAGAGAAACATGAGACACAGAGTGGACAGAGACACATGAGACACAGAGTGGACAGAGACACATGAGACACAGAGTGGACAGAGACACATGAGACACAGAGTAGACAGAGACCCATGAGACACAGAGTGGACAGAGACACATGAGACACAGAGTGGAGAGAGACACATGAGACACAGAGTGGACAGAGACACATGAGGGACAGAGTGGACAGAGACAGAAGAGGGACAGAGTGGACAGAGACAGAAGAGGGACAGAGTGGACAGAGACAGAAGAGGGACAGAGTGGACAGAGACAGAAGAGGGACAGAGTGGACAGAGACAGATGAGGGACAGAGTGGACAGAGACAGAAGAGGGACAGAGTGGACAGAGACAGCAGAGGGACAGAGTGGACAGAGACAGAAGAGGGACAGAGTGGACAGAGACAGAAGAGGGACAGAGTGTACAGAGACAGAAGAGGGACAGAGTGGACAGAGACAGAAGAGGGACAGAGTGGACAGAGACAGAAGAGGGACAGAGTGGACAGACAGAGACAGAAGAGGGACAGAGTGGACAGAGACAGAAGAGGGACAGAGTGGACAGAGACAGAAGAGGGACAGAGTGGACAGAGACAAAAGAGGGACAGAGTGGACAGAGACAAAAGAGGGACAGAGTGGACAGAGACAGAAGAGGTACAGAGTGGACAGAGACAGAAGAGGGACAGAGTGGACAGAGACAGAAGAGGGACAGAGTGGACAGAGACAGAAGAGGGACAGAGTGGACAGAGACAGATGAGGGACAGAGTGGACAGAGACACATGAGGGACAGAGTGGACAGAGACACATGAGGGACAGAGTGGACAGAGAGACATGAGGGACAGAGTGGACAGAGAGACATGAGGGACAGAGTGGACAGAGAGACATGAGGGACAGAGTGGACAGAGAGACATGAGGGACAGGGTGGACAGAGAGACATGAGGGACAGAGTGGACAGAGAGACATGAGGGACAGAGTGGACAGAGACACATGAGGGACAGAGACACATGAGGGACAGAGTGGACAGACACATGAGAGACGGGCGGGCGGTGACGTCATCAATGGAGTGGGCGTTGCCGCGGTTGGCGCAGACGGGCGGGCGGTGACGTCATGAATTCAGTGGGTGGTGCCGCGGTCGGCGCTAGGGGTGAATAGCGGGGGACCGGGAGGATGTGGCGGGGGAGCGGGGAAGCAGCGGGGAATGGGGGAGCAGCGGGGAGCTGGAGGATGTGGGGGGTCATCGGGTGAAGTCATGAATGGAGTGGGCTGTGCCGCGATCGGCGCTAGGGGTGAATAGCGGGGGACCGGGGAAGCAGCGGGGAGCGGGGGAGCAGCGGGGAGATGGAGGATGTGGCGGGCGGGTGTGTGGCGCCAGGATATTTGCACTTCTAGCCAGTGTCGGCGGCTCGCGATGGCGCATGCGCGCCATCGCTCGTGATAGCGGCACAGTGGCCGGAAGTGCAAAACTGGCGATTATGTATATAGATGCATTTCTGAGCTATCCTTGCTCCTTCCCCATGAATACACCATGTCATGTTGGCAAAACAAAAAATGGCAGTACGCTGTCAAAACGCTAAGTATTACAATCCCCTTATTGTGGTCTCTTAACATAGCGCTCTTTAACCACATCCATTTTTCATGTCTGTATATATATATATAAACCCAGTTGGGCTCAAAAGTTTACATATTTTTTTGCTTTCTTGGCCTTTTTTCAGAGAATATGAATGATAACACAAAAACGACTTTTCCACTCATGTTTAGTGGTTGGGTAAAGCCATTTGTTGTCAAAGTACTGTTTTCTGCTTTTAAATCTCAATGAAAACCAAAAACATCCAAATAACCCTGATCAAAAGTTCACATACCCCATTTCTTAATACTGTGTATTGCCCCCTCTAACATCAGTGACAGCTTGAAGTCTTTTATGGTAGTTGTGGATGAGGCTCTTTATTTTCTCAGATGGTAAAGCTGCCCATTCTTCTTGGCAAAAATCCTCCAGTTCCTGTAAATTCCTGGGCTTTTTTGCATAAACTGCGTACTTGAGTTCTCCCAGAACTTTTACTTTATTATGCTTTAGCCAATAACAAGTCGGCTTGGCCTTGTGTTTTGGATCGTTGTCATGTTGGAACATTCAAGTAAATCCCATGTGCAGCTTCCAGGCTGATGAGTGCAAATTTGCATCCAGTATTGCTGATAATGTGTTGCATTCATCTTTCCTTCAACTTTGACCAGGTTTCCTGTGCTTTTGTAGCTCACACATCCCCACATCATTAGCGATGCACCTCCAAGCTTTACAGTAGGAATGGTATTCCTTTAATCATAGGCCTTGTTGACTCCTCTCCAAATGTAACGTTTATGATTGTGGCCAAAAAGTTCGATTTTGGTTTCATCAGTAGGGATGGGCGAATCTACTCGTTACTACTCGGTACTCGCCGAGTAGTAAGGGATTCGCCCGACTCATTACTCTGCAAGTAATCGCAGGGATTACTCGCACAGTAACGAGTCCACCCCCCTCACCCCCCCCGACTCCGGTCCTAAGTTAGGACTGGGCTGAGGGGAGCGAGAAGGGAGCGAAGGAAGGGAGGGGGGAGAAATGCTCCTTACCTCTCTTCCGGCTTCTGCTGTGTGCTCTGTGCTGGGCTCCGGGTCCTTCGGGCTGCGGCAGCTCCAGGGTTCTAGAGCCCGCCTGCTCTCCCTGTGTACAGACATACATGTCTGTGCACAGAGATGTAGCAGTGCTGAGATTGTTCTCAGTCTGCTCACTCCCTGTGCATAGACATGTATATATATGCACAGGGATGTAGCAAAGTGGACATCGCGTTTTGGACTATGTCGGACGGAAGAGGATTTTTTTAATTAAAGATGGAGTCCCTGATGGCTTTTTTTTTATTTCTAATAAAAAAATTTTCTCTGTGTTGTGTTTTTTTTTTTTAAACAATTTAATAGAAATTCATGGCGGTCATGTCTAATATTGGCGTGACCTCCATAAATTTCGGGCTTAGGGCCAGCTGATAATAAAAAGCTGGCCCTAACCCCTTTATTACCCAGTGAGCCACCCGCCACCAGGGCCACTGGAAGAGCGGGGTTCAGCACCAGAAGATGGCGCTTCAATGAACGCACAATCTTCTGGGGCGGCTGCGGGCTGCAATTCACAACGGGGGGTGCCCAGAAAGCTTGGGCCTCCCTGTGCTGTGGATTCCAGCCCCCAGCTGCTTAGCTGTACCTGGCTAGACATAGAAATTGCGCGTCGCCCCACGCGTTTTTTTTTTATTATTTCATGAAATTCATGAAATAATAAAAAAAAGGGCTCCCCTATATTCTTGTGTCCGTCCAGGTACAAATAGGCACCTGGGGGTTGGGGGCAGCCCGTCGCTGCCTGCTGGATCCGGCTAGTTACAAAAATACGGCGAAGCCCACGTCAAATTTTTCTGAAAAATCCATAAAACAATATAAATAATAGGGACTGCATATTTATTAACCCCTCCACCATGGTCGAGGGGTTAGTAAAGATGCAATCCTTTTTTAGGATTGTTTTATTGATTTTTCAAAAAAAAAAAAAAAATGAGGTGAGCTTTGCCGTATTTTTGTAACCAGCCGGATCCAGCAGACAGCGACGGGCTGCCCCCAACCCCCAGGTGCTTATTAGTCTTTTTTGCCGCTGGCTTTAAAAGAATAACATGGGGAATGGCAGGTTTTTCCTCTGCTGCCAGACCCCTTATAGGGTCCGGCAGCAGAGGAATCGCTGCAATACTCGTTCCCCATTCATGTACATTGGACTCGCTAGACTCACAATGAGTAGCGAGTCCTGGACTCAGACTCGTTAGAGTCTAGCGATTCCGAGTAGTTTAGGATTCGCCCATCTCTACTCATCAGTCAAAATTACCTTGTTACAGAAGTTTGAAAGCTTGTCTCTGTGCTGTTTGGAGTATTGTAGATGAGATACTTTGTGGCATTTGTACAGTAATGGCTTTCTTCAAGTGACTCAACCATGCAGCCCATTTTTGTTCAAGTGCCTCCTTATTGTGCACCTTGAAACAGCCACACCGCTAGTTTTCAGTAAGTCCTGTATTTCAGCTTATGTTATTTGAGGGTTTTTCTTTGCATCCTAAGCAATTTTCCTGGCAGTTGTGGCCAAAATATTTGTTGGTCTACCTGATCGTGGTTTGGTTTTTACACAGACCCTTATTTTCCATTTGTTAATCACAGTATTAACACTGCTGACTGGCAGTATTAATTCCTTGGATATCTTTTTGGAACCCTTTCCTGATTTATACAGTTCAACTATCTTTTCCCGTAGATCCAATGATCTAATGACAATCCTTTTGCTTTCACCATGACTCACAATCCAGAAACATCAGTGGCTGGATGAAAGTTGCAAGAGTCTGTCTGGATCCCAGGAACTCACTCAGCTTTTATGTACACACTGATTACAAGCAATCAGGTCACAGGTGAGGATGTTACCTTTATTGGCCATTCAAACCCATTTGTGTCAACGTCTGTGCATGTTATCAGGCCAAAATGAGCAGGGTATGTGAACTTTTGATCAGGGTTATTTTGGATGTTTTTGGTTATCATTATGGAAAGAGAAAACACAGTAGTTTGACATAAAATGGCTTCACCCAACCACTAATCATGAGTGGAAAAAAGTTTATGTGTTATCTTTCATATTCTCTGAAAAAAGGCCAAGAAAGCAAAATATCTGCCGGGGTATGTAAACTTTTGAGCACAACTATATATAAAACTGAAACAGAAGATCTAGCTCGCAATGATTCCTGGGGCTCTTGCTTTAGCTATGCACTTTATAAACAGTTATGTAACATCCGTATGTTTCAAAAATGTGTTTCATGATAAAATGCATATCGGAGACAGTGAAAAAAACATCAAAGTAATAAATATTATTTATTTTAAGATGCAAGTTTCCTGTTTCCCAATCTTCTCACTTATCTGGCGTCTTGCACTAGCACAGATCTTGCTTCATATTGTTTAGGTCTTAGATACTATCACTTGACTGTTGCAGCATGTTTCTTTAGTTTAATTCAAATGTCAGTGATTTTGCAAAACAATTGGTTCAATTTTCATCAGTGTTTTAGATCTGATTTTTATCAGTGTTCAGTCAGTGTGTCAGTCTTTATCATCAATGTTTCAGCAGTGGGGGTTTTTTGTATGAAAGAATTAATTCATTATAATTAAGCTTTGTCTATACATTACAATATTAATCACACAGAACATGGATAGCACGTGGATAACATTGTGTGCTGCCCATAATTTTCACAGACCCATAGACCTGTATTTGTAATTTTGATCCATGATTCAGATTAACGAACACACAATCTGCAAAAAAACATTAACACGTGAACAGCTCCATGGAATGTAATGTGTTTGTGTTCTATCCGTGATGGCCACTTTACACACGGCTACATTTCTAGCTTATCCACAGGTAACTTACTGGCTGCAGTGAAATCATGGAGACATAGTTCTATCTTGTTGCTGTGTACAAATGGAATAATGTCTCCATGATTTCACTGCAGCCAGTAAGTTACCTGTGGATAAGCTAGAAATGTAGCCGTGTGTAAAGTGGCCATGAGGGATAGACTCTGAAATGAAAGGGGCGCACAATAGTGTATATCTGTCAAACAAGAGGTAGGGAAAAAATAGTGAAATCGCTCACCTATTTACAGTGCTGTGCAAATTAATTGGGACAATCATTTTTTTAAGTAAAATCGTAAGTTGGTTACCAGTCAGTGATTCAAACCAGTTTTAACTGCTTTGAACAGGTGTGCGTGTACAACCTTGAGTAACAAAATGTGGTTTGTCTGGTTTAGTCAGAAAATAACAGCTAGCTGCCCCCTCAGCTTCAGTTGAGAGCTTGTTTCTGTGAGGAGTGGTTTAGTGTACTTTTTCTCTGTGTGATTTGTGCCTGTAAAAATGGATGTTACTCCACGGTAGAGGTCTAGAATTATTACTCTTAATGAACATACAAGTCTGACTGTAAGAGAAATCGCTTCCACCGTTGGTATTGGAAAATCTACCGTTTCAAAAATAATTAGCACACACAATGAAACTGGATTGTTTTCTCCAAAATGAAAAGGGAAATGTGGAATATAAAGTAAAACGACCCCAAGCACTGATAAAACACTTATCAGCAATAGTAAAACTAATGCAAGAAAAACAAAGCTTTGTTTTGTCCCAATTAATTTGCACAGCACTGTAGGTTGTGAGACGTCACAAGCACATTTTTCGCTTCTGACCACTCAAGATGTCAAGCTTATCTCGGTTTGCAGCAGTCCTACATCGTGTTGTAATCCAAGTTAATATATTGAAGGAAAAGGGACTTGTGACCACATTCCCGCTCCAAAAAAAATCTGTGAATCCAATAGTTAGAATTCATATGATGGTTTTATTTCTACGTGTTTCAAAGTATAAACCCCTTCATCAGGAACCACCACACCTTAGGTATCCTGATGAAGGGGTTTATACCTTGAAACACGTAGAAATAAAACCACCGTATGATTTCTAATGTTAGGGTCACACTTGGCGGGTGACCCACGCCTGACGCCTCCACTAACAACTCAGATTTTTCCCCCGCAGCGCATAATGTTAACGCTATGAGCTGCCAGCCGATGCTGCCCCATAGAAACCCTCTGTTTACCTTACCGGCGGCCACACAGGACGTGAGCTTTAGCTGAGCACACAGGAAAATCCTGCAGACAGCATTTCTTGTGCGCTGTGATTAGCGGAGGCGTCAGGTGTGGGTCTAACTCTATTGGATTAGTGAACTTTCTGGCACGGGAATGCGGTCACAATTCCCTTTTCCTTCAATATATTAACTTGTTATATCCATGAAGAAGACAGAGAAAACACGTGCGTTCAATATGGACCTTTGAATGAGGCTTTCCTTTTGGTGTGTTAGGCTAGGGTCACACATGATTAGACACCTTCCTCTTTACGGATAGGTTACAATTGTATGTAATGATATTATACCTATCACTGACATGGATAGGAGTGCCATTAGGCAGCATAACAAGACAGAGAAAACCCACAATACCTCTTTAATTAAAGTGCATATAGTGAATTTATTTAAGATACCAAAAGAAAAGGCATGGGGAATACCCAGGACCAGCAACGAAGTGAGGTTGGCGTACACCTAGAAGTCACTCAATTATGCAATACAAATTATGACACCTGTAATGTATAACAAACTGCAATATATTCAATTTTACATGTTATTGCACATACTTTAGAGCAAATAACACCAGTAATACACTGAATTAACCATATAATTGATCATAAGTAGTATTCTACCACTAGTTACAGGGCCTGATACAGTGAACATGTATAGTACCACTCATTTCCATGCTCACAACCATATCCAAAGTTCTAGCAATCAGGACCATAACCCACAGTGACATAAAGTGCATAGTCAAAGCATAACTTTGACTATGCACTTCATGTCACTGTGGGTTATGGTCCTGATCTCTAGGGGAAAGAATGTTGCTTAAAGTCGGGGCTTTTTTGGCTACAAACTGCACCGGATTTTGTTCCAGAATATGTGTAGCAGCGGTAAGTATTTTTTTGACAATGTTGGTTACCTCATGATATTGTGGGCTATAAGCAGTAGAAAAAGTGATAAAATCTGCATTGGTTTTCTATGTGTATAATTTAACAGATTTTTTCTGTCTATCTTTTTCACTGTCATGCTAGCTCTTTTTAGTATCCCGTCTGAGTAGCTCCGTTTTTTGAGGGAATTTTCTATCTTTTTGGCCTCAATATAAAATGTGTCTGAATTAGTACAGTTTCTTTTCGTTCTAATCAGTTCCCCACTGGGATGTTTTTGATGACATGACTCAGATGGCAATATTCCGCATGCAGAATAGTATTCACTGCAGTCGGTTTCTTATATGGGCTGATATTAATTCTTCCATCAATATCATTTCCAGTCAAGGTAATGTCAAGAAAATTGATTTCTCTTTGATTGCAGAAGTGGATGAAGCATAGGTTAAAATCATTATTATTGATGTAATTCATGAAATCTCCAATTTGCTCCACAGACCCCCTCCAGACCAGCAGGGTGTCATCAATGTAACGGCCGTACCACACAATGCTGGCCTGGAAGGGGTTATCAGGACTGAACAAAAACCTTTCCTCCCATACCCCCATAACAATATTTGCCAGGGTGAGTGAAAATTTCGCACCCATGCTAACTCCCCTTCTCTGCAGGTAAAAAGATTTATCAAACAAAAAATAATTATGCATTAGGAGAAAATTAACAATGAAATCTTGTGTGCGGTATGAGTAGGTACTGTATTTCTCCAGTGCAAATCTGAGGCAATTGGTAGCTACATGGTGCGGGATAAAAGGATATAAGCCCACCATATCACAACTCAACCAACAAAAATCCTGTTCCTATTTGAAATCCGCAAAGGAAACTACTACACTTTTAGTATCTTTCATGAAGCCAGGCAGATCACACATCAAAGGATTCAGATGTTTATCAACCCATTCGCCCAATCTTTCTTTCAAACTATCATTCTCTCCCAAAAATCCACAAGAATGTATTTCCTCCTCCTTGCTGTCCCATAGTGGCGGGCATTGGATCTCTGGGAGATCCAGTCACTCGACATCTCTGTCAAAGATATGGTGGGGATACGACATCATTGCTGTTTTCTGGTATTGAAAGGGTTTCAAACTCTCCAAGACATGGAGACAGAAAATGCAGACTTTTAAACCGCAAATCTTACTTGATATTCAAGCTGGGGACTAGAGTGCCATTGGGCTTAAACAAAAGACAAAATCTGATTTTACAGTACTAATACAATATATGTGTCTCTCCTTTACTTTCATTCCTGATCTGTTACTATTATCCCTTGACCAGTTGTTCTTTATTGTACTTATGATTTGCTTTTGAATCACTGTTTATTCTTTTTGAATATGTTTTATTGATTTATTGTAAAAGTAAGTTTTTTGTATATATTTGTTGCTCTGCTGTGTTATCTCCAATCAGGTGTCAATGATTAATTATGTCACATGTGTGCTAGGATTAAGGAGGTATATATGGGTTTTCCCTCCAGACATCTTTGAATCACGACTAAGACAGTTCTCTGTCGAAACGCGTCGGTGTTAGCACATACTGCCTGTATTAGATGGATGGCATTCATGTTTGAATAAATCCTCATAATTGCAAGTTTATGAGTGCTGGATTTTTCTACATTATTTATTTTTTTAAACACATCCAATTGTGAAAATTATTATTATTCCAAGATCTATTGATTAAAGTGAACTTTATTTGTGGGAAAACCACTTTAAATGGACATTGCGGGGCATATATGTTGGAACTCCCCAAAAATGATATAATTTTAAAAACTGCACCCCTCAAATACTTCAAACCTACTGTCAGGAAATAGTTTTAACCCATCAGAAGCTACCAAGAAATTTATGCAAAGTCAAATTAAGAAAAAACGAATAATAATGTTGCCTCCAAATTGTTGCTTTAGCCAAACGTTTTCACCTTTAAAAGGGATAACATGTCAATTTGGAACCCAGAATGTGTTACCCAATTTCTTTTGAGTGTGCTGATACCAATCAGTAACCTCTGTTTTGACAAACATCAGAGCTCGGAAGGGAAGCAGAACTATTTGAGTTTTGAAACACAAATATGGTACCTTAACAGCAGAACCCCATTTTGGAAACTACACCCCTTAAGGATTTTATCCATGGGTATAGTGAGCATTTTGAACCCACATGTACTACACAGAATTTGATAACCATAGGTTGTCATATTGAAAAATTTGTTTTTTTTGTCTTTCACAAAACTGTTATTTTAGCTCCAAATTTCTCACTTTTGCAAGAAGTAACAGCAAAAAGTGGACCCCACAGTTTGTTACCCATTTTCCTTCTGAGTGTGGCGATCCCCACATGTAGTCAAACGTTCTGTTTGGACATGTGGCAGGTTTCTGAATGGAAGAAGCAACATTTGAAATAAAAATTTGGCTGAAATAGATTTTTAGACCCCATTTCTCATTTGCAGGGCCCCTTAGGTACCAAAACAGCAGAAACCTCCACAAATCACCCCATTCTGGAAACTATCAAGGAATTAATCTAAGGGTGCGTTGAGCCTGTTGAAATCAAAGATGCGTCACAGAACTTTTAAAAATGTGGATGTGAAAATGATAATTAAAAGGGATAATAAAGACAGGCAGAGTGCAACACCCTGGCAAGGCTAGGGTCACACTTGGGAGCCTGCATCCATTTACAGGATGCAGTAAAGGCTCCGTTTTTAACACTTGCCATTTTCATGGCATTGAGCATAGTTTTTGCCTCAGTTAACGTTTGCGTTACCGCTAGGTACATTTATGTACCTAGCATTAACGCCAGCATTAACGCATGCGTTAACGTATGGTACATATATGCACCATGCATTAACGCATGCGTTGTCCATAGACTCCCATGTTAAAAAACACATGCATTTTTGAAAAAGCACCAAAAAACGTTGCAGCCCATGTTTTTAGCGGCCTTTGTAAAAACGCATAACGTTAAACGCAATGCACTATTGCAATGTGTTTATTGTATTGGAGTCTATGGGTGCATTAACGCATGCGTTTTTTACTCATTTTCACATGTAAAAAACGATGCAGTTTAGCGGATGCACATCGCAAGTGTGACCCTGGCCTAAATATAATATGATGCAGGTGCAGTGTCACACAGACGAACATGGCAATATTTCAAGGGAGAAGTAGGGCTTCTGATAAGGATGCGCATCACTGCATATGTAGGTGAAAAAATATACTTTATTTAGTGACAAGAAAAAACACAACAACCATTATAGAAAATTATTTAAAACTGTGAAAGACCATCCAGGAAGCACATCAACTCAAGACTCTATACACAACCCAAGTATTTCCAGGTGTGAGAATCTACAACAGGTAACCCAAATACAGTAGTGATTTAAGGTACCTGAAGGGGGAGTGCTGTCAGAGATTTAACATTAGAACTACTGATGGAGTCATTTTGACTCCTTTCGTTTTTTATTTCTCTTCTGTGACTACATTTTTCAGAATTCCGGCTTGAAACTCGGTGACTTTTCCTCAAATATGATGTGAAAAAAGATTTTGTGAGAATAAATAATTTTGGTGAAAAATTTGCGCGTTTTTTTCAAAATTTACCAAGAACTACTGAAGGGAGTCATTTTGACTCCCTACTATATTTTGAGGTCCTTTTGTCACTAAATGTTGCTATAAAGTTTTGTGCATAATTTTTTCACTCTGTCTTATTTACCCTGATGTTCATATAGATGTAGTTCAATTTACATGTCAACTTTTCACATTTTCCTTGTGTTTTACCTGCTTGTATTACTGTGTAATGCTGAACAAAATAGCTTGTTTACTCTAGGCTCTTACCTTATGCTAATGAAGGGTGGTGTTTTTCTAAGGTCCTAGCAGGAGACAGTATTCTGCATAGTAACTTTACTTTCAGTTCAGCTGTAGAGACAAAGAGAGCAGACGCAGACATACGAGCTCTGAAGACTCATACAGGTATGAATTGTTATGAAATAGTTTAGCTGTCTGTCAACTGATTCAGCCCACCTACTTTTGAAGGTGGCAGAACAGTTATTATTTCTTTTATTTTTCATTTCATTTCTATTTTTCAGCAGGGAACTATATAGAATTATGGAATTTGTGAGGAATATGGAGAGAAGACGTTTGATAAAGCCTCAGGATATTCTGGCTACTTTGCAATCCATACCGGAGGATGAATCGGAATCCGAATTGCAGGAACATGTATTTGATTCTGACAGTGATGAAGATTTCATTCCTCAGAACATATCAAGTGAATCTGAAGACTCAGAAGGAACAAATCCAGAAGGTAAGTAGTTATGTGTATTTATTTGTTCTTCCTCACACTGAGTTAGGGCCTGTGCACACTAGCAGAATTCTGGCTGAATAGCCATCTGGATATTCTTGCCGCAATACAGGCCGTACCTGCCAGCTCATGCCTGAAGCTCCGCTCCGAACCCCGGGCTGGAGCCGCTGTCAGGGACAGAGCAGCGCTTGCTTATGCGCGAGCACGGCTCCGTCCCAGACAGCGGCTCCAGCCCGGGGTTCGGAGCGGAGCTTCAGGTATGAAACTCCGCTCTGTATCTGAGCGGGCAGGTACGGGCCGGATTGTGGTGAGAATATCCGGTCGGATATTCCGCCGCTAATCCAGCCAGTGTGCACGGACCCTTACAAAACAAAAATTCTAAATATTCATCAACTTTTTTCCAGATATTCCAAGCACATCAACTGGGGATCGGGCTCATGCAGTTATGTTGCCTCGTGACCATCCTCCTGGTCGTGGACAGAAAAAATCAGCAAAACGTCCCAGAAATGAAAGAACAACAGATAACGATGGCGGCGAAGGTAATGCAACAACAAACACCAGAGAAGGCGAATCTGAAGGAATACTAGTTTCAGCGGATGGTATTCAATGGAAACCTGTTGAAATTGGAGAACACTTGCCTGGTAGGCGTGACAGCCAAAATATTCTTCGAGAAGCACCTGGCCCTACAGGATACGCCAGAAGAAATATCATTATCGATAGTCCTTTGAGCGCATGGCGTTTATTTTTTGATTCATATATATTGACACATATAAAGAACTGTACGCTTGCAGAAGCAAGCAGGAACAATAATTTACAGTTTACTCTATCTGATGAGGAGCTAGATGTATTCATTGCGATATTCTATGCTCGTGGAATATCTGGCACGAACCGTCACTCGATTAGCAGTATTTGGTGTAATGACTGGGGAATACCGTTTTGCAAAGCGACAATGTCAAGGGACCTCTTTGTTGAAATTATGAGGTTTGTCAGATTTGATGAGAAATCTACTCGATCGGAGAGACTGCAAACGGACAAGTTTGCTCTATTTTCTACTGTGTGGGACAGGTTTATTGAAAATTGTATTGCGTGTTACAAACCTGGCCCATACATAACGGTGGATGAGCAACTTTTCCCAAGCAAAACTAGGTGTCCATTCACGCAGTACATGCCTTCCAAACCAGATAAATATGGCCACAAATATTGGCTAGCTGTTGATAAGGAGAGCAAATATCTGGCAAACGGCTTCCCTTATCTAGGCAAAGATGACACATGCCGTGCTGAGGACCGTTTAGCTGACCATGTGGTAATGAAGTTATTGGACCCGTTTTTGAAAAAAGGTCGCAATGTTACAACCGATAATTATTTTACTTCAGTAAAATTAGCTAAACAGCTAAAAAGCAAAGGAACAACCATCGTGGGAACACTGAAGAAGATAAGGCGAGAAGTGCCTAAAGAAATAAAATCCCTGAAAGAGGAATTGTACAACACTAAAGTGTTTAGAAATGAAGACAATTTTACACTTACAGTATATCAAGGAAAGCCCAACAAAAATGTTGTCATTTTGAGTTCCGTCCATCCAGATGTTGTTGTTGCGTCTGATTCCGCTAAAAAAACTCCAGAAACGGTAAAGTTTTACAATGAAACAAAATATGGAGTAGATGTAGTGGATCAGATGGCACGAAAATATACCACACGAACATGCACAAGGAGATGGCCTGTTCATGCATTTGAAAATGCCTTAGACTTTGCGGGTATAAATGCATGGATAATTCAAGGAGATTACCCACCAAAAAATGTCACGCAAGGCATTTTTGCAAACGCTTGTGAGAGAGTTGAGTGGTCCTTATGTCACAGATAGGGAAAAGGGTTCCACGTCCCAAGTTTCTACATGCTCAGAAGTGATGGTTCAAACAAAATTTTGCCAGATCAAAGAAAAGTGCAAGAAAAATAGATCTGTCGGCAATTGTAAGACTTGTGGTAAGTCTTTGTGTGGGCAATGTACTGGCATAAATCAAAGGCAATGCCTAAAATGCGAAACAACAAATGTTTAGAAGGTGAATTCTGCGCCATATTTTCATTTTTATGCTCCTCCACCTACATTTTCTCTGCTTTTTGTTCTTCAGTTGTTGTTTATATGTGTGCACTTGAATAAAAAAAATGTTTGAAAAACGTCTATTATAATTATTGTTATTTTCTGTAGAAAAATAAGAAAAGCAGAAAAAAAACAATCAAAAGCATTACTGTTGGATCTCACAATAATAATACATTACAAAAAATATAATTATTAATAAATAACCACAAATGAAACTCTAAAAATAAACGAAAACAAGCAAGGAGTCAAAATTACTCCTTTCAGTAGTTCTAGGCGGGGTCACGAGTCCAGTAGTCCTAGTGTTAAAGATCCAGCGTCAACTCTCCTAATGTTATTGATGACTTAATTAGACCAGATGACATTGGCTCTTTAGATCTCCTTCATAGTACTGGTATTAGCGTGTGCCTTTCTTACATATCATTATATCGCATATTGGTATATGTTTAAGCCATGTACTGCCTTTGTGTGATTTCATCCTCCATGGTCATATGTAGATCCTTTTGTGCCCTTTTTGTGATGTATTCTCATCATAACTGTGTTGTGGAAACTGGTTTCTGTTCATAGTATAATTTGTTTAATTGATTTTATATAAAGGTTGCTGTGTTCTTTCTTGTCACTAAATAAAGTATATTTTCTAACCTACGTATGCAGTTGTGTGCATCCTTAACACAAGTCTTGTGCGGCACCCCAGTGGTCCGGTTGCCACAGTGGAATTGCCTCCCTCACAGGGGATGATGTCATGCTTGGAAGCAGGAGGTGGTCCCCAAAGTAGTACCCTATTGCCAGGTGGGCAATCAGAGGGTGAGTTGTTTCTCCTGAGCGTGGATGAACCCATGCAACTAGGAGGAGCGACCGCCCCCAAAGTTTCTTCTGACATTTACCAAGGGAAAAAAAGGGGTCTGTTTTTCCAGTGGTAAAAGGGACCGTTTTATTGGAGCCTGTTCCTCTGTTCCTAAACGGAGTAGAATACCTGGGACTCAGGTTAACATGGGTGGTGTGAAGGTAAATGAGCAGAAGGTGTGTGTATCTTCCACATGTACTTCCCGTTTTCTCCTGATAGACGAGGTGGCGCTAAAGAGCAAAACCGAAAAAAATTCTGTTTTTGTGGATAGTGGAGCGGGTGTCAGCATGGTGGATGCGCCTCTTCGTAAAGACTCATGGGCTTCCCTGCAGTTTGTTGTCTAAACCCATTCATATCTATGGCATCAACTCAGCGCCACTTGTTCAGGGAAGTCTAACACAAATTGTGCATAATATAAAGTTGAAGGTTGAACCCCAACATCAGGAGATAATATCTTGCTATGTTCTAGAGGGTCTTCCCGCTCCCATTGTTCTGGGCCTTCCGTGGTTGGTTAAACATATTCCCGTGGTGGATTGGCAGTCCAGAGACATTGTGGATGATTTCTGTGTGGAGAATTGTTTGAATACATCTATTGCTGCAGTCTCTGTTGTGACATTATAAGAATTTTCAAAAACGTAACACAACACACCATAATTTTTACTCTCATGGTCACTGATAGTTTACCATATTTGGTGTGTATTGTTATAGAACATTATTGGTAACACTCCAACAAATTATTAAACAATTGGAAACCACTAAGGAGTTATAGTTATATAAAATATCACCTTTATTTTAGTACAAATATAAAAGCAGACACATACACGTTATACAATGAAGTACAATTGGGAGATTCGCACAAATGGCTACAGGCAGGTAATCAGTCAGTGAGTGAACACAAAGTATAAGGTCAAAAACCTTTGTGGTGGTAAAATGCAAGAAAATAGGACATATAATTAGAGAGTACCACAAGGCACAAATCACTCACCCATATAAAGCACAGGTAACAGCCTCGGTTACCCACCCTGAGTCCCGCCAGGTAGCACGCCCGTACATCCGTTTCGCCGCCTTTTGTTCACAGGGACTGATTCTACTAGTGATTTTGTGCCCTTTTATATCAGCAGCGCCATTATACAGCCGCCTATTGCAGCACAACGTCATTTCCGCCGGAAGGACACAGAAGGGAAAAAAAAAATTCCCTTTCTGGTCACTACCACTAGAGCGGTATAACTAATTGCATAAGCACCAGTGGCGGCCATTTTAAAGAAGACCATACGCATTATAAAGGATGGATATTATAATGAATCACAATACA
>JARQOC010000011.1:97035238-97067707 GCA_033576535.1 Allobates femoralis | reverse complement strand
GGAGCTAAACTGCCCAAATCCAGGCTGTATAATATATCTGGTCCTGAGAGACAAGCCATGAAGGATTTAATTGCCGAGAATCTGGAAAAGGGACATATCAGACCCTCATCTTCGCTAGTCGCAGCAGGATTCTTTTTTGTTAAAAAAAAGATGAAGACCACCATCCTTGTTTAGATTTCTGGGAATTAAATCAGATAACTATCCATGATCCATATCCCCTTCCTCTGATTCCTAATTTGTTCAATCAGATTGTGGGAGCAAAATGGTTCTCCAAGTTGGATTTGAGGGAGGCCTACAATCTGGTTAGAATCAGAGAGGGGATGAGTGGAACACGGCTTTTAATACCCCTGAAGGCCATTTTGAGAGTCTCATGATGCCTTTCAGGATCACTAATGCCCATGCAGTTTTTCAACACTTTGTGAATGATATTTTCCATCATTTGGTGGGTAGATTTGTGGTAGTTTACTGGATGATATTTGATCTACTCACCCGATATGGCAACACATCAGTCTCATGTTAAACAGATGTACAGATTTTAAGGGACAACAAACTGTATGCTATACTGGAGAAATGTGTTTTTGCAGTTCAGGAGGTACAATTTTTGGGGTACCTGTTGTCGCCTTCGAGTTTTCGGATGGATCCAGAGAAGATACAGGTGATGCGTGACTGGGATCGTCCAGAAAACCTGAGAGCATTGCAATGTTTTTTTAAGGTTTACCAATTTCTACCATAAATGTATTAAGAATTATTCTGTAATTGTGAAATCTCTCACGGACATGACAAAGAAGGGGTCAGATTTTTCTAAGTGGTCAGACTTCGCTCAGCAGGCTTTCTCCTCCCTTAAGAGATGCTTTGCTACTGCTCATATGCTCTGTCAACCTGATATGTCTCAGCCCTTTATTGTGAGGTGGATGCATCCGAGGTGGGGGTGGGGGTAGTGTTGTCACAAGGGCCGTCTCCAGTAAATAGTTGCCAAGTGCCTTTCTCTCCAAAAAATTATGGTCAGCCGAAAGAAATGATGATGTCGATAATAGAGAACTTTTGGTTATTAAGTTGGTTTTGAGGAATGGCGTCACTGGTTGGAGGGGGCTGTCCATCCCATCACTGTTATCACTGACCATAAGAACTTATCTTACCTTGAATCCACCAAGCGTCTCAACCCCAGGCAAGCCAGATGGTCCTTGTTTTTAACAAGATTTAATTTCACCATCATCTACCGTCCGTGAGTTGAGAATGTAAGGCAGATGAGTTCTCATGCAGTTTCCTGGGTGGTAGTAATCAAGAGAATCCTGGAGGAGGAGGTGGTTATTTCGGCTCTTTACCCAGATTTGGAGGAGGAGGTGTTGAAGGCTCAGGGGGTGCTCCTGTCTCCTGCCCTTTAGGGAGACTCTTTGTACCACTTAATTTGCGCCTCAAGGTAATTAAAGAACATCATGACTCTGTACTGGCAGGTCATCTGGACAGTAGCGCCACTTTGGATCTTTTGTCTCATCGTTTTTGGTGGCCATGGTTGCAAAAGGAAGTGACTAACTTCATGTCTGCTTGTAGTGTTTGCAAATGCGCTAAAGTTCCGCATACCCGTCTGTCTGGGTCTCTTATGCCATTGTCCATTCCTGATAAAATAGACAGAGGTGTCCATGGTCTATCACAGATCTCCCTGTGTCTGCAGGGAAGATGGTGGTTTTGGTAGTGGTTGATAGGTTCAGCAAGATGGTACATTTTGTGGCACTACCAGCACTTCCTAATTCCAAGACACTTATAAGAAAAAAAGGGAGAGAAGGGGCGCATGTGTAGGATCACTATAGCTCAGTTAATATGGCGTTATTACAGGTGGCCACTCACCTGTTTGGGTTGTGCACGACCTGCACAACCCGGTGTAATGGCCTCTGATATATGGGGAACCCCCGGCAATGTGCACGCTCCGCTCCTTCGACCTCGCTGGTCCTCAGCTGACCTTTCCAGACACTACCTGAGGAAGACTGCCTTGAGCAGTTGAAACATGTTGTGGAGCTGTGAGGGGAAAATTAAAGATTGCTGTTTATAAACCTTATCATCCTGGTGCCTGAGCTTTAGTAGCGCTTCTACAAGACAGCTAAATCATTTTCTTGCAATAATTCCAAGACACTGGCACAGGTGTTTGTCAGTGAGATTGTGAGACTTCAGGCTGTTCCCTCGATATGGTCTCAGATCGCGGCACACAGTTTCTTTTCAAGTTTTGGAAAGCCTTTTGTACTTGATTAGGGGTAAAGTTGTCCTTTTCTTCTGCCTTCCATCCTCAGTCTAATGGGCAGACTGAGCGCACAAATCAAACTTTGGAGGCTTATCTAAAGGTACCTTTATACGCGGCAACTTTTCTAGGAATTTCACTGGCAACTTACTGGTTGCAGTGAAATCATGGACACATTGTTCTATCTTGTTGCTGTGTACAAATGGAACAATGTCTCCATGATTTCACTGCAACCAGTAAGTTGCCAGTGAAATTCCTAGAAACGTTGCCGGTGTAAAGGTGCTTTTAGGTGTTTTATCTCTGAAAACCAGGAGGATTGGGCTTCTTATTTACCTTTAGCTGAATTTGCCATAAATAATTGTCACCAAGAGTCCACCGGCAAGTCACCATTTTTTGGTGCATATGGGTTTCATCCTCAGTTTGGTACCTTTTATGGTAAAGGTTCTTTGGGAGTTCCTGAGGAGGAACAATTTGCCTCTTCATTCTCCTCTGTATGGCAGGGGGTGCAGAGTAACTTGAGACTTTTGGGTGACAGATACAAACGTATGGCTGACAAGAAGCGCTCGCCAGGTCCGGACCTATGTGTATATGACTATGTGTCGTTGTCTATCAGGAATATTAAGCTGAAGGTGCCTTCATGGAAGCTGGTACCTAGGTTTATTAGTCCTTATAAAGATAACCGCCGTCATTAACCCTGTAGCGTTTTGTCTAGAGATGCCTAAGGATTCACAATGTGTTACATAGATCTCTTCTCAATCCATTTGTGCCTTCATCTGAGCCGTCTCCTTTGCTGCCAGAGCCGATCTGTGTGGATGGGAATTTAGAATTTCAAATTTCTAAGGTTGTGAATTCTCGCATGTTGCGCCATTCCCTTCAGTATTTGGTGCACTGGAGGGGTTATGATCCCGAGGAGAAGATGTGGGTGCCAGCGTCAGAGGTGAACGCCGCCAGGCTGGTCCGTGCCTTTCACCTCTCCCATCCTGACAAGCCTGGTCCTGAGTGTCCGGAGACCACTCGTAGAAGGGGTGGTAGTGTCACAGGTTGTCAGGAGGCACGGATGAGACTGTAGATGCCACTCGCAGAAGGTCCCAGCATTTGGCCAAACAGTCCAAATCCTGACTAGTGTTCATCCGCTCTGATCCTTATTTAGTAGTAGTTCAGGGTCAGTCAGGGGATAGGTATCCTGGCGGCGACAGTTGCGGAAACTGTATAGGGACGTTAGGGGAGCCAAGTGCTAACGCTAGTTTATCTAGGGTTCCCCTCTTGCCCTTAGCATCAGGGTCTCCTTCCCCCCCCCTGTCGTCGTCCAGCGCTGGGTGTCTCCCACACCCAGCATGATAGCATTATGGCCCTACAAAACCCAGACCTGAACTTTGCACAAATTAAGGATCAGGAGCCGCGTCCCCCAGGCGCCCAGCTGTAATGTACCACCAAGAGACAGCATCTTTGCCTCATGCACCCGTTGAGGCTGATGCATAGACCCTAAGCAATGACACTTCTGAGGATCTATGCCTCCAGGTTAGGCAGATGACCAAGAGTGTGGCTGCGTTGACCAAAACCGTGCAGGCCTTGCAGATGTCCTTACTGACTGAAAAGATCCAGCTGGCCTCCAGTCCGGATGATGTCCTGTGGCAGATGAGGATCCCACTGACCGGGAGAAGAGACAGAGATCGCTACGACTCGACTGGACAACCCATCAACCACCGCTGCAACAAGGTGGGGCACTATGCAAGAGTCCTATAAATGGGCAATCCCTGGGGCAGCGGGCCAACCCCCAGGAGTAAGGCAACCAGGCCCGCATAACTGGCGAGACAAGTACGTCGCAGGACAATCGGTCCTCCCAGTCATGATTGATGGCATCCCGACAAACGCCCTACTGGACACTGGCTCCTAGGTGACAACGATGCCATATATCCTTTATAAGTGGTAATAGGCTGACTTTGACATTACCCGCTGCCCAGATGATGACTTGACAATAATTGCCAGCAATGGTCAGCCTAGTTGGATATAAAGAGGTGACCATTAAAATAAGGCGAGTAGAGCTAAAATCACAAGTGTTCATAATTGTAGATATTGACCAGCGAGAATGCAATCCAATGATCAGCCTAGGTACCAATGTGATAGAAATTGTCTTGGTGAGATTATTGTTCTATTACACTAGGTAGCCAAAACCACCAGCTCAGGACAGCAACGGGTCCTGCAAAAGAAGATCAAAGCCCTAATCCAAAGACAACAGGTAGAATTGTCCGGTGGAGAAGTCGGCAATGTGAGGGTGAGTGATCCATTCCCCATTGTGATATCTCCCAAAACTGAAATGTTAATATGGTGTCGAGCTGCTATAGGTATCATGGATCAAGATTACCAGGCCCTGGTAGAACCCGTGTACTCCAACAGCAGACCTACTATCCTAACAGCTAGAGGGGTAGTAGATGTCCGCAAGGGGAGAGTACCTATACGCATCCTAAATTGTGGGTAGGAAGAGGTCAATTTACCCCGGTATGCCACCGTTGCTAAGCTGTTCACTGTCAATAATGCAATACAGTCAGTATAACCCTTGATCCCATCTGACCAGGTGGAGGAAAATTACTCTGCAGAACAGCTGAATGAATTTTGTCAGAAGCTACAAATAGGCACTGACTCCACCCCTTCGCACCAAAAGAATGGGGTCTACTGGGTGGCTCAAGAATATGAACAGGTATTTAGCAAAAACCCACTAGACTTTGGGCAGGTAAAAGGGGTCCAACACCATATCCCCACCAGAGACCATCCACCCATTGAAGAAAGGTGCCGTCGTTTTCCCCTGGCTCACTATCAGTGTGCCAAGAGCATGTTACAGGAAATGAAAGAGGCTGGGATAGTTGTAGCCCCTGGGCAGCTCCGTTAGTCGAAGTCAAAAAGAGAGATGGTACAATGAGGATAAGTGTTGATTACACCCAGATTAACCGCGTTACACATAAAGATGCTTACCCTTTACTACGAATTGAGGAGTCATTAGCTGCCCTGAAATCTGCTATTTCTCAACCTTAGATCTCACCAGTGGGTACTGGTAGGTTCCTGTGGCAGAGGCGGACAGAGAGAAGACCCCATTCATGACACCAATGGGCCTCTGCAAGCTCAACTGCATGCCATTCGGGCTTTGCAACGTACCGTGAATGTTCTAGAGATTAATGGAGTGCTGTCTAGGGCCTAAGAACTTTGAGATAGTGCTGCTATACCTGGATGACATCATCGTCCACTCCCGAACCTACGAGGACAACTTGAAGCACCTGGCCGAGATTATCCAATTTTGGCCTGAAGGCGAAGCCATCCAAGTGTCACCTCTTGAAGACGAAGGTACAGTACCTAGGCCACATAGTAAGCGCCAAAGGCGTGGCACCAGACTTTGATAAAGTCACCGTCATCAGGAACTGGCCAAGACCCCCCCACCATCCGTGAAGTACTGCAGTTCCTTGGGATGGTAGGCTACTACCGGAGGTTCATCAAGGGCTTCACCAAGATAGCCGCACCCCTGCAAGACCTCCTAGTGGGCCAATCCAAGAAGGCCAAGAACCAGAGCACTCCGAACGAGTGGGACAGCAGAGTAGAAGAATCCTTCACCCAGTTGAAGTTGGCTCTCAAGGGAGATGAAGTCCTAGCCTACTCTGACTGTAACCAACCATTCATACTTTACACAGACACCAACAACAAGGAATTGAGAGCCTGAAAGGAACCCTGACAACTACAGTGCCTTCAAGCTGGAGTTCCTCGCCATAGTCTGGGCTGTGACTGAGCAATTCAAACTCTACCTGGCTTCAGCGAAATTTATCATCTTCACTGACAATAATCCGCTGACTCTCCTGGAAACCATGAAGCTAAGTGCCCTAGAACAGCAATGGATGGCCCAGCTGTCCAATTATGAGTTTGTAATCAAGTACATAAGAGCACCAATGCTGATGCGCTGTCCAGGATGCCCAACTTACCAGATGTGGGAGAAGACCCAGAGGAGCTGGAGGAAATAGAGCTTCCAGCTTTCCATCGTCACAGCGCATCACAATCCTCCCACTGCATAATAGACAAGCGCTCTTCTGTACAAGCGGCCTCCTTCAACCCGTTGCCCCACCATGGATTGGCAGAAATGCAGGATAGCGACCCGGCCGTCCACCTAGTGAAAGAGTTGATGACCCAAGCAGATTCACACCCTGGGAGAGATGCTCCACAAGAAACCCAACAGTTTTGGAAGGAGAAAGGCAAACTATTAATCTACTAGGTTAAGCTGTGTTAGAGAAGCATCAACTCACGCACACACAAACTGGTCTGGCAGGTGGTAGTCCCGAAGTGGGATGCACTAATGGTCTTAGAGGCATACTACGATAGAGCAGGACACTTCGGGTGGAAGAAACTGGAGGTCCTACTTCGTAAACGATTCTAGTGGGTTGGCATGAGAAAAGCCATTAAAGATGGTGTCAAGAATGTGGTCCATGCAACCTTCAATGAAAAGATTGTTATAGCCAAAGACCCCTCTTATAGCCAATCATCACATAACAACCTCTTGAACTCATTGCTCTGGGTCACATGAAGTTGATCCTGAGTAGGTCTGACTACACCTACACTCAGACCATCGTCGACCATTGTTCCCAGTTCTTAGTAGTCATGGCTAAGACCAGACAGTGAAAACCGCAGCCAAAGCATACAAGAACATTTCTGTAGGCCCCACGGCTACCCTGAACAGGTTCCTACCGACCAAGATCCAGTGTTCGAGGCAGAGTATTTCAGAAGTTTTTCATCTGTACAGCTGCAAGAAAATCAGATGACGCTATACCATCCGCAGACCAATGGTATGTTCAAAAAGATGAGTCAGGTGGTGATTGACCTGTTTAAGACCTTACGTCTTGAAGAATGAAACCTGTGGCAAGAAAAGTTGCCGGATCTGGTAGATCTATACAACCACATCCCGGTAAACTCCACCAACTGTACCACAGCCTACCTGATGCAGGCAAGACCTGGCAAGTTAACCATCAACCTGGACATGACAGTCTTAACACCTGAAACAGCACAACCCGATGTAAACTGGGATACTGAGCAACAACAACAATACCGCAAAGTCCAAGAGTGTGTGAAGAGAAGTCTGTCCCAGACAAGACAGAGGCAAGAGAAGAACTACAACCAACAAGCCCCGGCTACTCCCTTAGCAGGTGTTAAAAATGAAAAGGAGAATGCACAAACTGGACAACCAGTGGAAGGCTGAGCCATACACCGTCTTTCCTTCAAACTTTGATAACCACAAGATATGCCTCATCAGCAAAGATGGAGGAGAAACCTCAGCGATAGTCTCAAGAGATCACCTAAAATTATGTCCTGACTGAGAGACAAAGAGGAAGACCAAGGCAGCCCTAGCACACAGAAGAGGTGGAAAGGAAGGTCCATACCATCCTGGGAAAATTTCCCCAGACTTGGACGCAGGTGAACCAGGCAATTGTAGTACCTGTCTTAATCGTTCCCCAGCCTACTGCACTGGAAACAGCAGAGACTCAAGATCAGATGGCTCCAGCAACAGATGCCACAACCGCAGTGGAACAGGAGAATCTACACCTGCTAGCAGCGAATCTGTCAGCCCCATGGTGAGTCTTAAGGTAACGTCACACGCGGCAATATTGCTTGCAATTTCACTGGCAATTTGCTGCTTGCAGTGAAATCATGGACACATTGTTCCATTTGTGCACGGCAACAAAATTGAACAATGTGTCCATGATTTCACTGCAACCAGCAAATTGTCAGTGAAATTGCAAGGAATATTGGCAGTGTGAGGGTACCTTAAGAGTTTGCAGAAGGCAATCTGGTGTACTAGTATTAAGTAGGTCCACTCGTAGCGTAGTGACTAGTACACCCACTACACAGCGGTCATCAGCAATACTCGTACTGCGTAGATCCACCCATAGTACCAGAGGTCAGATCCCTGCCCGTTATAGGGAGTGAAAGTGTACATATGTTAATAATGTAAATAAGTAAACATTAAGGTAAGAGCCTACAAAGACTTTCTATATGAACATTTAAAAATAGCACGGGAGACAGAAGCGCCACAATAGGTGCTTAATCCATGTTAAATCGTTTCCCGATCTGGGAATCAATCACCGTTTAAGTTAGTGTGGACAAAGCAAATAAGCCAGGGTATGGTACCTGAAGCACGATCAGGGCGATTAGAATAGTTGCATGTTACCACAGTAAAGGAAAGAAGTCTTGGATGACCAAAGGACCGCTGTTGCCTAGTTACACAATTAGTTTTCCTGATCATAACTTTCTTTTTATTCTAGAAAACTCTACGCGTTTCGTGTACACGCTGTACACTTCCTCAGGAGCAAAGTTACCTTAACTTTAACTTAAAGTTAACTTTGCTCCTGAGGAAGTGTACAGCATGTACACGAAACGCGTAGCGTTTTCTAGAATAAAAAGAAAGTTATGATCACTGCTTGGTCCTTGGATTAACTCCTTGTGAACTGGAACAGCGCGATCCTGAAAGCCGGACTTCTTTCCTTTCTATATATGAACATTTAAATATTCATATACAACCTGTTGAAGAATGATTGGGCCACAGGACTATGTGTGGCCAGGACCTCATTGTATATAGTTCCCCGTCCTGGAGTAAATAAATTAACCATAAATAAACCGTCAGTGTGGCTGAAGAGCAAAGTAAGTCCAGGTATGGTGCCCCGAAGCCACAATCAGGGACGAAGTAAAGGTAGGTTGGGGCAGTTACCACCGAGTAACGTTGAAAGTCTGTGGGATGACGCGAAGGACCAGTGTTGCCCCAGGAACTTAAGTGACAATTTTTATTGTTTTCTAAGGTTTTTGTAATTTTTCATTTTTTATAATCCTGTAAATAGTTTGTTATTGTTCTTGATCAAACCTGTTTTTGTTATGTTTCCTCAGTCCAGGACGTACTGAAGTTAACTAGGAGGAAATGTGGCACCCAAGTGGTCCGGTTGCCACAGTGGCATTGCCTCCCTCACAATGGGTGATGTCATGCTTGGAAGCAGGAGGAGGTCCCCACACTAGGTAACACCCAGCATGCAACACTGGAATAGTTAACAGACTCTATGTGGTGTTTGGAGAGCCCCTGATGTGACTAAAAAGTGGATAACTCCCCTCACAACAGACCCCATTTTGGAAACTAGACCTCTCAAGGAATTTATCTAGTTGTGTGGTGAGCACCTTGAACCCCCAGGTGCTTCACAGAATTTTATAACGTTGAGTCGTGAAAATAAAACAATCCCTTTTTTCCTGAAAAATGTTGTTTTAGCTCCAAATTTACCAATTTCACAAGGGTAACAGGAGAAATTGCAAAATTCAATATGTTGTACAATTTCTCCTGAGTACAGCATACCTCATATGATAGTGGAAAATTACTGATTGGGCACATGGCAGAGCTCAGAAAGGAAGATGCACTATTTGATTTTTGGAATAGATTGTAGACACCATGTCGCATTTTTAAAGCTGTCAAGGCTCCAAAACAGAAAAATCCCCCACAAGGGACTCCATTTTGGAAGCTACACCCCTTAAGAAATTTATTTATGGATATTGTGAGCATCTTAACCCATTGGTGCCTCATAGAATTTTATAACATTGGGCCGTGAAAATTAAACTTTACATTTGTATGAACGAAATTGTTGCTGAAGGCCAAGATTTTACATTTTTACAAAGGTAACAGGAACAAAATGGCCACAAAATGAATTGTGCCACTTTTTCTGAGTGTGGCAATACCCTATATGTGATTAGAAACTGCTTTTAAGGTACAGTGCAAAGCTCGGAAGTGAGAGGTAGAGCGCCATATCAGAGTGCGGATGAAATTATCATCAGTCGGAATGGTTTGTGTGAGGTGGTTCGTCCATATCACCAAATTGGCTAAAACCTCCCCGATCGGTGCGACGAAAGCAGGAAATGCATTCCCCCACACTAGGAGACACAAATTTTACAAAACTGACCAGCACCGCCTCAATTGATATATATCTAGGGATGGATGCAAATGGGGGGCAATATTTGAACTACCACAAGGTGTGTATACTACCATGAGGCTGCTGTATACTACCACTAGGCCTGTATACACACTATTGTCTTCACCTTCTTTACAAGAGCCGGTTTTGGGAAAAAAGAGTATATACACGGTCCTTATACACAGTATACGTACATTTTTACCACTAAAAGCTTGTTTTAGCCCCACTTTGTTCTTTTTACAAGGGGAAAATGGATAATAATTGCCCCATAATTATTACACAATTTCTTGTGAACGTGACATCATGTGACTGTAAAGTACCGTTTGGACACACGGCGAGAATTAGGAGGGAAGGAGCACTGTTTGACTTTTTAAGCACAGGGTTTGCTAGAACCAATGGAAGACTCCATATTTATGAAAAATTACCAAAAAAAGGATATTGTGGAGTAATTTGGGGCTCTAGAAAATCACAGTGATTGAAAAAAAAACTCCTAAAAAGTCAATATTATTTTTTCATTTCATCTGTAAATTAAAACATCCAGCTTACTGGAATAGTATCTTACAATTTGCACAAAAAGGCTTGACATGCAAACATACAAGATACATAAGCTAGGAAAGACAACATTCTCACTAGTCTGAAAGACACCTCTCTTAACTTGATCAGAGCTAGTCTTTGGTACACTAAAGGTGGTCTTTGTAACCTTCAACAGCGGCAAAATAATCTCACTTATGTATGATGAACAATTTCCTCTACAATCATTTTACCTGTATTACAATTATATATGACAAAATATTGTTAAAAATACCTGATGTATTGGTTGTGAAGGTAATTAGGCCTATCATGTAGTCGATATTCGTCAAAGTCTGACTGGTTTTATCTGTAAAACACAGTAACTGTGTTACCAGGCTACACACTTTCTGAAGAATACACAATACACAAGTTCTGAAGAAGCCAATCACAAAAGAAATTGATTCTGAAAAATCTGACGCGTTTCGCATCTAGTAGGTAAGTCTAAGAGGTTCATCAGGGGTCTATTGGTTTATTTAGTCTCTACAGGTCACTTACAGACATAGTGTGTCCTAATAGAGTTTTTCTTTCTCCAGTCTGGAGTCAATAGGTTCAGAAAAGGTCATACAGAGTCAAACACGTACACTGGAGTTTGATGATGTTCATGTGAAGATGTACATGTGTTCATCTCTAGCAATATTAATCCTTAAACCAACTTATTTGTTAAGGATACAATCTTCAGACTGAGAACATGTGGGGATACAATCTTCTCAGAAACATATGTAGGGGGTAGCTAAGCTTCTTTTTTGATAGAGAACATCTATGAGTTGGTTCTTTTCAGTTCTTAGCTGCTGTAGCTTAAAATAGAGTTTTGGCATTAAATGGGTGTTCCATTCACAAGTGTGTCTCTAGTTTGGATATACCCTCTTCGTCAGCGGAGTTTCGAGAGGTTTATAGATCAATACATAGTTAATGTCCACCCAGTTTAAATTCGTTATGATGTGGTCTCTAGTTTTAGCATCCTACTGTGTGTTAAATTAGGAAGAAGCTTTTTTGAGATAAGGGTAACTGCCTGCTCCTATGATGCCTAGATAAGGAGCCTTATAAACGCCCTTCTGTGGACATGCTCCAGGTTTTGTGATGCTGCTACACAGCCAGGGGATGGGTGGAGTTTATTAAAGAGCTGCAGGGGAGCTTTCAATAGGAAGGGCCCCTTACTGGTTCCTAGACCCATTGGGATTCACCAGTTTCCCTATGGGTAAGTTGGACCATGGTAATATACAAAATTTATTGCAGTTCATGACCCTTTTCTAGTTGTGAGGGAGCTCCCCTCTCCTCTGGACCCCAGGGCAGCTGTACTGTCTGCTTTGGCTATATGTCTTCCACTGATGTCTGCCACTGATGTATATGATGATGATCCTACTGGGAGAGGAGATCTTCAGCTGAGAACAGTAATGAAGACAATCATACAAGTTTTTTTACATACAGTACTCAAAATCTATCTCAGGCATTGAGCATTATTCCCCGTGACTTGAAAAGGAAAACATGATGAAAAACAGGCAATTTATTGTGTATAAAGAATATTACTGACATCTGAATGATGCCTAAGGAACATTCTTTGCAGGTGTGGCGCCCCTATGGGAAGGTGCCACAGGGAGGTACTGCACCCCAAACAGAAGGTGTAGTGCCTCCATAGCCATGGATACGGGGTTTCATGCAGGGTCTGTCCTAAGCACCCATACACTAGCCCACCTTAGCATAGGGACCATATATTCAGTAGGTCCAGGGAGTGGAGCCTAGAGTAGAGCTGAAGACTTGAGTGACAGTTGAGTGACTTTCAGTCAGACAGTGCTGGGAAGGCAGCCAGAGGGGACGAGCCTGACAGTGTTCTTGACAGGAGGGCACCTCCTTGGAGAGGGGTGACCCAGAAATGGAGGGGACAATCCAAGATCGGTTGGAGCAAGCTGGGGAGTCCGGGGTCAACACCGGCATACCGGAGCCAAAGCAGTCAGAGGTCTATCCCTGACTGTGAACCGACAAGCTGTGGGACCAACAAAAGGGAGCCATAGCGCCACAGACTGTACCTCTTCCTCAGTTCCAAAATGGTCCAGGACACATTAGGGAAAGGACCAAATTCTGGTGGCGGGAGGATTTGCTCATTGTCTCTCCCATCCGTACCGGTAAGGAACTGACTGTACCTAATAATAAGTGACCAGGGGACTGGCAAAGGAGCTCTTCAGAGTGATGAATGAGAGTGAAGAGGAACACAAACCTCGAAAGTTGTGAGAGGGTACCACCGACAGACTCTGCTAAGTTACCTCAAATCTGTGGCTATGTCTCTGGTAAACCAGACTGTACTGTGTACCTGTTTTTCATCTGGAGACAGTAAAGAACTTCTTGAGTTGATCTGGTGTCTGTCCTCATTTGCTCTGCTGCCCGGAGGGCTCCTACAGCATCAAAAAAGGTGAGGATTACTACTCCCCTCATCTACCCCCGCTGCCCTGAGGTAAAGCTCCACCTGTGAGGAGCTGTACTAATCTGAGCTGCACCTCCATCACCTCAGTGGCCGGCCGCAGGTCTGGTATTCACGTTACCAGGTACTATAGGTGGCATCACGTTACCGTTTTCCCCCCTTCCAACATCTTCATCAACCTGCCCACCATCCCCGCCACTGAGGGTCCAGGGCACGGAACTGGGAACCGACCAGCTGTGATCCCCCATCGAAGTGACCATCTGTCCCGGTATCTGAGTACCCCCCTACCATGTCGACTGACTCACAGGTGCTGACACACAAGTGCTGACAGTGGGGAGATCTCAGTGTGATAATAGATTAAATGCATCAGTGTTACCAGATCTCACTGAAAAAGCCTGTTCTGACCTACCATGGGGGCTTTGGCTTATTTTTACCCCCTGTATGATGTTGCCTAGTAATGATTGAGCAATGTCGTAGGAGAAAAAAGCAATCCCCTTTCTAACCAGGAGAAGAGTAAAGGGAGGAGAAGAGAGAATCAAATAAATGGAAGGTACATTTTTCACTTATTAAAGAATAATAATAATAAATAAAATATAAAAATGAAGTATTGTGACTATATAAATGTCATAATATGCATGTCTGGTAATTACCTCAGATCAAAAGAAGAATTGCATATTCTGTATAGACCACAAAGAGATTGATGTGTACAGAACTTCACTGAAACTGGATCAACAATACAAAAAATAAAAATAAAATGCAATTATAACATTGCCACAAACAATACACTGTAATGAAACAGCCCGAAGGATCCTAGTATCTAGTACCTATCCTTGCATTTTCTTATTTTTCTTTTTTTGTATTGTTGATCCAGTTTCAGTGAAGTTCTGTACACATCAATCTCTATTGTGGTCCATACAGGATATGTGATTCTTCTTTTTGATCTGAGGTAATTACATATATATTGTAAGATTTACATAGTCAGGATACCTCATTTTTATATTTTATTTTTTATTTGTTAGGTTTAACATTGCTGTTGCAAGGGTGTGAGCGCACCAGCCTTCATTAATAGTTTTACTTCTTACTGACTCATCACGTAGAGTCATCCCGGCTGTTTACAGCTCCATCTGTCGAAGGTGCTCCCACTACACTAGTGGTGTGTCACCATTCAGTTAGTTTTTTAGATTTTTATCTAGAGGCTATGAATTCAACAATATACCGTATATACTCGTGTATAAGCCGACCCGTGTATAAGCCGACCCCCCTACTTTTGCCCCCAAAACCTGGGAAAATCTATTGACTCGCGTATAAGCCGAGGGTGGACTCCAGCACAGGTATACAACCCCCAGCAGTGAGGTATACAGCAGCCTCCCCAGTGGTAGTATACAGCAGCCTCCCCAGTGGTAGTATACAGCAGCAGCCCCAGTGGTAGTATACAGCAGCCCCAGAGGTATATGCAGCCCCAGAGGTATATGCAGCCCCAGAGGTGTATACAGCAGCCCCAATATACAGCAGCCCCAGTGGTATTGCAGCCCCAGTGGTATTGCAGCCCCTATATACAGCAGCCCCAGTGGTATTGCAGCCCCTATATACAGCAGCCCCAGTGGTATTGCAGCCCCAGTGGTGTATACAGCAGCCCCTATATACAGCAGCCCCAGTGGTATTGCAGCCCCTATATACAGCAGCCCCAGTGGTATTGCAGCCCCAGTGGTATTGCAGCCCCTATATACAGCAGCCCCAGTGGTATTGCAGCCCCAGTGGTGTATACAGCAGCCCCTATAGACAGCAGCCCCAGTGGTATTGCAGCCCCTATATACAGCAGCCCCAGTGGTATTGCAGCCCCAGTGGTATTGCAGCCCCTATATACAGCAGCCCCAGTGGTATTGCAGCCCCAGTAATGCAGGGCCCCTATATACAGCAGCCCCAGTGGTATTGCAGCCCCAGTGGTATTGCAGCCCCTATATACAGCAGCCCCAGTGGTATTGCAGCCCCTATATACAGCAGCCCCAGTGGTATTGCAGCCCCAGTAATGCAGGGCCCCTATATACAGCAGCCCCAGTGGTATTGCAGCCCCAGTGGTATTGCAGCCCCTATATACAGCAGCCCCAGTGGTATTGCAGCCCCAGTAATGCAGGGCCCCTATATACAGCAGCCCCAGTGGTATTGCAGCCCCAGTGGTATTGCAGCCCCTATATACAGCAGCCCCAGTGGTATTGCAGCCCCAGTAATGCAGGGCCCCTATATACAGCAGTCCCAGTGGTAGTATACAGGCAGCCTCAGTAATGCAGGGCCCCCCCCTCATGCTCCGGTCTCCTGTAAAGCAAGTTATACTTATCAGTGCCCGCTGCCGTCCGCGCCCGCCGCTGCCGACATCCCGATCCTCCGTCTTCATGCATCTTCTTCCTGTTTCCTGTGCGCGTCGCCGGTAATGACGTCACTGCCTGCGACGCGCACAGAGCAGGAAGAAGATGAATGAAGATGGAGGATCGCATGTCGGCAGCGGCGGGCGGCGTGGACGGCAGCGGGCACTGATAAGTATAACTTGCTTTACAGGTGACCGGAGCATGAGGGGGGGGCCCTGCATTACTGGGGATGCGGGGGCTGCTGTATACCGCTGTATACAGCAGCCCCCGCACTGACTCGCGTATAAGCCGAGGGGGGTACTTTTCAGCCCAATTTTTGGGCTGAAAAACTCGGCTTATACGCGAGTATATACGGTACTTGAGCGTCAGTGTTTACATATATTCGGAAGATACTTTTTATTTAGTCCTTCAGCACCTTTATCCTGAGATAACCAGTTTAATTTGGAAAAAATGTTGAAAGACCCCTTTGATATCAATCACTCCAATAATTCCACAAACCTGTTAAACCCTTTGGATAACATAAGTATAATATCCATAGAGTAATGTTGTAATGTGAATTGTCACTTCAGTGAGGAAGTGAAAAACTCTAATGCCACCCAATAAGGGTGTTGTAATGTGAAGCATAACATCATAAAGTTTACTACACATTGACCAAAAGGGGAAAGCCCTAAAAAGTCTGAAAATAGCTAGGTCTAGGACCCAGATACAGTTGGCAATGAACAGAGATGTAATAGGCAGCTATGGGGTCACATAGTAAATTTAGGCTGAATCAGGGTCCATCGGACTCTAGTTTTGCCACTGACAAGATCCGATATAATTGGCAAACCCTACCGACATTGCAGAAAAGATTACTGACTGTAAAAATAATAACTGAACAGCAATGTTTAACCCCTATCAGCTGACTTATAGATTTAGCATTAAGAAAGTATTAAAACTTTTTAAGAAAATTGGATAATGACACGCAACGTGATTATAAATGACAAAAGAACCTATAATCACCTACTGTTAGGCTAGGGCACATTTGCAGCAGGGCATTGCAGATCCTGATCCGGTTTTGAGCAGTAAAAGTGCTCAAAACCGGATCAGAAAACACAGCCCATAGGAGCCCATTATAGTAACCAGATTGCACTACATGCAATCCGGTTACCGGCTCCGGTTTCGTTGCCTGCGTGAAAAATCATGCAGGCAACGTTTTTCGGAGCGGTATCTCTGCCGCAGCAGAATTTCTATAATGGGCTCCTACGGGAGCCCAGGCGGCTGCCTCATGGCATATGTGAATGCCTGTGGCAGCCGGCGGCTTTGTTCATCCCTGCTACCGCAGGGATGAACAAAGGGTTAAATCTTAATAATCCATGTGGGCAACATGTCTCTAGGGAGTGCCCACCCCCCTGGAGACATGCTGTCCATACAGGATGGCATGTCAGGGGTTAATTCCATAATAACACTTTCGCCGCTATTGTTGGCTTTTTAATAACTTTTACATTGACACCCGCCGGCTACTGCATCAGGACCAGTACACTACGCAATTTGCGTAAGCATTTTACAGAACAGCATCCTCAATGAGGAGCTGTCTGTGGTGCTTACGCCATTTACGTACTATACATGCCACTGTCCAGGCTCCTGATCGCTAATACAGTAGTTCTATGGGAACCACACAGCCATAGAACTACTGTAAATGATATCAGGACCCTGGAGAGCAGCCACTACACTACGCAAATTGCATAAGCACCACAGACAGCTCCTCGTTGAGGATGCTGTTCTGTAATGTGCTTAAGCAAATTGCGTAGTGTACTGGTCCTGATGCAGGAGCCGACGGCGAATATTTAGTTTTATTAAAAGCCAGCAATACAGAATTAAAGCAGCTTAACCCTTGCTATGCCCACCTAATGGGACAACATATCTGTAGGGAGGGTGGGCACTCCCTACAGACATGTTGCTCACATCTATTCACAACATTAACCCTTTGTTCATCCCTGCGGCAGCAGGGATGAATAAAGTATCCGGCAACTGGATTGCACATTCAGAGCAATCCGGTTGCCGGATTCCGGCTTAGGGACTCAAAATGCGTCCAAATTGTGTGTGAATGCAATTGCGATTACCGCATTCGGATGTGGATGCGGTAACCACAATTGCACTTCCAAGTGTGACCCTAGCCTTACTCTATGCAAATAGAGTCTGTGGAGCCTTACTATATCACACTGCTTTTTTTTTTGTCTACTTAGATTCAGCAATGACCATCACAGCTATACATCTGACCACTGAAGCCATGGCAGTCACCTGTGTAGACAAGAAAACTAAGACTGTTGGGTAGCCCAGGAGGGAGAATAAAACAGTTGAATGTAGATTTGTTTTATTACTCTCTTAAATCCCTGGCTTTAGCCAAATTTTTTATTATCTTGGAAAACCCTTTTAATCCAATAAAATATTTGCATCTAATCTTATATAACCCTCAATAACTTTATATAATTGTGCACTAGTTTTTGGCAGTTATCCAATTTCTCTTGAGGTGCTCTTGAATTGCTGAATCAGAGAATATAGCGGCACGGGCAAGCAGCAGCGAGTTTGACTGATCACATCCCAAACTGTACTGAAACGTATAGCTTTGAAGAGATGTCTGAGGCACTTTTCCAACAAACATCCACATACTTCATCCATAAGAAATGGCATTCCTCCAGCTGACAATGAAAGGGTTCATGTACATTACACTTTACAAGTCTACATTTACTTAAAACTATTTCTTGATCAATACACTAGATTACAAAACAGAAACTTCCCTGTGATAGATCTGGAACGTAACAACATTTGTATAAACTTTTGTCCAAACAAGTTGAATGTTGTGAATTCCTATCCTGATTCTTTAGAAAAATGATCCAAGAATGAAGTTTGTAACTTATCTAAACATGATATCCCCTCAAAAATGAAATATGGCTTAAAATAGTCAGCTTCAAAGTCAATAGATTTAATCCCTTTACAGACCATACCATAATAGTATGGAAAAAAGAGCTGTTATTCCACACCATGCTGGACTATTAGAGCAGCCTATATCATATGTAACCAAAATTATTCTCATTGCACCAGGATATGTCAAGCATAATGCCTTATTCACATGTCAGTGTATTGATCAATCAACTGTGTTTTCATTAGTGATCAGGCTAGTAGGAATTAATCTCTGTATGACTCCTGATTACCTCTAGGATCATATGTTCTGGGAAACCTATCACAGAGGCTCTCTGCCATTTTAAGATGGCAGAATGTATCCTCCCATGCCAACTATAGTTTTTGTAATATCGGTCCATGTGCTGTTATGATCCAGTTGCTGGTGATCTATCAAAGTACTGTATGGTGTGCTGTGAAAATCCTCATGTCTAATTTTCCTTCAGGCTCTATATTTCCTACTGTGCATGTATTGTTTTATACCTCTGTGTGTATTGCTGAGTACATTTGATTTCCTGTTGTTCTAGATGTGTGGGGTTTTACTACTCCAGTCCAGAACCTCCCTGGGTAGGGGAGAGAGGTATTATACAACGGCTGGCTAGGAGCAGGGCAAGAGTGGCAGCTCAGATATGCCAGGAGCATGGTCTAAAGGGTTAACAGAAAGTGCTGGGTTCCATAGATCCACTGCGCTGACCTCCAGTGAAGACAAACAGAGTGATAGGCCCCTTTCACATCTCTGCGTTTGCTGCGTTTTGCTGCGTTTTGCTTCATTTGCGTTTTTTTTCGCGTTTTTACCGCTAAAAACGCATGAAAACGCATGCGTTTTTATCCCCATTGATTTTAATGGGGACGCATGAAAAACGCATGCAAAAACGCATGTACAAACGCATATGCGTTTGCAAAAACGCACAACGCATGCGTTTTTGCAAGCGCAGCTCAAAACGTGGCAAACAACGTTTTGGGCTGCGTTTGCAAAAACGCATGCGTTATGCGTTTTTGCAAACGCACATGCGTTTGTACATGCGTTTTGCATGCGTTTTTCATGCGTCCCCATTAAAATCAATGGGGATAAAAACGCATGCGTTTTCATGCGTTTTTAGCGGTAAAAACGCGAAAAAAACGCAAATGAAGCAAAACGCAGCAAACGCAGAGATGTGAAAGGGGCCATAGATAAAACCGGTAGGCAAATTACCCATTAAACAGAGTTTTATCTATCACTCTGTTTGTCTTCACTGGATGTCAGTGCGGTGGATCTATGGAACCCAGCACTTTCTGTTAACCCTTTGGATCCTTACTCTTGCTGGACACCTGCTGCGACCATAAGAGAGAGCGAAGTTAGTTGGTTGTGACTTGCACAACCAAATCAGGTGAGTCCTTCCACTAAAGGGGGGCACTGAGGTTATTTGTACAAAAGGAAATTACTCTATGTGCGCTCCATTTCCCTTTTTATAGGAGCATGGTCTGAGAGACTTGTCAGTGTGGCACCCCTCTGACTAGGCGCCACAGGGAAGTATTACACTGTGACAATAATGTGTTTTTCCCTGTAAATTGTCAGTTCAGGATTAAATCTGTGTAGTCTGTACTTACACAACTTAGGACCACACCACTTAGAATAGGGGGATCGGTAATTTAGTAGGTCCCAAGAGAGTGGGGGTGGAGCCTAGGATAGCGTAGTGGGAGGAAAAGCTTAGTTAGTCAGACGGTGCTGGGAAGGCTTGCTGGAAGGTCAGGCCTGACAGCCCAGTTGACAGGAGGGAGCCCCATCTTTAAGTGGGGGCCCAGGACAGCAGGCAACAGACCAGGACTGGTTGGAGCCGGCTGGTCGTGTTGAGGGAACACCGGCAACGCAGGAAGCCGAGGCAGATAGCAGTTCAGCTCTATCTGCAGACTGATGAGCTTCAGGCCCATAGAAACCGGGTTGCTGACAGCGCCACCAAGTAACTCACCCTCAGGACCGAGAACCGGTTCAAGACACTACAGAAAAGGGCCTTCTGTGCTGGAAGGAGGCCTTCTGTCTCTCGGGCGTCCTATTCGGAACCGGTGGGCACTAACCTTATATGATAGATACAGACCGTGGGACTGGCGGGAGAGCTCTGCGAGGGTGGTAGAAGTGAGGAAGAAAGGAGACCCTGAAAGACAAAGAAAGAGGACATCTAGAGACTCCATAAGGGGGACCCTGAGCTGGCAACATCGCCCTGCAAACCAAACTATACCGTGTTCCGTTTTACCATCTGCTGGTACTCAGTAAAGTGAAGTTAAACTTGAACTGGCTTCCGTTATTCTTCCCGCCGATGCCCGGAAGGCTCAGCACCACCAGCAGCTCAGCAGAGGGGTAAGAAGTGCAACACCATCATCACCACTACTGCCCTCCCTCACCATCTTCCTTCACCACTGCCTGAGATAATAGCTCCACCATTAGGGAGCTGGACTACTCCCTGCTGCACCCACTATCACCTCAGCGGCTGGCTTGCAGCGCCGGTACCATATTACTGTCAACTACAGGTGGCGTCACGATCCCCTGTAAATACTCCCTTCTCCCCCACCATCTACCCAAATGATAACCAGGGCACGGAACCGGGATCCCGACCACCCGTGACCTCCCCATTCAAGTCACCATCTGCCCCGGTGTTCGAGTACCCCTAGCTCTGGCCACATCATCAGTCTCCCGCCATCGGTACAAGTACCAGCGGAACCCCCCCGGCCCCCTCCGTTCTCACCCCTGCCTGGCATTGGCGATGAAGGCTGAAGACTCCAGGAATAGACACTTCCTGGAGTGGGTCATGTGACAGCCTGTGTGACGTCACATCAGCCCGCCTTCTCACATGACCCGCTCCAGGCACAGTCTATTCCTGAAGTCTTCAGCCATCATCGCTAACGCCAGGCAGATAAGTATAGAGTTTATTATTTTCCTATGGCAGCAGCATGGGGGCAATATCTAACACAGGGGGGCATGGGCCACACATAGGGGACGTGTGCCATGCATAGGGATGTGTGCCCTGCATAGGGGATGTGGGCCATGCATAGGGGACAGGAGCATGCATAGGAGTGTGCAACACATAGAGGAGGTGCCACGCATAGGGGACGTGTGCCATGCATAGGAGACATGAGCCATGTAGGACGTGTGCCATGCATAGGGGACGTGCATGCTTAGTGACATGTCAAATAGGGGACATGTGCCATGCTTAGGGGACGTGTGCCATGTATAGGGGAGTGTGCCCTGCATAGGGGACGTGTGCCATGCATAGGGGACGTGAGTCATGCTTAGGGGACTCTGCCACGCATAGGGGATAGTGTGCCACGCATAGGGGAGTGTGCCATGCATATTGGACATGTGCTATGCATAGGGGAGTGAGCCATGAATATGGGACAGGTGCAACGCATAGGGGACGTGTTCAATGCATATGGAACGAGTGCCACGCATAGGGAAAGTGTGCCCTGCATAGGGGACATGTGCCCTGCATAGGGGACGTGTGCCATGCATAGGGGATGTGAGCCATGCTTAGGGGACGTGTGCAAAGCATAGGGGATGTGTGCCACGCATAGGGGATGTGTGCCACGCATTGGGGATGTGTGCCAACATATTGGACTTGTGCCATGCATAGGGGACGTGTGCCAGGCATAGGGGACGTGTGCCACACATAGGGGACGTGTGCATCGCATAATGGACGTGTGCCATGCATAGGGGACTGTGCCCTGCATAGGAGACGTGTGCCACGCATAGGGGATGTGTGTACCACGCATAATGGATGTGTGCCATGCATAATGGATGTGTGCCAAGCATAGGGGACGTGTGCCATGCATAGATAGGGGACGTGTGTCAGCATAGGGGATGTGTGCCACGCATAGGGGACATGTGTCCATGCATGGAAGACATGTGCCATGCATAGGGGACGTGTGCCATGTATAATGGACATGTGCCATGCATAGGGGACTTGTGCTATGCATATTGGATGTGTGCCATGCATAGGGGATGTGTGCCAGGAATTGGGGACCGTGGCAACGCATATTGGACGTGTGCCAAGCATAGGGGACGTGTGCCACGCATAGATAGGGGACATGTGCCACCCATAGGGGACGTGTGCCATGCATAGGGGACGTGTGCCACACATAGGGGACATGTGCTATGCATAGCGGACATGTGCCATGCACAGGGGACGTGTACCATGCATAGGGGACGTGTGCCATGCATAATGGACGTGTGCCAGCGACGCAGGATTGCCATGACAGAGATTGACAGCACTACACTCACATAACGGGCGGGAAAGCCCACTTCACTGTCGGCTTTCCTGTCCTGCTACTTTGAAATGAACAGCGATGTGAAAACGACCAGGCGGGTCGTATCAGTTTCGGTATCGCTGGTGTGTCGTTATGTGTGGCGGGGGCTCTATACTTATAGGACCTCCAATGATGTCACAATCATGGTCGGAGAAAGATCACATGGCTGTGACATCACCAGAGGTCCTTAAGCTAAACGCACACAGCACCAGGAGCCAGGTACTGCAGACCACTTACACCCACACACCTTACACTCACCCTGCACTCACACTTACCCACCACTCACACTCACCCTGCACTCACGTCACACTCTGCCGCACTCACGCACACTCTGCCTGCACTCAGTCACATGGCTGCACTCACGTCACCTGCCTGCATCACGCACACTCCTGACTCACATCACACTGCCTGCACACCTACCAGAGGGCTTAAGCTAACGAACCACAGAGCAGGTATGCAGACACTTACACCCAACAGCAACTCTGCCCTGCACTCACGTCACACTCTGCCCTGCACTCACATCACACTCTGCCCTGCATACATACACTCTGCCTGCACTCACTCACACTCTCCCTGATCAGTCACACTCTGCCTGCACTCACGTCACACTCTGCCTGTACCACATCACACTCTGCCTGCACTCGTCACACTACCCTATACTCACGTCACACTCACCTTGCACTCACTCACCTTAGCCCTACACTCACCTTGCTCTCACTTCACACTTAGCCCTGCACTCACCTTGCACTAACGTCACACTGTCTCTAACGCAAAACCCGCGTCGCTGATTGTTCGCGGCTGGCTGGGCGCGACCAATCAGCGACGCGGGATTTCCATTACAGCGAAACAGCACAGTCCGCCTGGTCTCCCGGCCCCCTCCCTCGGTCTCCTGCCCGCTGCTTACCCGCTCCATGCTCCCTCCTGGCCGCCGCTCCATCCTCTATCTGCCCCCTGCTCACTCCGCCATTCTTCTTCTTTTCGTGGCATAGACTCCAGAAAATCAAAGGCCGCGGGGATGGAGCTACCAAAGGAGGCGTGTAAACAAGGGCACGCCCACCACATCAGGGCTATGTCACTTGGACACCCTACTATGATGCCCCCTGTTAACTCTGCCCCCTGAGACCTTGGAATTGTTGACGTCTATGCAGGAGGAGAAGAAGAAGAAGACATACTAGGGTGAGAGGTGGCTGGACAGAAGCCTGGAGCAGGTGAGAACTGAGGGGGTCTCCGCTTCACATTCGCACAACCGCACTGCCGTACACCTGCACTGCCGCACACCCACATATTCTAGAATACTCGATGCGTTAGAATCGGGCCACCATCTAGTATACCAATAAATACATATTATTATTTAAAAACAAAAATATCCAAAAAAAAGGTACACATATTTGATATGACTGTGTCCTTAACAACCCTTTTTATAAATCTGTTATGATCTGATCAACAGGGTAGGGGTACTCGGATACCGGGACAGGTGGTTATTTTGGTGGAGGATCACAGCTGGTCGGTTCCCGGTTCTGTGCCCTGGGACCCTCAGTGGCAGGGATGGGGGTAATGATGATGGGGATGATAACGTGATGCCACCTGTGGTACCTGGTAATAGGGTTACCAGCGCTGCGGCCGGCCGTTGAGGTGATGGAAATGCAGCTTTGATAGTACAGCTAGTACGTTCCCTTCTTCTTTCTTCCTACCTCTCACTTCTCCCACTGGCCTCCGTCCCTCTCCCTAGGGCTCAGCACAGCTGGGTCAGGTTACCTGATTCTGGGCCTGGCTTGGTCCCAGCAACCAGCTCCTTCACTAACTGCTCTCTCCTCTGCAGTCTCTCTGGAACTAACTGCTCTCTTCACTGCCAAGTGCAGACTAACTGACTCCTCCCCTCAGGCCTGGATCTTTATTGGGGATCTGGCTTAAGGTCAGCCAGTGGTGCTCCCCCTCTATGTCTGGGGTGGAAGGTGTTGGATGCTGTGTGTGCCAAGGTTTACATCCCTCCCTGCACCGATGGGTCCTGTGGAAATCCCCAGCAGGGGTGCCACATTCCCCCCTAGTTAACTTCAGTCCTCGGGACTGAAACCTTTTTCAACAAGCATAACATAACATAACTATTTACATTTAAAAGTGGAACAAAGTCTCAAAATAAAATTTATTAAAACCAGGAAAATGGGAAAAATGGGTAACCAGTCCATACAGCGCTAGTTCATCTGCTGCAGGCTGCTTAAAGTATTTTTGCCACCACCAGTCCTGTGGCTATGGTCCATTTTTGAAATTAGAAAAAGTTCACAAGTACAATCAGGTAAAGTCTCTGTAGGCTTAAATGTTCAAAGTTACACAACAACAAACACTATGGGTGCTTCGGCGTAGGAGTTCTAGGTACTGCAGGGGCCTCTAACGGGTCATAAGCACTGTAGGCCTCCTGGCCCTAGGGTCACCTATTGGCCAAGATTTTTCTCTCCCTAGACAGCTACTTATGCCAACTGTTATGATCCGGTGACCTTGGAGCTGCATGAATATTTTTCACAGGCGTAAGTGGTACCTATACTGACCGCAGTTCCTGATCTAACTCGCAACTAGAAGTAGCCGTGGGATGTGACTAACCATACCCTAGACACCTCAACATGGCCAGAGAACTAGCTACTCCTAAAGATGGAATCAGGAATTCTATCTTGCTTCACAGCAGAACCCCAAAATGATAGAAAGCCCCCTACAGATATTGACTGTGAGTAAAAGAGGAAAAGACACACTCAGTCAGAAAACAGAATCTAGCAAATGAGCCACTTCTAGCTAGATAGGTAAAGACAGGACAAAATACTATTGCAGTCAGTATAAAAATCCTTTCAAAAATATCCACAGCAGATAATACAAAAATGCCCCTGAGTCTACTCAAGACTCGGCGCCCTCTAAATCTGCGGAACTCCTGTGAATCCAACTATGCTAAATATATGCTGACACAATCAAAAGATGAACAAGCCAATAAAAAATGAATAGTACATAAATCCTAGGAAGAAAACTTCCTAACAGAGAGCAGATTAAGACAGCATGCACTCTGAGCAAAAATAGACAATTTCAAAACAAGCACACAGCATATGTGCCAGAAGAAAACAAAACCATTCACTTAGCTTGGAAGTTTTGCAGCAGGGCAGGAAGAGACCAGGCAGAGGTGAAACACCTCCAGAAACAATTGACAACTGGCAATGACTGAGGAAATCCTGCAAACCTAATTACCCCAGTCAGAATTGCAAATATCCAATTCACCTGACCAAGAGTGCAAAACAGGATCAACTGCATTACCAGCCACAACCACAGGAGGGAGCCCACAAGCAGAATTCACAACAGCCAACTCCACTCAACCCTCTAGCTGTCAGTAGTGTAGGTCTATGCTCTGAATATACCGGCTTTACTACTGCTGGTATTCCTTTCCTTTGAGACCTATAGCTGCTCAACACCATATCATCATTTCACTTTTCGGTGGTATCACAATGGGAAACATGTCTGTTACCCGTATACTGCCAATCTCTGCCCCAGACAGATTTACCTGTTGCTTGTGGATGAGGGCTCGGATTTCTTTTTGGATGACTCTCGTCCGCCCATAACCAGCAGCCACAGCAATCTGTTGGAGTAAAAACAACAATTCTTTAAGGCAGTTTTCAATCATATTAGTACCAATTACCATGTAGGAGTATTTTTCATCAGGATTATCTTCTACCACACCACCCTTGGCCTTTTAACTCCACCCTCCCCAGCTTTATTGTCACTTCTCTAAACCCCTCCTGATTTTGTGGTTGTCCATTAGCTGCGAGAATAACAAAGCTAGAGTCTGGGGGTCTAAGATCAGTATCAGACCAAAATTGTTTGTAAAGGATATGTGGGATGGTGGTAACCTGTGACCCGGTGTCCAGTAGGGCCGATGTGGGGATTCCTTCTAGCGTAATGTTCAGGTATGGATGGCCTCCCACGTACCGATTACGCCAGTCATATGGGCCCGGTCGTCCTACTCCTTGGGGTTGGCCCTCGGACGAAGGAATCTCGGGTTTAAAAGACATCCTCTTGCAAAGTGGCCTGGTTTGTTGCAGCGTAGGCAAATGGGTTGTCCTGAACAATCCATGTGGTCGCTGGCTCTGCATTGGAATGGTGCGTTGGTTCCCTGAACGGGCGACTTGTTGGTCCCCAGAACGGGCGACTTGGGCTTCCTCCTCATCCACGGGATATCCTCAGGGCAATCAGCTAGCTGGATTCTGCTTGGTGGTTGTGCCCCTGGCCTGACTTGCAAGAGTTTTAACACATAGTCCATATTTTTGGTTAGTTGCAGCACCTGGTTACGTAGGTCATCATCAGGGTTGTTTGCTACAGCTTGCCCTGCCGCTTTTGCAGGGTTTTTAGGAGTAGGTTCAAAGTCTATGGGAGAGGTGTTAACCTGCCAGGGTTGGGTTGCAGGTTCTGCAGGCAATGGGTCTCGTAGCACTGTTATGCCCGGTCTTTTAAAGCATTGAAGTTCACATCAAGATGATCTAAGACCACATGTGTACTTGCTGGCAGTGGTAGTCCGACCTCAATCCATTCATAAACTGTTCTGCAAGCATTTTATCTGCTGCTAGCACACTTGCCGGGTCTACCTGCTTTAAGGACCAGAGTGCCCCTTGTAAACGTAAGGTAAAGTCTCTGATGGTATCTTGCGGTCTCTGTGTGCATTGGTAGAATATCATCCTTAGTTCTGACTGAGTGCGTTTTTCAAAAGCAGCTTTGAGCTTGTCAAATACTTTTGCTGCGGAGTCTCTGTCAGCATCGCTCCAAGACTTGACCTCTAACTTCGCTGCGCCTGTTAATTGTCCCAGCTTTTCTGTCATGACATACAGTACATGTCCAGCACTACACATATCTTTTGTCTGAAGGCTGCTAAGGTACCGGGCTTACCCTATAGGTAACAACCATTTTGCGCCCGGTATGTACGGAAAGGCTAATGGCATTATCGGGGCCACTGCTCTGGGTGCTGCAGCTCCCACACCAGCTGTGGAACCGGTCGGTGCTTCATTCCGGACATCCTTTCTGTCAGGCACCTGGGCATTGTCCACTTCACTCATGGTGGGGCCCCCCCTAGTTAACCACTGCCAGCCGATGCGGTTAACTTTTTCGGTAGTCGGCGGCTTTACAGGGGGAGTGGAGTACCTCTGGTATTTCTGGAACTAGACGTTGCACTTCAGTGATCTCCGGCAGGGTGGAGGGGCAGGGGCTTATCTCACGCTCTTTTAGCCGCAAAACTGTGATGCTCTTCGGGCTCTGTGGTGCAGTAATGGCGGCCCGATTTTACAGTTCACAAAACAGTCAATAAAGTCTATTTTAAGCACACAGTACCCAGGCACGGGATCCTGTTCATGACGCCAGAACTGAACTGGTCGACAGGGTAGGGGGTACTCGGATACCGGGACAGGTGGTTACTTTGGTGGAGGATCACGGCTGGTCGGTTCCCGGTTCTGTGCCCTGGACCCTCAGTGGCAGGGATGGGCGTGAAGATGATGGGGGATGATAACATGACACCACCTGTGGTACCTGGTAATAGGGTTACCTGCGCTGCGACCGGCCACTGTGTGATGGAAATTCAGCTTTGATAGTACAGCTCCTTACAGGTGGAGCGTTACCTCAGGGGCGCGGGGTGGATGATGGGAGTAGTAGTCGTGGTGCTACTGTGAACTCTACAGGTGGCGGCGGGGAAGCAGGCACACACACACAAATTGTCTTTGTTTCGGTACCTTTTAGGGCCCTTTTACACGTCACCACTGAAAGGTAGCAACTGCCTGGCATTGGGGATATTTATGCCTGTTGCCAAGAAATTGCTACGAAATGGCGGGTGTAAATAGGGAAATTCCTTCCTGTGTCCTGACACAGGAAGGAATTTCCCTATTTACATGCCGCCATTTCATAGCAATTTCATGGCAACAGGCATAAATATCCCCAATGCCAGGCAGTTGCTACCTTTCATTGGTGGCGTGTAAAGGGGCCCTTACTGATGTCTGGTAACAGGCATGGTCCAGGAGGGTGACCAGGTTTTGGTGCAGCTTGGGACCTTCACCTTGGAGAGTTGTGAGGCCTCCTCTATTAGTGTGTGCGGTGTTTGGTGTAAGCTCTGCCTGTAGCTGAACCTGCTGCTCTTTCTCCCTCTCAGAGTGCTGTTCCACAACCGACAATGAGGACCTTTCTGTGGGATTCCTATTCTCTGCTCAGGTCCCTGGTCCTATGCTTGGTCAGGTTTGGAGTATTCTATTCTTTACTTCAGGGGGAATAGATCCTCCTGGTCTGTCCGGACTTTTGCTGTTACACTGTAGATGAATAGTTGCTTCGAACTCCGGTGTCCGGGTGGGCTAAAGGGATAACAGGTACGTTCCCTTCTTCTTTCTATCTACCTCTCACTTCTCCCACTGGCCTCCATCCCTCTCCCTAGGGCTCAGCACATCTGGGTCAGGTTTCCTGGTTCTGTGCCTGGCCTGGTCCAGCAACCAGCTCCTTCATTAACTGCTCTCTCCTCTGCAGTCTCTCTGGAACTAACTGCTCTCTTCACTGCCGAGTGCAGACTAACTGACTCCTCCCCTCAGGCCTGGATCTTTATAGGGGATCTGGCTTAAGGACAGCCAGTGGTGCTCCCCCTCCATGTCTGGGGGGGGAAGGTGTTGGATGCTGTGTGTGCCAAGGTGTACATCCCTCCCTGCACCGGTGGGTCCTGTGGAAATCCCCAGCAGGGGTGCCACAGTTACACTAGTTAACCCATTCAGTGAACATTGTAAAAAAAATGTAGCAAAAACTACGTCTTTTCATCATAGAAAAGACAAAAATGTCATGGGGTGGTTATAACAGACAAGGGGATACCACAGCAGGATGGCAGTGATGGGTACGGCAGTCAGGGGTACTAGTCTGATGCTTAGCCTAGGGGTCCCTAGCTGACCCTGGTACCAGAAGTACTTCTGAATGTGAGGATATCTGAGCTGCCACCCTAGCCCTACTGCTGACCAGCCCTAGGTTAAAACACCCTCACCTCCACCCAGGGACCAGGATAAGCACAGCAACTCCCAAACGATAGCAATTTTCAGCAAATCTACTGGACAGCTTCAGCAGGACTGCAAATGGCATCCACACAGCACATTGTATTGCAGAGTGTAAACTCTATCAACATCACTGAAAGGTCATGGGACTACTAATAACAATGACATAACAATAACATGGTCTCCCAGTACTCACCTACATGTAACCTCCGATCCTCACTAGATCTCCTTTTCTCTGCCCTATTATCTCTTCTTTCTTCAACCGCATACAAGATTTCTCCGGTGCATCCCCATACTCTGGAACTTTTTGCCCCAACACATCTGACTCTTGCCTACCATGGAAACCTTCAAAAGGAACCTGAACATTCCCTCTTCCGACAAGCCTACAACCTGCAGTGATCCTGAGTCCACCAAACCACTACACGACCAGCTCTACCTTCTCCTAGTGTATCCTCACCCATCCCTTGTAGACTTTAAGCCCTGGTGGGCAGGGTCCTCTCTCCTCTTGTACCTGTGTGGGTCTTGTATTGCCCATAATTATTGTACTTGTCCATATATACCCCTTTTCACATGTAAAGCGTGATGGAATAAATGGCACTATTATAGTAATAAATAATAATAATAATAATAACAATAAAAACAGCAATTACTGCTATAGCTCCTCACAGAGACTGCAAAGCAGTCTACATGTTACAGTACTCCCTTTTATGAGGGGCCTCTGGCCCCTAAATCAGGCCCGCCCAGAAACGGTCTAAATTTCTTGAGTGACAATCTGTGGAAGATGTTACAAGCATTTAGCACTAGGGATAGTTGGTACAACAAAAGGTTAAGAATAGTTGATATCCTTTCTTTCTTTCAATGTTCTTTTAATTGATTATTCAAAGAGATAAGAAGCTATTACAGTAACTGTTAACAATCAGTCAATCAAAAAATAGTATTGCTAAAAATAGTAAGCTGCATAAATTTGGAAAGCCAAAACCATTGACATATCTTAAAGTACAGATCTGTGCATTTAAATCTTAAAGTTAGATTAGGTCAAGGGGAGGCAAGGAGTGTAAAGTTGTGAAGTGCAAGCAGAAAAGATAAAGGTAGAGAGAATAGAGAGTTGGGGAGGGAAAGAATAGAGAGGAAGAAAGAGTGATGGGTGCCATGGAAGGTTAGTTCGATATCTACAGGTAGCTTTTTGTAGTAGTTCAAATCTCATTCTGCGGTAAGAATACCAGTGAATTCAGGGGTTGATCTGTAAAATATCCAGGATGTCCATGTTGTTTCGAAGAGAGAATAAGAACAATATGACAAGGCCGCTAATTCAGCAGTGCGGTATAGAGAGTCTATCTCCTTGATGATTTGGGCTTTAGTAGGAAGAGAGCTAGTGTTCCATCTAGTGGGCACCAGGAGTCTGCCTGCGGCTACTACCGTGTTTCCCCGAAAGTAAGGCCCTGTCTTACATTAAATTTACCCCCAAAAGTCCTACCCTGCCTTACTTTCGGGGGAGGCCTTACATTAGACAAAAAAAATGACACTTTTTGTTTAACAATAAAATTAACATTTATTAACAGGCTGAACAGTATGGCCAAACAAATAACAAATGTCTCAAGAATATCTTGGTACTACCGTTTTAATACGGTATTTCCATGTATAACATGCAAACAATGAACAATGAACAGTCAGGAACAGTCTCAATACGTATGTAACCCTGTAACACAAAGCAAGATTATTCAATGACAACCATGTCATCCTCTTCTGGAACATCATCAAACACATCCAAATGTTGAGGTTCCTCTGGAATAGCTTGGGACTCAAGTTCCTGCAGAATCATGGGCCCATATCTGTCATGTGTAGCCACGGCACTGTCCAGAAATGAGCAGGTCTTGTCCAGGTAGCCAGCTCGTAGGGCATTTTGAATGCAAGTGTCCGTGATCTTAGCCCATGAATTTTTGACCCAGTTCACAATCTCCGGCAGTTTTGGCTTCACAAAGTTTCCACGGACATTCCTCTCCATTCTGTTCTCGATGTAGTCATTGATCTCAGCATGGAGATTGTCCTTGAAGGGCTTGTTAATGCCGATGTCGAGAGTCTGGAGATACGCCGTCATCCCTGCAGGAATCATGATCTGGTCAATTCTTCTCTCATGAAGGAAGTTCTTCATGTCTTTGGCACGGTGTGTGCTGGCTGCGTCCCAGATCAACATTCCTCTTTGGCTCCCTCGCATAACAAGCGGCAGCATTAGATCAAGCCACTTCCTTATAACCGCCTGTGTGGCCCAGGCTTTCTCAGTTTCCAGCACATAAATGCCGGAAACCCTTTCAATTTTGTCCTTCTTGCCCTTTGCAATCAGTAACGGTGGGACTTTAGTGCCATCCAGCCGAATAGCCAAAATACAAGTGACACGGGCACTTTCATACGCAGTGGAGGGAACGTATACGGAGGAGGCACCTCGTTGCTCAATGGTGGTTTGAGCTGCTTGACCCATGAACACTGCGGTTTCATCCATGGCGATCATATTGGCAAGACTGTATTGTGAGAAGTCTGTGTCATCCACAAACTTCTTGTAGGCAAAAGTCCGTTTAATAATCTCCGCATCCTCCAGCCTAAAGAGTGTAGTGGATCTTCTCAGTGAGAGGTCATTGCGCTCAAGAAAGTTATCCACCCAGTGCTGTGACGCCTTGAATTCCTCAGGGGAAATGTCAAACTGAGGGGCCACTGC